>CM062296.1:83020978-83493338 GCA_031216915.1 Pictodentalium vernedei | reverse complement strand
GGACTGTCAAGTCCTCTGCATTGTGTAAATTGTAAAAGTCGTGCGAAGTTGAAATTTTAAAATGGCGACGAAGCAACGTCAGAAATACAAAAACCCTTTATCCAACGCTCACGATATTTTTTTTTTCAATTTTTCAAAAAAATTAAACAAAACCATATCATGTGACCCCTCATAGGAACGAGCTCGACGAGCTCGTTCCCGCGAGTGGTCACATGATATGATTTAGTGGAACTGTTTTGAAAATTTGTTTTTTCAGCTGCTTAATTTGTAATTACGTGACCGATTCGTTAGGTAAAGAGTTAAGTTGCGTAACAACGGCAATTCTTCACAGCAACAAGACCGGCAACTCTGCATTAAATTGTCTGGTTCTGGATCACCCGAAAACTCGTTTGTTTTGGTTCTTCGATGTTTTTTGGTTCTACTAAGAACCAAATTTGGTGCGGATTTCTTTGAGTGTGAACTTGTCTGTGTTCTTTACTTCTTGAAATAAAACATTTCGAAATAAAAACGTGTTATTATTAGAGAGATATTTGGGAGGTCAACTGCACTCGCTCAAAGGCAACTTGAGAAGGGCAAAGTTTTGCACCTCTGCATTTTCTAGAAAGACAGAAATGCACTTGTCTCATATTTCAGTCCACGATTGATTCATTTATTTATTTATTTTATTTCTTGGGGTTTAACGACATTTTCGAAAGCCAGGGTCTCCTCGTGACGGGGAGTTTTGCGGGTGGAAGAAGCAGGAGTACCCGGAAAGAACCACTGAGCAACGGCGAGCAACTGTCACCATCGGCGTGCAGTACACCTAAGTACACAGCGACACCGTGCCCCTACATGAGCAGTCCGGTTGAATTACTTGCCCAAGGACACAACGCAGTTACCTTTGGCTTAAAGTTCAGTGCCGTAACCGCTGTACGACCACGCTCCCTTCAGTCCACGATGGTGGTGCCTTTCACACTTATCACATCTTAACCCTTTACCCAACGTAACGGCCAAAACCGGCCAGCGCGATTCTCAAAAATCGCCAATGAATTTTTATTATTTTTTTCATTTTTTGTCTCAAAAACATAGGTTATGACCCCTCGTTGGAACGAGCTCGTCGAGCTCGTTCCAACGAGGGGTCATAACCTATGTTTTTGAGACAAAAAAATGAAAAAAATTAGTTATTCAAGAATTTTTTTTGCAATTGTCGTCTGCTTTTCATGTTAGGTAAAGGGTTAAGGAAAGAAACTGACAAAAGGTATTTCCAGTAAATTGTTTGTTTATCAATTTTATTCATCAGACATGTGGTATCTGGGGGATGATTCGATAATCAATAATCCTTTTCGCGTGTTATTATACATTTTTTTTAAAAAATGTTCTTTCTTTGACAATTCAGTCTGATATTGTCAAATCTTTCAAGTTTTTTTCTGTTATCAACCTTCTTAACAACGGCCAAAACAGGCCAGCTCTATTCTCAAAAATCGCCAATTAATTTTTATTATTTCTTCATTTTTTGTCTCAAAAACATAGGTTATGACCCCTCGTTGGAACGAGCTCGTTGGACTCGTTCCAACGAAGGGTCATAACCTATGTTTTTGAGGTAAAAAATGAACAAAATTAGTTATTCAAGATTTTTTTTTTTTGCAAGAGTCGTCTGCTTTCACGTTAGGTAAAGGGTTAAAGCTTGTCTGACATAGACAGAAGGTCGACACAAACTGGTGACGGGGATGACACATCATCCCCACCCAAACACCTCTACGATTAAGTAAGACAACTGCTTCGATCGAATAGATAGGTCCAGAAGGCCGATTGTGTCCGCTAGCCAGTTATATCCGCAAAACCGAGCCGTTTGTGGTCGCAGGCAGACCTGCGCAGACAATCGCCTTGTGTTTTGTGAACGTAATCGGCTTCCGGGCACACACGTTTCTGAATTTGCTGACTTCATCGGTCCGAAGTCTACCTGTGCTTACAGTTGACTTGTTTGCGAACACAATCGGCTCCCTTTTGGTGATGTAAGCGGCCTTACGGGGCTATTCGGTCGAAATACATGAGCTGTGATCCCCCTCCCCACCCACTACCGTGCAGATTTGTATTACACGCCTGAAGCAATTTTTTTCAGTTTTGCTTCGAAACCAGTTTCCTCTGATGGGCGTACATTCTGGGGATTGTGGCCCCACCCCCACCCCCCCAAAAAAATCCGACCATGGGTTTCGTCGGGTAGTAGTTGGGTAAGAAATTATGAAATACCATGTTGGGTAGACGTCATTGCTTGCCCGACGGAAATATACACACACGTTGGAATACTCAGTCTTACTAGCCCGAAAAAAATATACACAGATTAGAATGTCCAATAGATGCCCGACTCAATATGCTGGTAAACAGACGCGACAAACTTCTAAATTGTAGTTTTCATTCCAAAGTTCCAGGAGAAATCCTATCTTCAAAAACAAATGTCATATATCTTGAAAAACCGAATGATTGTGTAGAAGGGTACGATACTTTACAAATTATGTCACCTGTTGTATGTTTAAAATACAGTATTGTATCAATGGACAGTATGTGTAGCGTATAATTCTTTGAGAAGAGCAATTTGATATATATAAGTCCCGATGGACGACTCGTTGTTTCCCGTTGCAATGCGGCAAATTTTCCGTCTCTCTCTTTCTCTCTCTCTCTCTCTCTCTCTCTCTCTCTCTCTTCTCTCTCTCTCTCTCATTGGTCAACGACTGGTTATGTATTTGAGGTATGGCTATGACACCACCACCATTCAAGAGCGCGAAATTTAAAAACACGTTTTGAAGGTGTATTTCTACAATAGAAATTCCTGGAAAAATAGCGTTAACAGTTTTCATTTTGACCAATGAGAGAGCGACGAAAAGTTAGCTGCATTGCAACAGGAAACAATGAGTCGTCGATCGTGTCTTGTACCGACTGAAGTGATAAAGTTTACGAAATTATGAGAGAAAAAACAAATTCAGACAAACTAGAAGTCGTTAAAGTTGTTAGAATATCATGCACGCAAATGTGTGCCAATTATTTTATCAAAATCGATATTTGTCAGTTTGTGGTTTTCTAAAAATATCGTTTCAGCAAGTGTCATACCTTGTTTTCTATTGTATTGTTATTTTGTTCTATCCTGGGGCAAGGCACTTAAACCCAATTGACCACCTGGGGAACGGTGCCACCACGTACTAAGGCGTACTGCACGTCGAAGCTGGGCTTGTTGTCAACCAAAGCTAACCTTGTGTGGCGTTAGTTCTTTGGGGCGTCTGACAGATGCTCGCCGTTGCTCGGTGTCGCTCTCCGGGTACCTCGGCTTCCCCCAGCCGCAAACCTGTCCGCTGTCCGAGACGATGTGATCCTGGTTGTCGAATGTGTCGTTACACCACAATCAAAACAAATACTGTATGCCCACATTTCCACACATTACATTCGTCCAACCCCATTAATGCACGTGTTGGCCATGTGACATCTGTGAGATTCCAGAGGGGGTACTGGACTCAATTGCAGACTCACTCTCCATCCCCTGGAGAAGCCTGCCCCTTTTATTTACAGACTTGACAAATCTTGGATTAATGTTACTATTGTTATGCCAACGACCCAAAAGTAAGATTCGGTGGTATCTGGTGGTGACCCACATACGTCTGTTTGTAGGTATATTTAAAACTAGAAGTCCTGTCACGAACTGTGCGCTTATCTAGGATTAATTGCGCGTAGGAATTGCGCGCAATTGCCATATCGAATGGCATCCAACGCATGGCAGGTTCTCCTGGTTACTCATAGCAAACACAAGCAATGTTTCTGTCAATGGACCTCCGGGTTACCCGGAGGTCCATTGGCTGAAACCTTGCTTGTGCACAGGCCATATGTACAGAATTTGATAGCCTTACCATGGTCATAACGTGTAGACCTAGCACAGATCAACCTGCTATTTGTGCGCATTTTATGACAGGACTTCTAGTTTTAACTGTAGGGTTGCATGAACATTTTGCGGCAACTACAATTATGTTTTTGCGATCTAAAACATGCGTCTACCGTCCATTTCACCCACCGTCGTTATTTTAGACCAAATATGTCCTGATATTTCTGCGCCTGATAAAACACTGGTAAGTAAATACAATTCTTTCTCTAATGCTTGGGGGGAAGAGATATTGACAGCTAAGCCATGTATGATTACATCATTCCATATGAGTGGAATTGGGTCGTCCGAATTGGAGGGAGGGGAATGCATTGCTTTTTCCTTTTAAACAGTGATATTAGACACCTCCAACTCCATCCCGTTTTGACCAATCCGAACGTTTTAATAGCTCATGCATGTAAATGCCATTGGACACGCCACAGCCAATCCCTAATTGGCCAGTCCAAAACTTTGACTGTTTCATAAAAAGCTTTAATTTGTTATTTCTCACCTCATTCCTCCAAAAATGGTCCATATAACTAACATTCTCTCCCCCATGAATACGAAGTGACTCTTGGATCTAAAGCAACTTTCCGATCTATACACCTGGAACTTAATTAAGCACCCCCTGTTTTGTTTTCGAAGTTTGTGTTGATAGAAACTGTCATAACTTTCATGCTATCGCTCGCATAGCCCAAAGTGGTTGTTTGCGGAAAGAATGGTCTATTGACCAATGAACGACAACACAATGATGAAAATATGCATTATTGTAATGGCGACAATTACACATATCTGTCACTAATGTTTTTAATGGAAAACTGTTCTCTCAACAGGTATGGTGCTGGGACAGTCTATGATGAAACAATACAGGTATTTACTGACAAAAAATGTAACTTTTGATCTCCTGAACACAATAAGAGTGTCTGATGTCAGTAGCGAATGCAGGCACAACGCGTGCGGGTGACAGCCTGAAGCCTCCTCCCAATGCTACCAGTGAGTCTTCTGATACGGTCCGGAGGCAACTGCTGCCACTCCCCATGCAATGAAGCTTCCAAATCGGTCATATTCGGTACAGGCGGATCCCTTGTTTCAACATTACGTCCAAGAAAGTCCCAAATGTGTTCTAAGGGATTCAAATCGGGGCTCATTGCAAGCCAAGGAAGTGTTCTAATAGCGTTGTTCTGAAGGAAATCGCTCACAGGATGGGTACGACGTGGCCTTGCATTGTCGTCCATGAATACAGCAGGGCGAGTAGCCAACGGGTGGTTGTCGACATGAGGCACGGCAATCGGATTGAGACTGTCCCGGATGCACTGATGACCATTGAGATTCAAACGTAAAGTCGCCATATCAAGTTTACAATCATGAGAGAGGCATTCCCAGATCATTACTGATCCTCCACCATAAGGAACAGACAGCAGGTCTGATGTTCCTGGGCACGTAGGAGTTTTTCTATGCATCCACACTCTTATGCGATCATCTGTGACGTGAAGCAGGAACCTTCACTCGTCTGATCAATGGACTCTCCTCCATGTCCTCAGATTCCAATGTTGTCGTGCCGTACGCCACTCCAAACGTCGTCTTTGATGCTGATCGATCAGAGCTGGACGCTTGATTACCCTTCTGGACCTCATACCCAGACGCATGTTGGGGAGCAAAAAAGGGTTTCAAAACCCGATTTGAAGCAAAGGGTTCACGCCTAACGAGGCGTGTCAGACTTCTATCTTCCCGAGTAGAGGTCTTTTGGGGTCGTCCATGCCTTGGTCGGTCCTTAACCCTTTACCTAACGTAACGGCCAAAACCGGCCAGCGCTATTCTCAAAAATCGCCAATTAATTTTCATTATTTTTTCATTTTTTGTCTCAAAAACATAGGTTATGACCCCTCGTTGGAACGAGCTCGTCGAGCTCGTTCTAACGAGGGGTCATAACCTATGTTTTTGAGACAAAAAATGAAAAAAATTAGTTATTCAAGAATTATGTTTGCAAGTGTCGTCTGCTTTTCATGTTAGGTGAAGGGTTACCATAGTTGGTTTGTTGATGTTTTCGGACAAGTCTGCTGATGATAGAATGACTCTAGCCGGGCTGCCTTCCAATAGTTTTGAATGAAATGCCTGTTGCATGCATGCCAACGATTTGCCATCTTAGTGCCTCTGGCAGTCTCCTCCTTGCCATGTCAACATTTATTGATAAAAGAGGTGACAATTTTTTGTTTGTTTTATATCCAGATATTGCATGTGGATGATAGTGTTTTTGTAACCTTCGTGGGAAGCATGCTTCACGTGGAAGAGGGGACGTGTTTTGGGGTACACTATCGACCAGAAACATCATGTTTCATTAGACAAAATGTAAGACATAGCAATCAATAAAACATAATAATCAGTAACAGCAACTTCTCTGTCATGAAACACTTCAGGGGTTGCTTAAGTATTATCGAATATGAAACATGACCATAAAATATTTACAACAGTTGTTTGGTTACACAACAAAATTAGATGATGCTGTGTGGTAATGTTGATGGGAAAATAATGTGCAATGGAATGTGTTCCGACTTTGGTTGGGGGAGAAAAAAGGCGACTGAGTCAGTATGCCCATCTTATGCAGAAGGCGTGAATCCCCATGGTTTCAAATCTTATGAAGGTTGTCGACGTTTCTGCATATTATGAACTGAGTGGTCCACTGTGTATCAATTAAACAGTGAAGTCCATGTGTGCACAATATGAGCCAGAAATATCTCATGCTATGCCACTCAGGAGGGAAGAAATCCATTACTCATGCTTTCCGACGGGTAAAATCTAATTCACTGACATCAAGGAAGAATCTCACGTGAGTGTATCAGTTCCATCTACTCTGATCGAACTAGAATTGACAGTGATAACTGCAACGGTGATGTCAGTGTTGAAATCATAAGCGATCAAAGTACAATAACTCATAATGTACTGCTTCTATTCAAGGTCAACATGGGAGTCTCTACTTCATGCTTGGCTTATTGTAAGGGGACAATAAAACTGCTTATACAGTACGTGGAGAGTGGATTGTAACTAAATCACCCGCCGAGTGGAGTCATCGCCCAAGCAATAACTTTCAAATTTTGTACATATCGATAAAACACACAAGCAATGTTTCAGCCAATGAACCTCCGGGTTTAACCCGGAGGTCCATTGGTTGAAACTTTGCTGGTGCTGGTTACGCTTTGCAATTATTTCTCGGGTGGAATCTCCACTCTGCGGGTGGTTTAGTGATAATATACTCTCCACGTACTGTAGGCTTGATGTCTCTCCCCAGCACAACCGTAACACCACCACACTAGCAATATCCCCAAAATCACTCCACAACTACCCCACAACCCACCACACCCAACATTTTCCACATTTCACACATGTCACATCAACATCCCACATTCTGTCACCACCAGCATCACCACAACCACCACTACACCACCACCACAAGATCACCACAACCACCATCACCATCATCACAGCAGCAACCACCACCACTACTACATCACCACAAAGACCACCACACTCCAGCGACCTTTGTCACATCACCACCATCATGAGCAAGTCCACCACCACCATATCTACTACCACTACCGAATCAACCATACCACCATTCCCAACACTAATACATCCACCACTGCATGTACAACACCCACACACACACCCATCAACACCACCACCACATTTACATCCACCACCATCACTACCACAATATCACAACATCCACTGCAACCACAACAACATCCACCACTACCACCATGTCCACCGCCACTACATCCACCACTACCACCACATCGATGACCACATTCACCACCATTCATAACATCAACAACCACATTCACCACCACATCACCGCCATCACATTATTGAACACTACCACTACATCTATCACTACCACCATGACATCCATCACAACATCTGCCACCATGCCCACCATCATCAGATCCACTATCACCACCATAACATAGCTGGCATGTCCCTTTAGGAGCGTCTACAAATAAAGAGAAAGTGGGTGGTAAAGACGGTAGGTGTATGCGCTGGATTACAAAAGTTATGTTACAGGAGTGTGATATCATTTTCAATTGGCTCTTCGGATTATTATATTTGATGTCTGTACGGCCCTACGAACATATGTAGGTCTCCACTAGATACACCCAAATCCTTCCTGTAGGTCAAGGACAACTAGCAACATTAACCCCTGATTTGCCTAGTCTGTAGATAACAGATGCGGGCTTCTCAGTGAAAATACTCAGAAGAGGAGCAATGTTTGTTTATTATAAACGCAAATTTACTGCTAAGATACGACCCGCTGATCTACGCCTGGGGCTGCAATTGAGTGCTGCGCCCCCTGGAATTTCACAGGTACCATTTTGGTAAATACGGTGCTGATAAGGGTGAAAGAACGCAATATGTGTACAGGTGGGTATACTGTAACTCTCAACACAGCCCATCCTGGTCAATTTAGTAGAGAACAGGCAGATACAAATAATCAATAATATAATTCATATATTTTCTGTACAAAAAATCCACCCAAGTAATCACTTGCCACTATAATTCGGAAATTCCGTTCAAATTTCAATAACAGTAACATACACACTAAAAACTAAAGTGTTAAAACTGACACTTTCAAGGTGTTAAACCCATTCTAACTCTTAGGGTTTGATTTTAACACTCAAAGTGCAATGCTTTAAGCACTTAGGCAATACAATCGTCAGACATCTGAAACTTGAATGGATGGCACTTCCCATGTGTCTAGCAATGGTGGTTCTTCCAGAATCGTCCATAATTTGATTTGCGCTTGGTGGGTACATAATTAAAAGGACGCAACGCAGATGACGCGGATCAGGCTCGAGAGTTCGAGCCTGATCCGCGTCATCTGCGTTGTTTCCTTTTAAGTGTCGCGACATTACACTTGTCAAGTGGTATTATTGTCAACACCTGTCAAGTTCTGGGATATCTACACTAGAACAAAGTGCTAGTTCAGCACTTAGTAAGTGTTACATACAGCACTTCAAGTGTAGTTTTTAACACTTTAGTTTTTAGCGTGTAGGTAAACAAGAAAACGTTTTGAGCAAGTGCGCGAGAAAATCCCCATGAAACACTTTTATTCTGTGCATATATCATGCAATCTTTTCTCGAGCATAAACAAGAAACATTCTGTGAACAAACTTGAATCTCTCTCACTAAAAGAAGGTGAAGACTACATCTTCAAAACATTGTGACTGGTGGTTCACAAGAAAGTATTTTCTCAAATTACTTTATTGGACAGAGTCTAAACTATGGGGCTTAATATCCCCATTCGAAAACACTTCAAAAGGCACCCCCACCCCCACCCCCCCCCCCCCCAAAAAAAAAGAAGATCAGTTCTTATGGTCGAATCAACCCGGTAGGAAACACGACTTGGGACAAAACGCCGGTATCAAGGTGGTTTTGAGAGGAAATGCCTCGCCACCATCTCCGAGTATTGTCAGTGGTGGTTCTTGAAAATTCACTTTAAAGAATTTGAAGCTTCTTGGACAATGGTGTGGCTACACTTTGAAGGGTTAAGATCTCCATTTGAAAAAAAAACTTGGAAAACTGCCTCCCACCCCTCCACATAAAACATAAAGCAGAAAATTGGCTACAGACATATCGCGGATTGGGGAAAACTGTTACATCTAGTTTAAACAATATTTTTATTTCAATGAAAACAATCATGTTATATGTACACACCATGTTCAAAAAGAAAGAAATACGAACCAAAGCGAAATCTAAAATAATATAACAATAACATGTTCTTTTGAGGGCGTTATGGTTCATTAACGGCCCCAGAAAAAATGATTAATAGCCCGAGGGCCACTTAGTTAATGGTCCTGAGGGCTGTTAATCATTTTTCGAAGGCCGTTAATGTACCATGACGCCCGAAAAGGAATATGTTATTACTATTATTACCACTTACCAAAGAACGCCATTTCAAGCCACTGTAGACATTTTTGATTTAGAAATAGAGAAGAACGCCATTTCAAGAAACTGAGACATTTTTGATTTGGAAATAGAAGAACCGGATTGTCGTCTGTTTATTCACAAACAAAGGTCATAGTTCAAAGTTGAGTACAATCTATTTGGATGTCTCGAAAATAGGATTGCTGGAATTTGGCTGAAGCGCTTTAACTACAAACTCACGCCGTTATTTACAAAATGAGATTATTTATCGTATCAATACTCACCACCACTTTTAAATCCTAAATGAAGTTAATAATAATCCGAAATAAATAATTGTTTAATCCGTTTTGTTGGAATAAATGGCCAACAACGTTTCGAGCACATGCATCAGTGTCATTTTTCCGGAACATAAATTACCCACAATTCTGGGCTAACGGGCCGTTTTCATTATTAACGCTATTTTTGCGGGCTGTTATTGAGTCTTATCGCCCACCTCAAATCATTTAACCCAAGGAGCGCCCCATAAAATGGTAATAATATTACACAAAATAAAAAAAAACAACTTGTAAGTGAAGGATTCGACAGTAAGCTTGGAGCTTTTGTGAGTCGTCGGGGACGCGGTGGCTCAGTAGGTAGAGGTGCAAGCTGCAAGCCGAGAGGTCCTCGGTTCGAATCCCACCTGCGGCAACCGCGTTGTGTCCTTGTGCAAGACACTTCACCCCGCTTGCCTACATGGGGGCACGATGACGCTGTGTACGTCGATGGTGCACATGTCTTCAACCAATCTAACCCTGCCTGTGCCACAGTGCAGAGTTCAGAGTTACGATGTTGGGGGAGCTGATAGCTGCTCGTCGTTGCTCGGTGGTTCTCTCCGGGTACTCCGGCTTCCTCCACCCGTAAAACTGTCACCGACATGATATGACCCTGGCAGGTAATGTGTCGTTAAACCCAAATAAAAATAGAAAAAAATAAAATAAATTTGTGAGTCGTCTCCCTAGAAAGATAATAGTTATACACACGTTAAATGATTGGGTCAATTTAACATAAGAAATTGTTTAACCCTTTACCCAACGTAATGGCCAAAACCGGCCAGCGCTATTCTCAAAATTTGCCAATTAATTTTCATTATTTTTTTCATTTTTTGTCTCAAAAACAAAAGTTATGACCCCTCGTTGGAACGAGCTCGTCGAGCTCGTTCCAACGAGGGGTCATAACCTATGTTTTTGAGACAAAATATAAAAAACATTAGTTATTCAAGAATTGTGTTTGCAAGGGTCGTCTGCTTTTCATGTTAGGTAAAGGGTTAAACCAATAAAAAGAAAAAAGAAAAAGAAAAGTTTAGAGGATGTGAAACGTTGGATGCAATCCAAGCTTAGTGTGTATACAGGTTGATACACGATGTTGAGGTGCTTACCCTCCAGGTGGTAGGGAAGTTGTGATGTGAGGCGAGGCTGGGATGGTCGTCTACTTTTGTATAGACTTTCCTTATTCCATAACCGAAATTCCGAAGCAAGCCCCGAACTAGAAAAGCAAGGGAGGAAGAAAAGCTTGCAGCGAATTTATTGTAAGATTACTTTGCTACTCTACGAGTGTTCGTATCAAATCACTGTATGCCATGGTGGATAGATATTGGGTGTTCTCTTACGTCCCGAGAGAGAATAGATGAAGGAGTAAAAGAGAAACAGTAAGAAAAAAAAATAAGTGAAAAGGGGGGAAATACATGTAATACGCAAACTCAAAGACCGAATGTAAATTCATCATGACGTTGTACTGGTCAGTTACTAGTGTGTGCATAATGCAGGGAGAAGAACATGACCACCTTGCTATGGTTTTAGAACATGTTTAAGAGTGTGTTGGTCCAAGTGGATTGAATTGGAGTAGGCCCTGAGAGCGTTGCATCACCCGAAACGTCTACGTAACATAAGTAAAGTGTGTACAACTTCAACAATAAGACGATTCTCGACATTGTTCAACAATTCTGATCCAAACATTAAAGCTGAAAGATCAAGATTGAAAGGCAGAGTTTTGATTGTATGATTGCGGAAATTTGCATAGACTGGGCAGTGCCGTAGTGTAAGAGAAAATGTTCAGGTGTTTCGACCAATCCACATTGCCACGAGTGAGAAAGTGATAAATGGTTATCACATAAGTGGGCATTTAGGGTACTGCAACGCAATCACAACCTCCTGGGAGCAAGGTGACTCAATAGGTATAGATGCAGGCTCCAAGCCGAGAGGTCCTCGGTTCGTTGTGTCCTTGAGCAAGACACTTATTCCCAATTGCCCACGTGGGAGCACAGTCGCCTTGTGTACTTAGGCGTACTGCACGTCGATGGTGCACTTGTCTTCAACCAATGCTAACCCTGCTTGTGTGGAGTTAGTACGTTGGTGATTCTGACAGTTGCTCGCCGTTGCTCGGTGGTTCTCTTCGGCTTCCTCCACTCGTAAAACTGTCCGACACGAGGTAAATCCTGGTTGTTGAAAGTGTCTTTAAATCTCAATAAATGAATAAATAAATAAATTGCAACCTCCAATGGTGTATCTAGACTGTACGAGATTTGTAGCAGCTATAAAATAGCGGTGAGCGAAAGTTGCCATTATTGAGGAATTTTTTGGAAATTTCTTGAAACTTCTCCCGGATAGTTGTCAAGAGTAGGCTATTCCATTGATTGGTGATGTTGGGAATGAATGAGCACTGGTACAAGTTTGTGCAACAAAACAGAACTCAATGGTTTTGACAAGGTCGGAGGCTGTGCCGTTGGTTAGTGGAAGAGACAAGTGGCGGATTTTGTTTGCAATATATGGAGTACTCACGTGGTGGTATATTTTGATGAACTGTACTAGTTTGTGTTTGCGACGACTTTCTAGAAGACATCTCATCCAACATAATCGAGGGTGGTGGATGTATCATAACAAAAATGGTTTCAAAAAGTACTTCTAATGCGGAAATACGTAATTTGAAAATTTTAGTCTTCGCATTCGTTGCTTTGGCAACCGAAATTTTGGAGGTGGCAAAACACCGACAACATGAATACTGATAACTTTGAATACGGTGAATCCCAGTTAAAAATCTCTTTCTCAGCTGAGCCGATAAATTATGTAACGGAGTCAAAGAATGTTTTCAATGGAGAACATATCAACCTATTGTCCACAAAGATTTAATTTCTTTTACTTAATCAAATTCATGAAAAATTAAGAAGTTCCTCCAAGGTTATATTTGCTTTTTAATTAATCTGTCGAGTTTTAAGTCTCATTCCAGAAATTTGACTATGATTCCTCAAAATCTTTATTTAGAGATATAAAAGTGAACATGGGTTGGAAATTGAAATCATGTGTTCAAAATTGATAAAAAAACTAAACTACACACCGCCAACCGGGACGACGGAGGTTACGTCGTGGAATACGCTAATTTTAATTTTTGGCGAGCGAGTAGAGTTATTGAATCAAATGGATTGTTTTTATTTGTTCTTTTGCATGTTTTCGAGAGTAACGTAACTTGGTAAAAGGAACCAACCAAAGTGACATCGCGTTTTCTTCTCAAATGTCGATGGGATTTCTGGACGGAATATATTGCAGACATGTTTGCAAAATACTGAAATATACCATTAACCCTTTACCCAACGAATCGCCCGCATCCGCCCGCGTAATATGCAAATTCAGCAGTTAAGAAAATATTATTTTTCAAAAAATTTCAACAAAACCATATCATGTGACCCCACATGATATGGGTTTGTTGAAATTTTTTGAAAAATTTGAAAAAATAATATTTAAAATAATAAATTTTGATATCGTCTCAATAATGTCTTGAGCAGTTATCACAAAGCATGGTGGGAGAAAAAAACTGGGGGCGGACGAGTGCCCATGCTGCAAATAGCTAACTTGCAATTTCGAAATTATAATCTATAATTACGAAATAATAACTTGTAATTACAAAATAAATAACGTATTATGACGAAGTAATAACTTGTAATTACAAATTATAAACCTGTAAATACAACTTATTAATTTGTAATTATAATTATTGTTTTTCAATTACAAGTTATTAATTCTAAATTACAAATTTGCGTTTGGATGTATATGAAGTTATTGAAGTTCACGTTCCGCATCAATGGCCACATTGCGATCGCAAGCAGGTAAGACATTTGGAGGTAGCGGATTTGGTTAGAGATGAGATCGGGCAGATTTGACCAATTTTTGCCATGTTTTAGACAAAATCACCGTGCCCCCAAGTGGGCAGTCGGAGTTAGGTGCCTTGCCTAAGGACGCAACGCAGTTACCCCTGGCTGGGATCGAACCATGAACCTCTCGGTTTGAAGTCCAATTCCGTAACCACTGAGCCACCGCGCTCCCTACGCTGCCTGGATTAAGTGCCTTGCCAAGGGTCACAATGTAGTTACCTCTTCTCAGGATCGAATTGTGGACCTTTTGGCCTGAAGTCCAATGCTCTAATCACTGAGCCACCGCGCTCCCTGTCAGATGTTGTATGTAGTTCGAGGGAAGTGGTGAGCACAAAAACAGACAAGAATTGAGATTTAACTCGGGCAATAACTATCAACTCCGTGAGATTTAACCCTTTGAATACCAGAGGCCGTTTTCCGGCCGGATCACAAGCTACGTCATGATGTCATTAAGTGGGATGGCTACAAGGTAAATGTGTGGTGTAGACCAATCAATATTTTCAACGTGCAGTCCTGTGGCTGCACGTTGGTCTAACCCCAAATAATAAATCGGTTATCAAATTATGTACATATGGCCTGTGCTCAAGCAATGTTTCAGTCAATGGGCCTGCGGGTAACCCGGAGGTCCATTGGCAGAAACATTGCCTGCGTTTGCTATGAGTAACCAGGAGAACCAGCATGTTTTGGATGCCTTTCGATATGGCAGTTGCACGCAATTCCTACGCGCAATTAAGCCTAGACAAGCGCACATTTCGTGACAGGACTTCTAGTTTTAACTGTATAAATATATTTCGAACCCATTTGCATGGTACGTTTGTTTGTTTATTTGCCTGTTTGTTTGTTTTTTTTTTATGTTTTGAGATGATGGTTAACAGCTCTTTCAACTGTCAGGGTTACATCGTGTCGGGCAGTTTTACGGGTGGAGTAAGCCGGAGTACCCCGAGAGGGCTATCGAGCAGCGGATAACAACTCTCAGATACCCCAACTTACTAATTCTGTACGAGCAGAGGTAGCAGCGAGCGATTGAATGCAAGTGGACAATCGACGTAAGTTCATCTTAGTATACAGCGTTACCGTGCCTCCACGCGGGCAATCACAATTAAGTGTGTTTCCGGTGAGCAGGACGCAGTTACCGCTGCTCGGGACCGACCTGTTGGTCTTTCGGTTTAAAGCCCACTGTTCTAGCCACTAAGCCACTGTGTTCCTCGTGTGAGGTTAACTCGATCTAGGATGCATCGTCGTGTAATTTCCCGACTCAAGCTTGGAACATCAGTAAGATTTAACCAGCCACTAAAAGCCTGTAGTGTTGATATAACACTAGGGCGTCTGGAACTCCCTTGGAACAAGGTCCAGGAGAGAGGCTACCCGTTGTTCAGCAGTTGTTTCATATAGTTGAAAAAGTTGATACCATAGGCCTTTCTCTAATGCCACTCCTTGAATCAGATTGCTTTTCGGGTGAGGAAACGGCTCGCATCATCAATAGCTACGCGTTGAGTGCCCGTTTCGAGCGGGCGCTCAACGCGCAGCGATGGCTGACGCTTGACACGTCGTTGGAGAGAGCCAGAGAAGGGGAACACCCTTCTCATAGTAGGGGGGGGGGGGGGGGGGTCCCATCGGGAAATTGCGAAATTTAGTGTCTCAACCTCTTTAAAATGGGTGGTCGTTGTTGTCTTGGTGAGGTACTTGAGTTACAAGCAACTAAATGGTATTAGCGCGGCTAGCAAGACGAGTGAGTGTTTGCTCTGTTGGATATCCGTGAGGAACAAACCATTGACGATTTTGAAATTAAAAGCGAACAGCGTCCCCACTCAGACAAACAATGAGTAACAGTGTCCCTCCGCGTTCCTCCAGCACTAGTACTGAAATGGTTAACCAGATAATCAGTTTGAAACCAGTTAGCTACCTAACCGATTAGAAAAACCGTCAACCGGTCATCCGAAATATCGATAGTGATCGTCATTCCACGTTTAAAACGTAGTAAATCTGCCGGTTCTCCTTTGTGATAGATTACACATCGAAGCCGCGTTGTATATATTGTGAAATAATCGACTTTGGGGTTCAAGACTTCGTTAATGATCGACAGTTTCCGTGAGTAATGAATAATCGCAGAAACTATTCCGTAGTGTGTATACAAACGAACGTTGTCGAGTACTCGACAACTTTCGTTTGTATACACACTACGGAATAGTTTGAGAATACCGCTTTCCAATCCATATAGTTTTGAACCCATATTCGGTGAAATAATGGCGCGGATAACCGGATATTATCCGGTCATAGCTCTCGGTTAGTCGGTTACGAAAATGACCCCTATCCAGCACCAGCACCGTTTAGGATTCATTAACCCTAAAATGCCTATATCCGATTTCGTCAAGTTTAGTCCTCTCAAGTCAGGGACTTTGATATACCATGAACAAAAGATAGTGTAGTCAATATCGGAATAGGTATTTGCATACACCAGATATCCTGTAAGCAACTGTCAAATTACTTGGAAGTGCTTTTTACTCAGGTCTTGGAGAAATATTTCGCAAGACTCACAGGGTATGAAGTAGTTGGAAGTCTCCCAGTATAAGAAGGGTTAAAAGGTACTCTGTGTATTTCCATTAAATTCACTGCGAAGACACGACTTTTAAAATCCATTAGTGCAACAAAGATGTTTATGTGAGTATTTAGTGCTTTCTTTATGAGGCTTGCATCTCAAAACAACATGCCTGGCAGTCATGTTCATCAACTGTCTCTTACTTTCAATTTTTAGATTTTGTGATTCGACTTGTTAACACCAACGGGTCCATAGGAAGAAGAGAAGGAAGGATAGAAGTTTCAAGGAACGGATCCACATGGGGTACAATTTGTGACGTGCTGTGGACAGATACTGAAGCAAGTGTTGCTTGTAGACAACTAGGGTACCTACACGGAGTGGTAAGGTTCTATATTTTGTGTCCGTTTGTATTTGTTTTGGCGGGAGAGACAGTTGGCTTGTGAAGTGGCGAGATTCTTAGAATAAATAACAAGTTTGATTGTGTAAAAGAAAATGGGTGGGGAGGAGCGGTCATACTAGATCATCCACAAATTGATAATATTAGCGGTGACGCATGTGGCTTCTTGGCATGGTGGGAATTTATTTATTTATTAGGGTTTACCGACACTTTAACAGCCAAGATCATATCGTGTCGGTGACAGTTTTACGGGTGGAGGAAGCCGGAGAACCCGGATAGAACCGCCGAACAACGACGAGCAGCTGCCAGCTCCCCAACATCGTAACTCCGCACTGCAGCATAGGTAGGTTTAGATTGGTTGAAGACATGCGCATCATCGACGTGCAGTACGCCTCAGTATACGGCGTCAACGTGCCCCCATGTGGACAACCGGGGTTAAGTGCCTTGCCCAAGGACACAACGCGGGAGTCCGAATTGATCGCTCAGACGGCCACCCATCCAGGCATGGAGGGAGTACAGTTGGCTATGATTACTTTTCAGTATGTTGTTAGTTTTTATCTAAAAATCATATAGATTTTGGCCTGAAAACCACGAGAAACGGTACGTATCACCATAATGTGTTCCGATTCCGTATCATATAGACGACTCTTTCTGATTCCGTATCATATGGACGACTCGTTTCCGGTAACGCGACGGGCTATCATAACAGGCACATGAATACACTCTATGTGCGTTTCAGTGATCAACTCAGCTGATGCTTACAAAACAAAACAAAATTTCTTTCAGTTAGCCCCACACACACAATAAATAGAAACTGTACAATTCAGCAATTCAATATTACACCTACCCGGTTCCCGAGGATGTGCCGACGTCGCACAGTCGTAAATTCAAGCGGATTATTATATGAAATGATACTGAGAATGAATAATTTGACAACTTTGAAAATTGCAGTGACCGCGGTACTCATTGTTTGTTAGAGTGCACAACAATATAGTTCCATAAAATATGTTTTTTTTTAACTTTTTCTCGCCCAACGTTATGTCTCCAAACTGTACTAATAATTTAAGATTTAATCTGTTTATGTGACATAATTGTTAAATAGATGAATTATCATGACAATGTGCATGTCCTGTGATTTGCATCATAATCTCGGTGGTGTCCAAAAATGGGATCAGAACTCGCCCACAGAGCCTCCAATCTGATGCAAATCACAGAACTTGCATATTATCATAATAATCTATATGTACTTATAGGAGAAGATATGCTCTCATTTTTAATAAAGACATGCCAACGCAATACAATACACAAGGACGTTGAGGCGATGGTCGAATGTGGGAGGATTAAAACTGCGTTTTCTCGGTCGAGATGCACAAGCTCGATACAATATACAAACTAGTGCACCCTAATATCAATTGGGTTACAAATGAACACAAATCAACTATGTTCAGTGAATATGAACCCAATTGGGTTCATATTCACTCAACATAGTTGATTTGTGTTAATTTTTAACCCAGCTGATTTTAGAATACAGTAGGCAATTACTTCGTCAAGGCACGCCGTCGAAGAGTTCGAATATTAGTTAATCGGGATGAAAGTTCAAAATCTCAAAGTTCTTGGAAATGTATTTGTGGATTTGGGCACAAATACACCCAGTAGACGTTATACGCCGCCTTCCTAACTTATTATTTCGTTTTCGCCACTTAAACCCGATTGCGCATGTGAGGGCACGATGGGGTTGTGTACAAACGCGGACTGCACGTTGATGGTGCACTTGTCTTCAACCAATGCTAACCGTTAGTTAGCATGTACGTTGGGAAGTCTGACAATTGCTCGCTGATGCTCGGTCGTTCTCTGCACGTACTCCGTCTTCCTCCATCCGTAAAACTGTCCGACACGAGGTGACCCTGGAGGTCGAAAGTGTCCTTAAACCCCATTAAATAAATAAATAAATAAATAAATAAATAAATAAATAAATAAATAAATAAATAAGTAATTCAGTTTGTACGCATTGTACTCTACAATGGTCATGCTTGGGTCCAAACAATCGAATACTAAAGCCCTCCAATTGTATGACAGACAATGCGTGACAAAATGCAACTACCAAATTCAGTGTCGTACATTAGGTAAGAAAGTATATGATTTATAGAAAGAGTAAACCGATATCTATGACCCTCTCCGGCCGCACATCTTACGAATAGAAATAAAAAACAAATGGGTGAACGTGGGAGAGGGAGGGGGTAAGCTCTACAACCAGTGCTCAAAATAACGTAGCAACGCATTTCCAAAAAATGAATAGCATTTTGTAAAAATTACATAGCTATTTTTGTATACTAGAGTTATGTTATGCTGTTTTATATTGAATTCTTCTAAGTAGATAGAATAGTTTAATCCATTTCTGGGCATTTCCAAATGATCTGCAACACATGAAACATTCACTATGTTTTTTTTAACTGAACTGCCTTTAAGGGTTGCATGGACTTGTATACTGTTATAAATGGCTTCTTGGTTGTTATATAGAGTTCTCAAAATGGAAGTTGGGATTTTTAATTTGATGGGCTTGTAGTTATTTTTAATGGACATTTTATGCAAAATGTTGTAAAAACAGGAAGTATTTAAACCAACAGAACTCATCTTACATATGAAGCTGCTAATGATGCTTGATGGAGAGTTAATCTGAGTTATGCCTGGAATGTTCCACAATCAGAAGTAAAGCATCAGTGAACTAGTTTTCAAATTTGTTTGCAAATTTTCATTTACATTTTGCGATACAAGATAATTAACTGCAGCCTAATTGGCTGCAGTTGATTATCTTGTATCGCAAAATGCTATATATAGTTTAACATTGTGTAGCTTTTTGTAAGTTTTGCATAGCAAAAAGCGACGCGACACCGCTTATTTTGAGCCCTGTCTACATCCCCGTATTTCTGTCGCTGTTGATGCGAATATTTCTCGTAAAAGCATAAAACATAACTGCCCAGTATAATTTCGTGCTGATGCATTACAGAATTGGCTGGCTCTAAAACCGACCCATGAAAATCTGATCTTTAATGGTCTACTTTAGCCAGACAAACGACCTTAACTCTTTTGGCGCGGAATAATCTGAGAAACAGAATTCTTAGCGGCTAACATTCATCAGGAATTTTACAAAAAGTATAGGTTGTTAGACTAAAGCGTTATTATTTTAAAAGATGTTCTAATGATCTCATTGACAGTTTTTCAAATGATTTTCTGTATATATTTAAATGGCACCATTATACTTTCAAGGGACGGTATCGTTGTTCATGGATAGGACATAAATGGTGCATGAAACATAGGAATACGTATGTTTGTTCAACCCTTTACCCAACGAATCGGCCGCATCCCACCGCGTAATACGCAACTTCAGCATTTGAAAAAATATTATTTTTCAAAAAATTTCGACAAAACTATATCATGTGCCCCTCGTTGGAACGAGCTCGTCGAGCTCGTTCCAACGAGGGTTCTCATGATATGGTTTTGTTGAAATGTTTTGAAAAAATTGAAAAAATTATATTTAGAATAATAAATTTTGATATCGTCTGCG
The DNA here is from genome assembly GCA_031216915.1 of Pictodentalium vernedei. Classification (NCBI taxonomy): domain Eukaryota; kingdom Metazoa; phylum Mollusca; class Scaphopoda; order Dentaliida; family Dentaliidae; genus Pictodentalium; species Pictodentalium vernedei. The sequence continues at coordinate 83,472,870 of CM062296.1, read as the reverse complement.
TTGGGTAAAGGGTTAAAAGCACTTGGAAATGAACACACACAGTTGGGTAAAATGACTACTGCAGTACCTTTCCGCGGTTTGCCGTCTGTCGACTTTAGTCGCCTGTCGCGCCAAAAGAGTTAATGCGCACCACCCAGCCGGAAATTGAATGTGTACGTGCATGTTAACCAGTAACATACCACATTAACCCCTCCCACTCACACACATCCAACCTCCCATCCAATTGCCATGCCAGCGAAGATCCTTTTAATGCTGTATTTGTCACGAGAGAACTATTTCATCGAAAAAGATTACAGAACAATCAAATGGTAAAATCGGGACGCGGAATTATCACGCGTCGAGTTGACATATATTGGGTAAATGCTGTCAAAGTCAACTGAATATAGTTATTCGCTTGTAATGAAGACGATAGGAGATTACACGGATCTGTCCAAAGTTTTGTTCAGCGAGGAATGAAGCTGAAGTGAATAACAATAAGGTCACGTCCGCATAATTCCTTTAATTAAACGGAAATTTAAGTGCAATTACTACTTTGCTTTACGCCATTTATTTTTTATTTTCTTTTATTTTTTAAAATTGTTTATCTTTTTTTTTTTGTTCTATGTTTTTATTTTATTTTTTATTTATTTCTTGCCTGATACTAGAATTACCCCCCCCCCCCCCCACACACACACACACACACACACACCCACAAAAAGAAAAAAAGTTCAATGTTTCTAATTAAACCCCCTTATTAGCCTTTCGCAGGAAACTGACTCTCTTATGACAAATGTGTCCCTAGGATGCATCATCTTGCCGAATCAAAATGTCGAAACCTTTATGCACATCTAGAGACCCTACCTGAACATATGGACACATTTTCAACATTTCAAATTAAAACCCCAATAAGCCTTTTGCCGCAAACCGATTGTTTAACGACAAAAGTGGCACGATGGGAGCCACATTAGGCCGGATCAAAAATTCAAAACTTCTATGCACATCTAGAGACCCTAACTGAATATATGAACATACTTTAAACATTTCGATTTAAAGCCCTAGGTGCCTTTTGCCGGAAACCGATTCTCTAACGACAAAGTGGTGCAACGGGTGCAACGGGTGCCACCTGGGGACAAATCAAAAATCTGAAACCTTGATGAACATTTAGACACCCTACCGAAACATATGAACAACATTTCAAATCAAAATCCCTAGGAGCTTTCGCCGGAAACCAAGTCTCTAACGACAAAAGTGGCGCTACCGGCACCACATAGGGCCAAATTAAAAATACAAAACCTTAATGCATGCACATCTGGACAGCCTACTGAAACGTATGGACACACTTTTCAACGTTTCGAATTAAAACTCCAAAGAGCTTTTCGCCGGAAATCGATTCTGTAAGCAGTTCGCACGTACAGACGGACAGGGCGGACGGGCCCGACGGAGATCACCACAATATCTCCACTTTTTTTAAAAAATGCGGCGACAAAAACCAGAACGCAAAAACGCAGCTCCAACATGGCACCACATTGAATGGCTTTCACGAGATATAGGAGTATATGCATATATACTAGTATAAAGAAACACCTGTGGGCGTATGTCGGTATGATATTTGTTTTTATGACCAAGTTCTACTCCTTACCCACATGTGGAAATTCTATACCGACAATGCACCCAAATGCTACCATAGAAACCAAGATGGCGGCCTCCAGTATACAAAATGGACGACGGAAGCACGCATCACCCAAACAATACGCGCTGCGCATGAGCACTAACACCACGTACCACTATGGGGATGGCGTCACAACATGGCCGCTCACGCGGGTTACCATGGCAACAGAACATGGCGCCACTGGGTCACGTGACATGACGTCACTTCCGAGGTCCGGCACCGAGGTCCGGCAGAATTGGGGTGACCGGGTACATGACATACTACTGACAAAATTGACGAAAAAAACATGTGTCATCTAAACAGTTTGAACACTGACACCAGCCATTACCATGTTCACAAACATGGTATTGACGTCACAACGTGGCCGCATAAGGTTCCGCTCCATAGTTTTCCAAGCATTTCCCAAAATGATATGCAATACACTCTCGTGAAATGCGAATATTATTTTAACTTAGTTATCTAACCCATAACATTTGTTACAATTTTCAAATCAACGAAAAACATTCAGCACTATCTGAATAAGTAGAAATAAACAATCTGAATGTGAGTGATATAGTTTACTGTTAAATACAAGGCTTTAACCGGGAAAATTTCATAAAACATGCCGAAACCAGTCCTTTCCAGCCACTCAGCAACCTCGAAAGCAGACTTTTCCCACAACCCAAACTTACCTACCCATGGAGTAAATCACGGAATCCAAATTTTACGGACTCGGCTAGGAATCTCAATTACTGAATGCCTTATATGTATACAGGAGACATCTGATTCAACCTTGATCAATGTTATAGTCGAGACTGAGATAGGTATAGCAAGTAAGTAATGGATGAGATATGGGGCAGAATAACAGAAGTACACAGATGTAAGGTTTCTACAACAGGTATCCTCCAACAATACCAGGCCATAGGTATCCTCAATTTAGTATCCTCAAAAGGTATCCTCAACTAATACGTAGCCATGTCATAGGTATCCTCATATACGGAAATGAGTCGAAGAGTCGTTCGAGGAGTCACTCGAACGAGCAATTGCTCGTTGGCTCATTTGCTCGCTGGGATTCGAGTCATTCGAGCAATGACTTTTCAGTAACTGCTCGATGGCTTATAAGGGATATTTGGGATAGGTATGTCTTGTGGTACAGGTAATAGTATCCTCAGATAAGTATCCTACAAAAGGTATCCTCGATAGGTATCCTCAAATAATACAGTACCGGGTCATAGGTATCCTCAAATACTGAAATGAGTCGTCGAGTCGTTCGAGGAGTCACTCGAACGAGCAATTGCTCGTTGGCTCATTTGCTCGATTGGATTCGAGTCGTTCGAGCAATATGCCGAGTCACTCGATCGAGCAATTACTCTAAAGCTCATTTGCTCGATGGGATTCGAGCAATGGGTTATCAGTAACTGCTCGATTGCTTATTGGGTTTGGGAATGCTTTTGATATACACAAGGGAGATAACTGCATTATGGGAAATCAAGCAATGGTAATTATAAGACTTGGACGAGAGAACCAGAGATAGTCTGGACTGGATAGACTGTTAGTGATAGAGAAACATATATAATAGGCATTAAAATGGGATTCTGGGATTTTTATATGCCCAAAACGAGGCTTCACATGTCCGTTTGGGTGGTTTGGTGGAGATTTTGGTGGTCTGTAAGGGTGGTCGGATCTGTTTGGGTAATTAGATATACTCTAGTTCAATCGAACACACCCCCAGGGGACCCCTTGGTACTATAGCACTACGTGCTACTATTATAAGACAAAAGAATGGCGATCTTAAATAGGATTCTGAAAGAATTCGAAATAGTACAATTTGACGGGTTTATTTGGGTAATTAAACGAGGATTCTGGGAAAATCCGAACCAGAAAAAAATACTCTTCTACAAAGGAACACACCCCCTGGTACTATAGCACTACGTGCTAAGCAGAAAAAAATGGGAAATCCGTATCAAATAAAGTCTATTTTGATGATGGTGATTTTGGGTGGATTTTGGTGATTTGGAGGGATTGTCGGGTTGTTTGTGGTAATTAGATTTACTCCGATTCAATCGAACATACCCTCAAACATACCCCGACCCGTTGCAAAAAAATTGGGTCACATAGCAACCACGTGCTACCATAGAAACCAAGATGGCGACCTCCAGTATACAAAATGGACGACAGAAACACGTATCACCCTAACAACACACGCTGCGCATGTGCACTCACACCACGTATCACTATGGATATGACGTCACAACATGGCCGCTCACGCGGATTACCATGACAACACAACATGGTGCCACTACGCCGCGTGACATGACGTCACTTCCGAGGTCCTGCACCGAGGTGCGGCCAATACGACCTGAAACATACGAGACACACTACTTAGAATGAATGTACAGTCCTTTTAACTGTCACGTGATATTGTCATACACCCCGTTGGAGTTAAAATGAATGTAGTGGATATATTGGTTACGAAATATTATTACTCGTTTACAAGTAACCAATACCCCGTTGGAGTTAACCCTTTACCCAACGCAGACGATTTCAAAATTTATTATTTTAAATATCATTTTTTAAATTGTTTCAAAGAATTTCAACAAAACCATATCATGTGACCCCTCTTTGGAACGAGCTCGACGAGCTCGTTCCAAAGAGGGGTCACATGATATGGTTTCGTTGAAAGTTTTCGAAAAATAATATTTTTTTAGCTGCTGAATTTGCATATTACGCGGGCGGATGCGGGCGATTCGTTGGGTAAAGGGTTAAAATGTACAATACTGGATGCATTGGTTACCTGTAAAAGGGTAACACTATTTCGTAATCTAGTTATAGACAATTAGAATTTAATTCACATTGAAACAACCCGTTTTTTCCTGGTGCATTTTATCCTACATTGTCATTCGGGATAGTGTGATAACCGCGGCCTGTATGGGACCCGCGCGCGGGCGACGTCCTCACCCGCGAGACAATGCATTTTTGGAGGTAAAAGTTTCATTTCTGGAAGTTACGTCCGCAGTGGGGGTGGTTCGCGTGTGGTTTTTTTGAGTGGTCTGCGTTGGTGTTACTGTTGACTTATATAAATACTCAGTTTTCAATCCTGCGCTTGTAACTCATAAGAAACATCCATTTCAAGCCGACGCCAGCTTCAGTTCCCTTTAGTTATCTCCTTCACGCTACCCGCTTATCCTACCAGGCGGCTGCAGACTGTAGTTGGTAATATATCATCAATACCCCGCGTATAGACCTCCAATAATGATACTAAAATGGGAGAAATTATATCTTGGACAGAAAAGCCGGTCTTGTGAGCCCAACAGGGGTTAATAACTTTTCTCTAGCCTACCTTGATTTCTCATCCCTCTGCCTCTGCCTGTGAGTACTAAAAATCAATGGTAAGCCTAGCTAGTAGTGGAATATATTAGGAATTCTATTGAGTATGGAAATGGTTTGGGGGGGGGGGGGTCATTGACTCATATAACCCTCTGCTGCTTGGATATTGATTTCTCAGAACAGACTTATCTCTTATTATAGCTCAGTAATTATTCCTTGCCTAGGAAGTTGGTTCCAGTATTCCATTGTAATAAATTCAATCTCTCATATTTTTTTTCTTTCCATTTGTTCTCCCAATTGTCCTTTCATAATAGAAAATGGTTCACAAGCTACAGTTAAAACTAGAAGTCCTGTCATGGAATGCGCACAAATAGCACGTCGATCTGCGCGTTAGTCTACGCGTTATGACAATAGTAAGGCTATCAAATTCTGTACATATGGCCTGTGCACAAGCAATGTTTCAGCCAATGGACCTCCGGGTAACCCGGAGGTCCATTGGCAGAAACATTGCCTGTGTTTGTGATGGGTAACCAGGAGAACATGCCGCGCTTTGGATGCCATTCCATATGGCAATTGCGTACAATTCCTACGCGCAATTAAGCCTAGATAAGCGCACAGTTCGTGACATGACTTCTAGTTTTAATTGTTTCAAGGTTTGACTGATTTGATCTTTCTCGTCGTCTTCTCATTGATATTTGTAATCGTTGTGTTAGTGGAGACGGTCATTTATAAGTTGTTAGCTTACTGCCGAATCCACATCATAGATTATTGTTAGAAATTGTATGTAGTGAAGAAATTTTGAAATAAATATTGTTTAAACTAAACTAAACAACCAGAATATTAAGATGCTATTTAAGTAAGGGAAATTTGTTTACTTTGAAATTCCCACCTCTGATATTCCGTAAATTCAAATTACATATACACAACTTATCCATCAAAATGAAGTTTGTGATTATAGAGCACGAAAAATGTAAGCAGGCGACGCACAGAATTGATAGGAGGCGCCAATGGTTCCTGGAAATCTGCTACCGTATCGTACCAGAACTGATAATAAAATAATATTTCGAGCGAACAAGTAGGTGTCAAATGCGCCAGGAAATAAAAAGTCTCCAAAACGCAGCGACAGAGCTGCGTGGGGGTAAATTCCAAAACTCTCGGCATTGGTTTCGTTGTTTATTTGAATATATTAATAAAATGTGAATTTATGGAATATCAGAGGTGGGAATTTTAAAGTAAACACATCTTCTTTACTTATTTGCCACCTTAACACAAACGGTGAAAGTTCACGGTGTAATAATAAAACTGCAGATGTGGGGTGAGTCTTCATTCATAATGATAAAATCATTAAAGATTCTGTCAAAGCAAACGTCAATTATTTCTTTTGGCGCGAATTATTCCGAGAAACAGAATTCTCAGCGCGTAATAATTATCAGGCATTTTACTAAAATACGGTTTATTTGATAAAAGAGTTATAATTCTTAAAAGCGTTCCAGGGATGTCATAGAGTGTTTTTTTCAGAATTGGATCATGATTTTTTGTTTTATATATATTTTATGTATACATTGCCGTATATTTTAATAGGATTTTGTGGGATCATTCTCTACTGATACCTGTATTTCTGCAGTCAACATAACACAGTAGGAGGGGTGCGGAGGCTCAGTAGGTAGAAGTGCAGGCTGCAAGCCGAGAGGTCCTCGGTTCGAATCCCACCTGCGGCATCCGCGTTGTGTCCTTGGGCAAGACACTTCACCCCCATTGCCCATGTGGGGGCACGATGACGCCGTGTACCAAGGCGTACTGCACGTCGATGGTACGCATGTCTTCAACCAATCTAACCCTGCCTGTGCTGCAGTGCGGAGGGACGATGTTGGGGAGCTGGCAGCTGCTCGTCGTTGCTCGGTGGTTTTCTCTGGGTACTCCGGCTTCCTCCACCCGTAAAACTGTCACGGTCATGATTAGCCATTGTGCATAAATATGTGACCTTAAACGTCAATAAATAAATAAATAACACAGTAGGATCAACTATTAGAGACAATGTGAAAAAGTCATTTCAAAGCGTAAAGGTGCCAACTGCAACGCAGATGCGTTGCAGTAGGCACTCTTATGCTTTCCAGTGGAAATATAACTGTTCTTGGATAGAATAAAAATTGTGCACGAAACATAGGAATGCGTTGATGTTTGACTGATAACACTTATATATGGACATACACAGTTGTCTAAAATGCCGACTATAGTTGCCTACCGCGGGTTGGCGTGCTGTCGACTTTAGCTGTCTGTCGCGCCAAAAGTGTTAAGAAACAAATTTTGCGTTGATTCAAAAAAATTAATGTTTATGGTATTTTTTAGATTCGATCGTGTGGAATATTTCAGTTGGTTGGAAAAGCGAACCATAGGTTCGCGGTTCCGACCAACTGAAATATTCCAGCCATTTTAATCTATAGAGATTACTACCATTATGTGGATGTACAGTTAAAAGCAGAAGTCCTGTCGTGAAATGCGCACAAATAGTACGTCGATCTGCGCGTTAATGTACGCGTTATGACCATAGTAAGGCTATCGCATTCTATACATATGGCCTGTGCACAAGCATTGTTTCTGACAATGGACCTCCGGGTAACCCGGAGGTCCATTGACAGAAACATTGCCTGTGTTTGCTATGAGTAACCAGGAGAAACTGCCGTGCTTGGATGCCATTCGATACGGCAATTGCGCGCAATTCCTACGCGCAATTAAGCCTGGATAAGCGCGCTGGTCGTGATAGGACTTCTAGTTTTAACTGTACAAAATATGTATCCGAGTCGAGCTTCGGGTTCTAAGGGCAGATTACGACGAGTCGAAGACGAGTCGTGATCTACCCTTAGAACCCGGAGTGAGACTCGGATACGTATGTTTTACATCCACATAATGGTAATAAGCATTTTATCTTACAATATACTGGGGATAAGTCAAGAATGTAGACGAATATATAACGAACTATTTATTCGTACGGATGAACAAAAAGAGAAAAAATGGAACTCACGCGAAAGGAACGTGCTTGTCTCCGACCCCCTGATACAAACATATGTGTCAGGGGGTCGGATACACGACAGTTGCGAAGTTAATACAGACAAAAAACAGTGTAAGATAAAAACATATATCTGGGGCAGAACATCGTCAAATTCCTTACAGAAATAGGCAGGTGGCCTGAGGACGTAATATGTACTTTACATGCCTTGTGGTTATTTTTGCAAAGGGCCGTTTTTGTCTAGAACTAAGTACATTGCTGAAGAAAGATAGGTTCAGTACCAAACAAAATCGTTTATTTTTACAGGCATTCCAGAGAGCTACCTTCGGACAAGGCAGTGGACCTGTTTACCTTTCTACAGTGCAATGTTCGGGATCTGAGAGAAACTTAAGTAGCTGCAGATACAGCGAATGGGGAAGTACCGGCTGCTCACATAATCAGGATGCTGGAGTGGGGTGCTTCAATGGTTCTGGTGAGTGTTGCCTTTCACAACAACACATTGGCCATTTTGTTTTCATTTCAGTCTTGCCACTCAGACAATGATAGATATCGCAGCGTAAAATAGTCTAATGCGATACTACTTTCGCCGATTCTGCAATAGAAATCGATTATATGTGCGACAGGTGGTGCCAAATTCATACAAGACGCTAGAATGGTGTAACAGGAGGAGAAATAAGTGCGGGAGCCGGGGTTCGAACCGTCGACCTCTAGCACACAAAGCGACCGATTTACCACGAGACTAAGAGATCCGGACCAACCAGGCGGGTTGGTAAATGGCCTTTATACCTCGACCGCTACACTACTCGCCCCTTCTTTTGAGATTCACCACATGTGAATCTCACCCAAGTTCTTTCTCAGAGCGGTCGAAACACTCGCAGTGCCACCTACTGCTGAGGATCGGCCGAGCCCCAATGTAAAAGGAGGAGAGATAAGTACGGGAGCCGGGGTTTGAACCGTCGACCTCTAGCACACAAAGCGACCGATTTACCACGAGACTAAGAGATCCGGACCAACCAGCCTGGTTGGTAAATGGCCTTTATACCTCGACCGCTACAATGGAAAGTTTAGTAGCGTGAATTTTATATTTACAAGTTTGGATGGACATATTTGTTCATAAATAGATCGAACGCCCCCGAGACTCAATTCAATTACCTTTCAAACTAAGCGTTACAAATGAAGTACAATGTACCAATTTTGGCGGGTCAACCAATTTATAACATAAAAAGTAGACGGTATCCAAAAGCGTATGATTTTATTTTGATTTTGGAATCAAGACAACCTGTTTTCGCATAAGGTGACCGTTGATCGGTTCGAGATTGGACAAGTCGTTGAGGTAAAATGAAAATATTTCGTCGCGATGGAATATTAAAAATGTCAGTCCAATGCTCTGATAAGACAACGCCGATGCTTTGTGATGTTCATCAGCGAGCAGCGACATTGATCAGAATACAGACATAAATAAAAGATCCGGATATATACAGTTAAAACTAGAAGTCCTGTCATTAAATGCGTACAAATAGCACGTTGATGTACGCGTTATTCTACGCGTTATGACCGCATTAAGGCTATCAAATTCTGTACATATGGCCTATGCACAAGCAATGTTTCAGCCAATGGACCTCCGGGTAACCCGGAGGTCCATTGGCAGAAACATTGCCTGTGTTTGCTATGAGTAACCAGGAGAACCTGCCGTGCTTTGGATGTCATTCGATATGGCAGTTGTGTGCAATTCCTAAGCGCAATTAAGCATAGATAAGCGCACAGTTCATGACAGGACTTCTAGTTTTAACTGTACAAGAAACAGAGATATCGTGGAACCCATCTGTGAAATGAAATAACAATAGAAAGTTTTTTGTAGACAATAGACACATTTATGAACAACGCATAGTCATAAGAAGGCCGCTTGTGCATTTCGTCCATCTTGATAATGTATTTGTCGTTCCTCAGTGATCGAATACTAGCGGGGGAGGAATTCGCTAGAATTGTGCACTTGGTGATACCTTCCTGAAATTTGGCATGATGTAAGGGTAGGCATCAGAGATTTCAAAATCGATCGGCTACAAGTTGGCACCATCCTCTAGCCACCACTAGCAGCGAAATCCAAAATGGCCGCCAAGCGGATCGAAAAAAAGCTATTTTCGCCGATCGCACAACTGAAGCTCCAAACCTAACACCATACATGTGCTGTAATTGATGTGAATGATGGAGTGAAGCCCTTGGAACAAGTTGGGGGGAAGATTAATGGATAATGGGATCAGAATTTCCGTCGATGTGTGCGTCTGTGTGTCTGACTGTCAGTATGATCGTCCGTCCGTAGATAAATTAGTGTTGAATGTTTCTCGGGAATGCAATGGTCAAATGAACATGGTATGAGAGATTCCTGTCAACACATGAACAAGGGTACTCGATAGTATGCAGCAGTGGGGATACTTGGACATTTGATAATCCAATTAAAGTGACAGTCTATTCTCAACTTCCGGCATTTTCGATAGATTTATTTTCTAAGAAAATAAAACTATCAAATTTCTAGAGGAGTTCTGGTTCAATCTCAACACCATAGCGACACGTCTGCCAGCAAGGGCAGTGCTGGAATGAACTCGGGATGCATTAGTTCCCGTTGTTAATTATACAATGTTATCTTGCCAGTATAGAACATTGGCAAAATGGGACTAGAAGGGGTGAGTGTATGTTTGCAGTCATTCGAGGTACAGGAATATTTTTTGACTACAAGTAGTATTCTTCATTTTCGGCCAGTTAAGATGTGGTGTGTTCCAAGTCAGGATTAATGTTGCCGACACTTAATGCCCATCCCTCATGGTATGCTACTTTACCAGGGATATAGAGATATAGCCACCACTGGGAGCCAAAACATGACCTTTGATGTCGATGAGTGGTCGAAATGTTTTAGCGAATAACTTATCGAAATATGATCCGGTATGGCAATTTGATACCTTACGTTAGATTTATTAGATCAACTCAGGTATGGATTCATTGAGACATGAGTGCGCTACAAGATGAAGGATTTCCAAGTTGATTTGCTATGGAGTAGGAACTGACTAGTCACATGTGGCCTATGGCCAGAGAAAGACAAGGATACCATAGATGAACACACGGGTGAACGAAGGTATCAACTGTTGTACAGAGGCAAAATAGTTGGGGATATTGTATCATGCTATGCATGAATTAACACCGTCTTGTGCAGTAAATAACAGACTATTTTCCGAAATCTAAAACTGTATTCCTATACCCCGGACAATGTAGCAAGCCACATGGGATGAACATTTGTTAGCAAAATCAACTCAACTAGAAACATGACATGTGTTAACTGGCCGAAAATGGAAAAAAAAATACCAGAATAGGAGATGACTGGTCCTAACATGACAGTATACTACTCAATATTGTTACAACAGCCACCTTCACACTTACACAAAGGTGTGCACCTTAATCCAGCTTTCAAGCATTTGCAATTGCCCTTGCAGGCCTTGGCACAACTACAGTGGAGCATCAGTGCACATGCAGCACTTGCGTCTCCTAGGTGAGTCCAAAATGGGACCAGAATATTGAGACGTGGATTCCACTCCCATCCGTACTGTGATGGGTCTGGCACACATAAGTGTTTCTGCAGAGCACGATGCCAAATGAAAGATGACACAAGAATTACCCTTTTTACATGTTGATACAGAGCTGCTTTGGTGGGCGGGATGTTTTCCATAGACTTAAGGCCATGTGTGAACATATGCCGTCTCGCATCATTGACACGTGTACTGACACAACTGTTACTGTACATCTGTATGGTGAGTTTTTCGATATGCTGCATATGAGGGGAATCCTCTGAAAAGACTTGCGGATTCTCAGTCAATTCTATCATCATTTCAGTTGATGCGGGAAAATTCATCCATGCATTCCATCCTGTCTTCTTCCCAATGCCGAGCATGCTGGATGTTACATCACAACCTGTGAAGGCGTGGAAGAAAGTCAGGGCCTTACAGTAATCAGGTCCAAGTTGTGAAGCTATCTCATGAATTGGCATATCTTTATATGCCTTTCCAATTCCAAACCCAATCCACAGCTCACTGAGTCCAAGGTCACGGAATGTTGCGAAATGGTGCAAAGACAGAATGACGACATCAGAATCAACCGTGCGAAGAAAAGCTATTTTGTGACCTTGTGAGACTGCATGGTTGAGATGAAGCATCATGCGCGTGTCTGCTTCCTCGTGGTTCGATGGAGATATGTCACATAAGCTAACATCCTTATTGCATAGTACATATTCTCCTGATGTCGTTAACAACTGGTACTCGGATGTTGATGTTAATTTCAGCAGTTCAGCAGACAGGAACTTGAAAAATTCGTCTTTATTCTCACTAACTTTCAAGAATGCCTGCCAATTCTTCCCTTTAGGTAAAGGGACGTTCTCGGACACCCGTATCAACCTAACTGCTGTCTCACCGAGGCGTTTTGCTCGCGTCTGATTCTTCAAACTGCCTTCGGGGTAACAGTCATAGATCGCATCAACCCTTGTGGTGTTCGTGTTAATCAGAGATTCGATGTATGGCAATAATTGCAATCGAGCATATTCTCCAAACAGATCCGCTTTCTGTGGTTTGATTACATGGACTACAGCAGGCATATCCAAGATGACAACTGAAGCTTGTCTAGCTGCTGAATTCTTCCCTTGTGCAGGAATAGCTGGTAAACAATTGAGAATTTGAGATTTTGTCCCACTCCGTAGCTTACCTCTATCGGATAATGCTGGCGGATCACGTGCATTCTCGTGCATGAAAAACTCATCCATGTTTGAATCAGGCCGGGCTTGCAGTGAAACGAACATCTGGGTAACTATTGCGGCAGTTGCTTTACTTGACATGAGTTTGTCTCGGCCTTTGTCCAGGTTGGCTGGGGGTGGGTTAAGGAAGGTATATATATTTGCCTTGGGAATAACATCATTCAGGGGTACGGTGCATTCCACAAGCCTTTCCTTCAAGAAAGTGGAATATAAATGCTTGCCCCTTTCGGGTAATGACCGTAAACTCTTACTAACTTCGGGGTCCATATATTCACCAGTATCTAATGTCACCAGCTGACCACTAGTTTCATCATAAGGGTTGATAATGAGTCCCTGATTCACCAGATCGAGGAGAGATTTCAATTGATTCAGAAATTTTTTCTGCTCTGATACCGAACTTTCCGGGTGTTCCGTGTTATCTGATGATGTTGTGTGGAAACTTGCATATTCATACTCATCTATAACACGCAGAACTTCTGACCTTGAAAGCTCAATAACGACTTTCTCTTCAGCCTGGCCATAGAGACCTTTTGGACCACTGTCTTCTTTGAGTAGTTGGATACTATGTTCTTGGCTCTGATCTAAACCCATCATACTGAACTTCCTCTCACTACGCTGGACCACAAAATGGCCTTCCATGAATTTGTTGTGGATTGAAGGATGCCGCCTGGGTAGCTGAGACATGTCTCTCAGAAATACGGGGACCCACCGACAATAATTTGTATGTCCTAGGGCAAAAAAGTAACTGCACAACTCATCGATAGAACACAGTGTACCAGGCCAGTTACCGATTCGTTGGTTCCGAACGAATTGACAGCTTGTCAAGAGAAAGTTCCGAACGATTTCACCCCAATAGCGCGCAGTTGGAGATTGTGAAAGAATCCTCTGTTCCCACATTTCAAATGACTCATGGGGCCCAGTCTGCTGACAGTAAATCTCATAAGCATTCTTTCTGAGGATCTCAAGCCAAGCTAGAGTGAGAAGATATGCCTGTCGCGTCCTCTTGACATGTTTCCCACCAAGTAGGGATGATGCTACACCGGGTGTGAATATCTTTGCGAGGTGAAACATTCGCTCCCAACCAGAACCACCCATAAGCTTACCACCAGCTTCTTGGGTGCACATTTCAAGATGCAGGAATCCAATCATACACACCATTCGATCCTCACCTATCTCCTCTGGGAACAGCCATTGACATTTTTTCTGCCTGGCATACAACGGACAGTCACCTTCAATGACAGGTATCTGGCCGGGGTTTACGAAAGCAGTAGCTTCCCTGACCACATACATAGCATGCTTCTGCATACTGAGTGAGTCCGCTTTCTGCTCACTGAAAACAGGGAATACCCCAATAACTGCACGAGGTTTGACATTGTCTTGATCTTCATGTTTTGAAAAGAAGCCTGAAAAGGTCACAGGGACTTCATCAAGCTGCCAGCTGCCATCAACCTTCCCTTTATTGCTGATCTGTGACACATGAGACAACCAGTCATTCTCTCCCACGTTCAAATCTGCATATTCATTGGGCCGTACATTACATTCATCTGGAGATTCAAGCCTGATGTCCCCACCAAAGTCTTCAACGAAAGGAACAAATGCATAGTCGTCTGGGAGTTCAATTTGTGTGTCTTCTGGAACATCTAAACTCAGTGGTGGGGGATCAGTACCCACATTGTCCCTGCTCAGTTGACCAATGAGTGTGATGGACGTACCATGCATATCAGATCTACCAGATACATCAATGTTATCAGTGGTTCCTATCGAGAAAACATTACGTTTGCAGTTAGCTGGGACTACAACACCTTCGTTCTTGAACCGCAGTGAAACAGCTCTCGCGAAACTCCTGCGAACATCCATTACGCGATCATAAGAGACAGAGAGTCCCATTTGATGAAAATCTCTGATAAGATTTTTCATACGATCATGGGCATGCAACTTCAAACCCACATAAAGAGGCATTGGAGTTTCTCTGTCACGTCTCTGGTGAACATTTTGTGCATGTTCGGAGCGTTTCGCTGAATTGCTGATCAACATCTGTGAAATAGTACAAGCCACTCGAGTCTTGGCATTAACAGTCTCATCATCGCCTAAGTTCTGTATACTACATGTGCCCTCAAGTAGAACTCTAAGAAGAGTCAGGAGTGAGTTGGGTACAGGCTCGCTCAAGCAATAAGATGAAAATGATCCCGTGAAAGGAGCTTGAGATATGAGTATGTGTTTACGCAGAAGAAGACCCACATCAACTATCTTTTTTGCCTCTTCCTCAGACACTATACGAGTTAAAGATTCGGACAACAAGGAGCCAACTCGAAACCTACTTGAAATAAACACATCTCTACCCTGTGTGAAGGCGTCCCAGCCATCGCCCAATTTCTGCAACAAATGTTCTTTGAATCGAGTGGAATGTATTTCTTCACTAAGCCAATCAGAACCGACTTGCTTCAACCTCCGACTGTACAGATTCTTGAGATCGACAAGCTTCATCGCGGAATCGTTGTGTTCAACAAATGTTATGAGCTCTGCCATAACGAGAGGGTCATAGGGCAGGCCTGACGCGGAATGTTCGGCGTTCTTCGACTTTTTAGATTTAGCCGCTCGTGCTTCATTGGCAAGCTTACAATAACAGGTTTTGTGATAGTAAAGATCACTAGCAGCGGAATCAAATGCTGCATTGACCCGAGAAAAAACAACCCAGTTCTCGGCTTCCTTTGCCATAATTTTGAGTTTATTGTTATCAGACATTGATCTGCAAATAGGCTCACTGCTGTCACCTTCGCGTTTGTGACAATAAACACACTGGGGCAGTTTCCTGTCACAGCCAGATTCAAAACTTGTCCGTGTTCTTTTAGGACTCAGCGTGGAGCAGGATGCCACTGCCTCATTTCGCTC
The DNA here is from genome assembly GCA_031216915.1 of Pictodentalium vernedei. Lineage (NCBI taxonomy): Eukaryota > Metazoa > Mollusca > Scaphopoda > Dentaliida > Dentaliidae > Pictodentalium > Pictodentalium vernedei. The sequence goes on along the minus strand of CM062296.1, from coordinate 83,457,237 downwards.
TCGCTTGTGTAGCACGCGCTGTACGATGTGAGTCCGAATACTGTCACGGCATGTCTTATGATATATTGCCTTATTCGTCAACAGTGACATCGACATACACTCATCACTCTCTCTCATCAAACAATCAATGGTCAAATTATATGGAAGCTCAACGCCATTATCTAGGAAGCGCGTTATGTCTTCCTCAATAGCTTTATAGGCGTCATGAAAACGAGATTCTCTATACGGACGCATCAATTTCTTGGAACTGTCTTGCTGGCAAAAGCAACAACGTTCCCAGTCAGTACTAGTCCGTACACGAAGAGGATTCTCACTCATTCTGTGAATGATTTTTGTGAACAATCGCGTTCTCGAATTAATTTCGACAGACAAATCAGAATTGCTTGCGGAATTACGCCAAACAAGAGATTGTATGGCAAAGAGACTGCTTCATAAAGAGCGTTGTTTCTCCGGGATCAGCGTCATTCAGGTTTGCCTGAATGACGCTGATCCCGGAGAAACAACGCTCTTTTCAAGTTCCAAGAAATTGATGCGTCCGTATAGAGAATCTCGTTTTATTCTACATCATCTCCCACGTCTGTTTCCAACACGTGCGTGGATCAGAGTTCACTTTCGCGCCCTTACAATCGGATGTATAGTCGGTAGACCGTCGAAAAGGAGGTTCCCTTCAGCCGCTGGCGGCCATTTTGGATTGTGCCGCTACTGGTCGCCACCGGTCGGTGTCAACTTGTAGCCGATCGTTTTTGAGAACCTCATAGCCTACACTAACAGTGTGCCAAATTTCAAGAAGGTATCACCAAGTGCACAATTCACCTGTATGTGACGAATTCCTCCCCCGCTATACTTGATAACCTACAGACCGCATTGTCAAATGAACCATTACCGAACTGCTGGTTTTGTTTTAGTGGGAATTACGCCAGACTTCTGGAATCACTGAACCTGCTTCTACAAGTTTTGTTGTAGATATACATTGGTTCTGGTTCTATGTAACACTGCCTTCAATTTTGATGTAAAATATGCCTGAGTTATTCGGAGATTTGTTCAATTTCAGAATCGATAAATTTTGTCTAAAATATGTTAGTTAATCCAATTTTAGAATCAGGAAGTTTTGCTTAAACTGTGTTAGCGTTACCGAGATTTATTCTTAATTAGTACGTACCGTGCTTCAGATTGGTGCTGCCGGTTCCGATTGTCTTGTCTCAGACCTCCATTTGTATCCCCGGTTGTGTGTGTGACATATTTTCAAGTAAGTACCAAATCAAGTCTCGTGAGAAAGTACATGGTTACTACATACTAAAATCAGTTGGGTTAAAAATCAACCCAACATCAGCTGCGTTAAGTGAATATGAACCCACTTGGGTTTATATTGACTCAACCCAGTTGATTTGGGTTAATATTTAACTCAACTGATTTTAGAGTATAACAAAATGGATTATCCGTGTGGGTTAAGTAGAGACCACCTATCACGCGCAAGGCAATGGCTCACTACAAAGCGATTCTGTATTTTAAAATACATTAACAACATTCTTGATAGTTACAAGGGCTGGACTAGACTATTTTGAAATCGCAAAGCGCATGTTCATAAATTATCCACCGGAGCACGGCCAACGCCGAATCGTCCAACAAGGAGGAGATGTTTTGTTGCATTTTAACGTGCCAAGCCACCCGAGAGCGCGCAAGAAACATGACAAAAATAGCCAAGACTACAACATATTAAATTTTGAAAAACATCCCACACATTTTAATGTTTGACCATATGACTCCCTAGATATCACCTTCGAGTTGGGCTATATCGGCTGGGAATTTCCAAGGACGGTACGACATTTTAGATGCTGCTTTTATTGGAGATTATATTTCCGAAATTTCAGAAAAATAGGCTTAAAATGAGCTAGAAATTGAAATCTTTAAAAACATTTTTGACATACTGCTCCTTCCAAACGAGGGTGTAAACGTGAAAAAGAAAAACAAGATGAATCAACTTCATATAACCAGAAATCTATGTGCGAAGTTCGAAAGCTGTATCTTTGACAAGTATGGGACTGAGCTTGTCACCATTATTATGGATTTTAGTGATAAATGTCCAAAACAGGCTAAACTTTTAACCTTCGAACATTAGTGGTATCTTCCATACCAGTTCAATGGCAGTAATTAGAAGAGTCCATATTCATTATTGGGGTTGACCTATCAATATTTTCAACGTGCAGCCTCGGGGCTGTACGTTGAAAATATTGATTTATCTGCCCCACACATTTACTGAACAGCCATCCTATTTAATGACGTTATGACGTACCATATTCCTGGCCGGAAAAGCAGCCGCTCGGGTTCAAATGGTTAAGTTACGTAAAAACGTCAAAATAGCTTAAATGTCTTAATGTGTTGTGCTCTATAACATACTAAAAATTCAGAAACCTCCAGCGCATTTTAATGTTTGACCATATGACCCCCATCACGTCACCTCAGCGTTCGGGTATAACGGTTGAAAATTTCCTAGGACGGCAACACATTTTAGGGGTTTTTTTCGGAGATTACAGTCCGAACAATTCGAAAGGCTGGGACTGAAAATGAGATTGAAAACAAAAGGCAAAGAAAAAAACATAGAATTGGCATCGCTGGCATCGGGTGCTTAAATTTGAAATGAAAAAATAACACTTAATTTCATTTTAGCAAACAGTGTGTAAACGTTCGGAGCGGCATCATTTACCAATACGGAGCTACAGTACGTAGAGAGTGTATTATCACTAAATCACCCGCAGAGTGGAGATTCCACCCGAGGAATAATTGCAAATTTGTTGCAAAGCATAACCAGAACCAGCAAAGTTTCAGCCAGTGGACCTCCAGGTTAAACCCGGAGGTCCATTGGCTGAAACATTGCTTGTATTTTTTGTCGATATGTACAAAATTTGAAAGTTATAGTTGGGTGATAACTTCACTCCGCGGGTGATTTAGTCACAATCCACTCTCCACGTACTATAAGCATCATACAGTACGTGGAGAGTGTATTATCACTGAATCACCCGCAGAGTGGAGATTCCCCCGAGGAATATTTGCAACTTTGTTGCAAAGCACAACCCGAACCAGCAAAGTTTCAGCCAAAGGACCTCCGGGTTAAACCCGGAGGTCCATTGGCTGAAACATTGCTTGTATTTTTTGTCGATATGTACAAAATTTAAAAGTTATAGTTGGGTGACAACTTCACTCCGCGGGTGATTTAGTTACAATCCACTCTCCACGTACTGTACGTGTATGAGACGTGTATGAGAAGGCAGCGTTTTTATGAAATGTTCCAAAAATAGGCTAAACTTTGTAATGACGTAAAATCGTTAAAATGCCGGCAAATCGAAAAACAAACAAGAAACCCAGCTTTTTTATACGCTAAACAATAGATTATCGAAGAAATTGCGGAAATATAAAAATCGTATCCCCCACAGAGAAGATATAGAAATTTTCACTTTCACGGTATCAATCAAAATGGCGGCTTTCAAAGCATCACTTCAAGGTGTATACGAGTCAAATAATCACTGGAGATGATCAATTTGTTCTAAAAATGTATAATGAAAAGAAAATCTAGTATTTTTGAGTGGATACCGATCATTTCCAGCAATAATTCAACATGTATTCACCTTGAATTGATGCATGAAACCCGCTAGTCCAAATGTAGCCTGAAAGTCCGTAATATAAGGTTTTGGTTTGGTACGTCCTTTCAAAGCCATGTTTGGACTGGAAACCCGCTAGCTGAATTAGATTGCAAGATGCTATCTGTTCCAAGTATCAATCTAATCACTTCCTTGTTTCAATGATTCAATGCGCTATTTGCTTCCATGCATCAATTCAAGATTGGAACGAGTGCAATTACCAGATTCTTACAAAAAGCGTACAATAGAAAGAAAATCTAGTCTTTTTGAGTGGATACAAAAAATTATCTCATTTGTGACCGAGACAGATGGTTATTTCCGGTCGCGCAAGCGCTCACGAAAAATAAACATTTGTCTCGGTCACTCAGGAGATAATTTTTGGTATCCACTCAAAAACACTAGATATCCTCAATATATCTTAATTTTTTTTAGCTCTATAACATACTAAACTTTCTAAAAATTTGTAATTTTTTTCACAATATGACCCCTATGGTGTCACCTTAGTGTTCGAGTATAAAGGTGGAGAACTTCCCACGACGGCAACATATTTTCAGATATGTTTTTGTTTTAGCGGAGATTATACTTCCAAAATTTCAGAAAGATAGTGTTAAAATGAGCCGGAAATTAAAATCTTTTAAATAAGTCTTAGAATCCGGCTCTTTCCAGACAAGTGTTGAAATTCTGAAAAAGTAAAACCGGATGGATGTCCGTCCATAAATATGGAGCTTGGTTTGTGTCAAAATCAGCGTTTTAAATGAGAAACTGCTTAAATATGAAGTGGCGCATAAACGTCAAAAATGGCATAATCTCTGAAAACAAAAATACAGCTGCCACTAAATTTTTGTAGCTTTCCAGCATACTATATTTTTTTATGAAAATCGCTCAAAATGTTAATGTTTGCAACTTTGGTGGCTCATATGACTGAACCTAAGAGATTACGAATTTCTCAGGAGTAAACCCGTTTTTAGATATGGTTTTACTTGGAGATAGTACAGTTGCGCACAAATATCACGTCGATCTGCACGTTAATCTACGCTTTATGATCATAGTAAGGCTATCAAATTCTGTACATAAGGCCTGTGAACAGGCAATGTTTCAGCCAGTGGACCTCCGGGTAACCCGGAAGTCCATTGGCAGAAACATTGCCTGTGTTTGCAGTGAGTAACCAGGAGAACCTGCCGTGCTTTTGGATGCCATTCGATATGGCAATTGCGCGCAATTCCTACTCGCAATTAAGCCTAGATAAGCGCGCAGTTCATGACAGGACTTCTAGTTTTAACTGTATATACAAAATTTGAAAAAGGGGAAGGGCTTGACACAGGCGTTGATATTAAAAATAAATCCGCATCGCTCTCATCATGGATAGAATTTCGGGAAACAAGTGGTTATGTGGGCGAGAGTTTCATATTTCTGATGAGTGTGCCAAATTTCGTGAGTTAAGGGAAAGTACAGGGAATTTTGGTCTGACGAAAAAGAAAGAAAAAAGGCAGACGATCACCACAAATCATTCCAACTTAGTTGGATGACTTAATGATGTCAGGAGATGTGAAGATATGCTACCGCGGGCGAAAACTTATTTTCTCCATGCATCACACGAGTTTTATATCATTTTGTTGTGGTCAAAACCTTTTTGCGGTTTTCCTCATAGTTCGGCCCATTTATCCGACTTGCACACCCTACCCTGGTGTAAATTGGATTCATATTGTCAGTGGAGTTTTCGGATCAACTGACAAAATACAAAATAACTCACCTCGCCTCTTTAGTGGTGAAAAATGTCCCCTACCGCTTGAAAATACGAGTTTCGAAACATTAGAATCCGCATGCTAGAAACGTCATCGGACAGCCGATTACACATTGTGGGTACGGAAGTCACTCTGGCGAATTGCGTTTTATTGTCTCTCTGGAACGTCCAATAATTTGCTATAAACAAGGTTCTATGCCACTTAAGATAACAGATTCATGGTGAATGTTTTGAGGAACAGGCATAACACTAACCCTACTGTAAGTACCAACAGCATTTATAACATGGTTAGCATTAGTTGTGTGCGCCAATCCTTCTACGGGACGTGATAACAGTTACTTATTTCCCCTTTCTTGTTCGACATTCATTACCAACTGATGAAATCGATTCATAACGAATGTCAAATAAGGAACTGTGAATAAGTAATGGTTGTCACGCCCGCGTGTTTCCAAGCGTTTTATATGAGCGTCCGTTCACCAATGGCTCAGAAAATCACTTCCCAATAGGCCCCCCGCTCACCTAATCGAATATAGTACAACTTACCCTTTTTGGAAAGTACAACGAATTATCGGACTTCCGGTAAATTGTAAAAGCGGCTCCAAAAAGTCGGTTCGCCACAGCAGATGCTATAACTACTATTATTTATTTATTTATTTATTTATTTATTTATTTATTTATTTATTTATTTATTTATTTATTTATTTATTATGGTTTTAACGACACTTTAACAGCCAGGGTCATATTATGTCGGTGACAGTTTTACGGGTGGAGGAAGCCGGAGTACCCGGAGAGAACCACCAAGCAATGGCGAGCAGCTGTCAGCTCTCCCACATCGTAACTCTGAACTCTGCACCGCGGTGCCATAACTACTAACAAAACACAAAGCACATGAATTATTAGCCAACAGAAGGGTATTGACAGAAATTTAGTTTTTTGCTCTTGCTTCTTTTTTCTCAAGTCAAACTCTAGCTACGGGAGAATAGTTTCTGGGATTAAAAATATTGAAGCTGGTTAATGTTTGATTTCTGGGCATGTGCTTTTGATAGATCACGACTTTCGTCATTTACAGTAAGTGGAGAGTGTATTATCACCAAATCACCCGCTGAGTGGATATTCCACCCAAGCAATAATTGTAAATTTGTTGAAAAGTATAACAAGCACAAGGAAAGTTTCAGCCAATGGACCTCCGGAGTCCCGAGTTCGATCCCCGTCCAGGACGACCCGCCTTGTGTCCTTGGGCAAGGCACTTTATCCCGGTTGCCTACATGGGGGAATGATGACGCCGTGTACTATAAGACGCACTGCGCGTCGATGGTGCACATGTCTTCAACCGCTGTGACCCTGCTTGAGCGGAGCTCGCACAGAGTTAGCAAGACGAGGAGCCGACAGTTGCTCGTCGATGCTCGATGGTTCCCTCCGGGTACTCCGGCTTCCTCGACCCGTAAAACTATCACGGTCACGATTAGCCATCGTGCATATGTATGTGACCTTAAACACAAATAAATAAATATATTGTGTCATAAAAGAAGTAAAAGTTTGGTAACTATATTAATGAAACTGATTAAACAGATAATAGCCAGCTTGATGCATGTTGAAAGGAAAGATTTTCTCAAAACGTATGGTGCGTAATACCAGTCAGAGAAGATAACCAGGCCGTGCTTGGCCAAGATACCCTGAGAAAACCGCTTCAGATATAGAGTAATTTCATGGATTGTCGGGCCTTCATTGTTGAGACCTGTCAGTGATCGTTTTCAGACAATACTCTTCTTATCATAATGTGATGATCACATTAAAAAGAAATGTCTTGTTGAGTACATCCATCATGTTTGAGCTCGAAGTATAAAAAAATGTTAAGTAACATTTCTCTTAAAATGCGACTCCTAGATCTATATGATATTATGTGTACACTGCAAAAAATATAGGTTCTCTTTAGAACCAAAACTGGTTCTAATCTTGTCCCTGAGATGGAACCGGTTCTGTTTAAACAGTATTTATTTCAAATTAAATAACTTTACCAAGATTAGCATTCAATTTTAACAGACTATTACATGAACTGAAGTAGATTCAGCAGTAAACTTGGAGCTTATTCAACGCAGTCGCCAAACATTTTGAAACAAAGGAGATATGAACAGTTGGCATATCGAACCAGTTTTGGTTCTGTATAGAACCAAAACTGGCTCGACATGCCAACTGTTCATATCTCCTTTGCTTAATAATGATTTAAACAACCTCGTATAAGCTCTAAACTTACGACTGAACCCCCCTCAATTTATGTTTATTTCTGTTAATATTTAATGTTAATCTTTATAAATTTATTTGATTTGAAATAAATACTGTTTAAACAGAACTGGTTCCATCTCAGGGACAAGATTAGAACCAGTTTTGGTTCTAAGGAGAACCTATTTGCAATGTACCCCTAGAACAACGTTTATTCAGGTCGCATTCCTGAGGTCGTACCTGAGTGTTCCTTGGGCTGAGTCGTTTTCAACACAATTAACCCTTTGAATCCTAATGATGTCTACAGATTCAGATTCAGATTTTATATTTTGCGGTATCAATATACATGTTTTACAGAGTTCATTACAGATGTATTCTTACATAACATAAATCAGATGTATACACCGCACGTAGGTGACATAGCCAGATTGTCTGTCTACCTGTCACCCCCTTGTAATAAGTATATTATCCTCAACACTGCACATCGACTAGGAACTAAATATTATTAAATATTAAATTTGTAGCTCTTCCTTTGACATCCATAAGTCAGTACTATTTTTAAAATCTTTTCCTTACACCCGGTGGCTCACTGTAAAAGGCAACGGGATGAGATACTCAGAGGTTCTTCAAGCTCGGAGAAAGATGTGTATGATGGAGGACGCAACAATTTAACATGTACCATGTCAGTTCAATGGAAGCAATTACGTCCCCTGAGTTCCAATGTGTTCTATGTGCCTACTGGCACATAGAACACATTGGAACTCCGGGGACGAATGGAAGAGTCCATGTTTATTATTTGGGGTAGATCAATTTATATTTTCAGCGTGTAGCCTTGGGGCTGCACGTTGAAACTATTCATTGTTCTACCTCACACTTTAACTTAGCAGCCTTCCTGCTTAAGGAAAGTATAAATATCATGTTCCTGGGCTGGAAAAAACGGCCTCTCGGGTTCAAAAGTTCAATATTGTTCTTGGATATCTGAAACATGTTTGGCCATGTAGTTCTCGTGAAATAATATATTATTATCAGTTCTGGTACAAATACGGACGTGACATGACGTCATTTCCTGGGTCCCCCACCGGGGTTCCCCATCTGGGGGGGGGGGGGGGTGAAAAGCCCGATACATACTACTAACATGGCGCATTTTTTTTTACTCATTCATTTTTATTTTGTCGAAGCCAAACGTGCAATCAACCCTTTACCTATAGCGAAAGGCAGACGACACTTGAAAACTAAATTCTTGACGAACTGATGTTTATCATGTTTTGCGTCAAAAACATAGCTTATGACCCCTCATTGGACCGATCTACACGAGGTGCCATAAGCTTTGTTTTTGAGATGAAAAGTGAAATAATAATGAAAACTGAATGGTGATTTTTTGTGAAAAGCGTTGACCGGTTTTGGACTTTATGTTGGGTAAAGAGTGAAGTAGACTTTGGGCTGCATATCTGGCAGCTATCCGGACTCAGAACTAAACTGCATGGACGTGAATAGAAGGTCTTGGATGGGAGGAGGGGATGTCCCTACCGAATTTACAACTCAGCGCCCACTGGCTATTGAAAGGCATTTGCACCCACTCCACCGAGTGAATTTTCCAGCTGCCACCCAGGGGGAGGCCACCAAAAATTTGCAAGACGTGAAGTGGAGGTGGGTGGGTCTCTTGAGTGCGCCAAAAATGTGCATTTCCAACTTGTGCAATTTTTTGAATTTTTTTAAAATATATCAATATATCAGCTAATATATACCATCATTTGTGGTTCAAACCTTAAAGATGATGTTGTACATCACACTCTTAACATAAATAAAACATCAGGAGGCTTTATATGTAAGAATATTGGGCTTAAACTGGGAAAATGTCACACGTTAGTAGGGGGTGGGTGTCTTGTTCGAAATGTAGAAAATGTGCAGACAATATTTTGGGAATAATTCAAAAGAAAATTTGTTCCCGTATATGTACACCTGCTCTGGCCAAGCCTGATAATGAACAGCTTGTCATTTGTAGATTGGTGCCCACAGCCCACAGAGGTTTAAATTGGTGGTGCCAGTTTAACCCTTTACCTAACATGAAAAGCAGACGACACTTGCCAAAAAATGATTGAATAACTAATTTTTTTCATTTTTTGCCTCAAAAACATAGGTAAAAAATGAAAAAATAAAAAAAATTAATTGGCGATTTTTGAGAATAGCGCTGGCCGGTTTTGGCCGTTACGTTGGGTAAAGGGTTAAGAACATTGTGAAAACCCCCTAAAGACAGCTGTGCCTACTAAGTTTATAAGCTTGTTTTGGATTTTAATGGGAGAGTTGGGGGTGGGTATCTGAGAACGGTAGTAGAAAATTTGCGCGTAGTGGGTGGGTGGGTGGGTGGGTGGTTGTAAAACGGAGCCGAATAAAAAATAGGACGTCACGTCTTGAATTTTTAGGGCCCCCCCCCCCCCCCACCTTGTGCCACCTGTGAATTTGCGTCAGATTGAGATTACAACCGGGATTGGCGGCTGATACACACTGTCACCTCGTCACTGCTCGTCCGGTGTAACCTGTGCTGGCAATATTTATTGACCACGCATGAACATTAGGTGGATACAATGTTTTTTGTCTAATTAATAAAAAATGATAGTAAAGCAAAAGGTGAACTATGAGATGTCGACTCCTTCAAGTGCGTGTGTGTGTGTGTGTGTGGATTGGTGCGGGGGTGCGGGGAAGAATACTGAAAAATCAACCAGAGAGATTTAACAAACCAGAGACTGGAAGGTGTGGTGTGGGGCATAAGTTTGAAAGGCACGACAACAGCCGAAGAGCGTGATATTCATATTTATCTAACAATCATATACATTTTGGCTTGAAAACCACGAGAAACGGAACGTATCATATAATGTGTTCCGATTCCGTATCATATAGACGACTCATTCTGATTCCGTATCAAAGAGACGACTCGTTTCCGGGAACGCAATGGGTTATCATAACAGATGTATGAATACATTCTATGTGCGTTTCAGTGATCGACTCAGCTGATCACTTACAAAACAAAACAAATTCCGTACAATTAGCGACAGAACTATTAATAGCCAATGACCGCCCCCCCCCCCCCCTCCACAATAAGCAGAAACTGCACAATTAAATATTATAATTTATACATATGTAAATTCAAGCTTATCATCATAGGAAATGACATTGAGAGTGAATAATTTTACAACGCGACTTTGAAAATTTGCGGTGAGCGCGTTAGTCATTATTTGTTAACCCTTTATCTAACATGAAAAGCAGACGACACTGGCAATAAAAACTTCTTGAATAACTAATTTTTTGTCTCAAAAACATAGGTTATGACCCCTCGTTGAAACGAGCGAGCTCGTTCCAACGAGGGGTCATAACCTATGTTTTTGAGACAAAACATGAAAAAAATAATTATAATTAATGGCGATTTTTTAAAATAGCGCTGGTCGGTTTTGTTCTTTACGCTGGGTGAAGGGTTAAAACGCACAACAGTATTGTTCCATAAAATACGGTTGTTTTTTTTTTAACCTTTTCTCGCCCAACATTATGTCCCAAAACTGTATTAATAATTTAAGATTTAATCTGTTTATGTGACAGAATTGTTAGATAAATGAATTATCATGATAATGTGCATGTCCTATGATTTGCACCAGATTCTCGATAGTGTCCAGAATGGGACCACAACTCGCCGGCAAAGCCGGCTCGTTGAGATCCCATTATGGACACCACCTCAAATCTGATACAAATCACAGTACATGCACATTACCATGATAATCTGTATATATGCATAGATACTAGAATAAAAACACACATATGAGCTAAGCACCTGGTACGATATTGGTTTTTATGACCAGGTGCTATTCCTCACTTACATGTGAAAATACTATACCGACAACGCACCCACAATAGTTCTAAAGGCGGATATCCTACATTCTAATTAAAGTCCGTTATGTATTATTTTGGAGTTCTCAACTTTAATTGAATATCACATCCATATCAACCAATGTATACCCGTAGAAACCACGTTACCATATAAAACAGAATGACATTAAACAAAATTGACGAAAAAAACATGTGCTACCTAAACAGCTTGAACACTGACACTAGCCATTACCATGTTCAAAAACATGGTATTGACGTCACAACGTGGCAGAATAAGGTTAGAGCTCCACAGGTGTCCAGGCATTTCCAAAAATAATATGCAATACACTCCCGTGAAATGCGAATATTATTTAACTTAGTTATCTAACCCATAACATTTGTTACAATTTTCAAATAAACGAAAAACATTCAGCACTATCTGAATAAGTAGAAATAAACAATCTGAATGTGAGTGATATAGTTTACTGTTGAATACAAGGCTTTAACCGGGAAAATTGCGTAAAAACATGCCGAAACTAGTCCTTTTCAGCCACTCAGCAACCTCGAAAGCAGACTTTTCCCACAACCCCAACTTACCTACCCATGGAGTATATTATCCCCTGTTTCTAAAATGTGATACATTTTTTTTAATTACACGTCTATTAACAACTCCGTGTAAAATTGTCAATTTTATCATGATACTTTGTATTTACCCACTATAATGATATGTATGCATAACCAAAGAGTTACGTGTTATTTCAGTGAAACTTACATCCAATGGCAGGACAGATGTCGGAACTGTTTCTGTGGCCACTGATAGTGGATGGTTGCCTGTTTGTGATAATAACTGGAATAACGTAAACGCAAAAGTTGTCTGTCAAGAACTTGGCTTCGTAGACGGAAAGGCTTTGTGCTGCTCCAAGTTAGGAACGTATGGCTCCTTCAATTCTTATTCGTGGAAGAATGTCAACTGCACCGGAACCGAAACTCACCTGGCCAATTGTTCACATACACAACAAAGGGGAATGTGTCCATATCGCCACGAAGCGTCGGTAATCTGCTATACGACTCCTAAACAGAACGTGGATATGAGTAAGTAACTTCGTAGAGTTTACCACAGTTTCAACCTTTACCTAACATGAAAAGCAGACGACACTCGCAAACAAAATTCTTGAATATCTAATTTTTCTCATTTTTTGTCTCAAAAACATAGGTTATGACCCCTCTTTGGGACGTTCTCGATGATCTCGTTCCAAAGAGGGGTCATAATCTATGTTTTTGAGACAAAAATAAAAAAAATAATGAAAATAAATTGTCGATGTTTGTGAATAGCGCTGGCCGTTTTTGGCCGTTAAGTTGGGTAATGGGTTAATGTGAAGCTACGGTTGTTATATATGCATACCGGACTGGTTATCTGGCCACTTAGACACACTTACTAATTTGGGGCTGACAGAAATAGGTTAATCATTACTTACATGTACACGACCAGAGAAACTTGAAAACGTCATGAAAATCGGCGTTGGATAAAGTTATCTCCCCTGAAATGTTTCAAGGGACGATGAAGATCCAATTTAGAAGCATGTAGTTTTTGAGAAAAACACGTATGACATCAGCAGAAAATAATCCAAGTTTTGTTTTTTTCAGTTTTAATAAACGAAAATCACAGACAAGTATCTGATATATGTATGAGTTAAGCATCACCTCTGCTGTATTATTCCGCTCATAGGACAGCTATGTGGACATTAATACTATCACCAATTACTATTTATTAACCCTTTAAACACTGGTGGTATAGTCCATGTCAGTTCAATGACAGCAATTGGAAGAGTCCATGTTCATCATTTGGGGTAGACCAATTAATATTTCCAACGTGCAGCCTCAGGGCTGCACATTGAAAATATCCATTGGTCAACTCACACAGTTTTTTAACAGCCATCCCTCTTAATGAAATTATGAAGTATCATGTTCCTGGGCAGGTAATCGGCCCGTCGGGTTAAAGGGTTAATGCTTTTACTTCATTAACCCTTTACCCAACCTATCGGCCGCATCCGCCCGCGTAATATGTAAATTCAGCAGCTGCAAAAATAGTATTTTTTCAAAAAATTTCAACAAAACCATATCATGTGACCCCACGTTGGAACGAGCTCATCGAGCTCGTTCCAACGAGGGGTCACATGATATGGTTTTGTTGAAATTTTTTGAAAAAATTGAAAAAATGATATTTAAAATAATAAATTTTGATATCCTCTGCGTTGGGTAAAGGGTTAATATATGGGATTGTATGAATATATTTAGGTTTTATTCTTCAGGGAGGTAACATAACATGGATGTGCTTGATATTAACGTTTGCGTGAAGATATTCATTCTGTACAAATTTGCCTCCTTACAACTGATAGGAGGGTCTTGTAACAAGGCCCCCCCCCCCATAAATTGTTACAAGGCAAAGTCGTATAAAAAATGTTGACTACCACAGGGGGAGGCCACCAAAAATTTGCAAGACGTGACGTGGGGGTGGGTGGGTCTCTTGAGTGCACCAAAAATGTGGTGCATTTCCAACTTGTGCAATTTTTTAAATTTTTTAAAAATATATCAATATATCAGCTAATATATACCATCATTTGTGTTTCAAACCTTAAAGATGATGTTGTACATCACACTCTTAACATAAATACAACATCAGGAGGCTTTACATGTGAGAATATTGGGCTTAAACTGGGAAAATGTCACACGTTAGTAGGGGGTGGCTGTCTTGTTCGAAATGTAGAAAATGTGCAGACAATATTTTGGGAACAATTCAAATGAAAATTTGTTCCCGTATATGTACACCTGCTCTGGCCAAGCCTGATAATGAACAGCTTGCCATTTGTAGATTGGGGTCAACAGCAGTCCACAGAGGTATAAATTGGTGGTACCAGTTTAACCCCTTACCTAACATGAAAAGCAGACGACACTTGCCAAAAAATGATTGAATAACTAATTTTTTCATTTTTTGTCTCAAAAAATAGGTTATGACCCCTCATTGGAACGAGCTCGACGAGCTCGTTCCAATGAGGGGTCATAACCTATGTTTTTGAGACAAAAAATGAAAAAAATAATAAAAATTAATTGGCGATTTTGAGAATAGCGTTGGCCGGTTTTGGCCGTTACGTTGGGTAAAGGGTTAAGAACATTATGAAAACCCCCTAAAGACAGCTGTGCCTACTACGTTTATAAGCTTATTTTGGATTTTAATGGGAGAGTGGGGGGTGGGTGTCTGAGAACGGTAGTAGAAAATTTGCACGTAGTGGGTGGGTGGGTGTAAAAAGGAGCCGAATAAAAAATAGGACGTCACGTCTTGCAAATTTTAGTGCCCCCCCCCCCCCCCCCCCCCACACCTTGACTACCGAGAATAGAATAATTTTGCACCTTTTAATTCCCTGAAAATAAATAAGCAAAAAGAGAAAAAAATAATACCCTCACCCACATTTTAAAAACCAAAATCCTGTGATGATCTAGGTATTTAATGTTAACATCCCTGGGTAGCTTTTGGTTGTATTTTCAGGTTTTGGGATCAGACTGAACACTGGACCGGGATCATCAGTGGGAGCTGTACAAGTGAGACGTCTAGGTGTTTGGGGACAAATTTGTGCAAACAACTGGAATGATATATCTGCCAATATTACTTGTAAAAAACTTGGATTTACTGGCGGAGTGAAGTACGGAACTGTTAACACAACAGCCGGACCTTCATGGATAACATCATTAAATTGTACTGGAACAGAAAGTAATTTAGATCAATGTGTGTCTTCTCCATGGGGAGCACCTGTCTCATATTGCAGAACGGCGTTTGTACTTTGCTATCGATCAGGTAAGATGTTTGCCGCAGGTATGTTTTTTTTTCAAGGAATAACGGTTACAAGGAAACCAATAATATTTGGAGGGTTTTTCACTATTTATAAATTAAGGTAGTAGGCCGATGGTTTATGAAGCTCGTCTCTTTTAAAAATAATTAATTCCAGAATAAAAAAAAGTGAGGATGGAAGGCAAATACGGTTTATAAAGAAATCAGCATTATATATGTCCCTCCAAAGATGAGGACTCGACTTCATTACACAGTCTCGGAAACCCACAAGCTTGTAAGAACCTAAATGTATTCCTAAGTCTTCAACGTCACGAACGGACATCTGGGACTAGTGATCTTTTTCTGGTCTTACAGTTAAAACTAGAAGTCCTGTCATGACATGCGTACAAATAGCACGTTGATATGCGCGTTAATGTACGCGTTATGGCCCAAGTAAAGCTATCAAATTCTGTCCATATGGCCTGCGCACAAGCAATGTTTCAGACAATGGACCTCCGGGTAACCCGGAGGTCCATTGGCAGAAACATTGCATGTGTTTGCTATGAGTAACCAGGAGAACCTGCCGTGCTCTGGGTGCCATTCGATATGGCAATTGCGCGCAATTCCTACGCGCAATTAAGCCTAGATAAGCGCACTATTCGTGACAGGACTTCTAGTTTTAACTGTATATAAAGAATTCATCTGTTTCTACAAAGTCAGAGGTATTTCAACAAAATTCAAAAATTTCAGAGAAGAGATAAAAGTGTACCGCACACGCGGAATGACGTCAGCTAACAATGTTTCGGCCAAGAAAGCAACCGTTCCACGAGAGAATTAGGATGGGGTACAAGGTCCGTTTGCACAACCGTAGTTATAATATTCTCTTTGTTGCTTAACTTTTGGATGAAACCAAATAAATGCAACCACGATACTTTATTAGGGCGATGTCACTCTATCTGTATCTCTCACGTGTATTTCAAATATCACTCCTTAGAAATGTGTATTGATTCAACAATTTATTCTTGGCCAACCTACAGTGGAACCAATTTCCAGTTGCACTTGCTACATCCATGCCCGTCTCCACAATTAATATGGTTATTAATCAATTTTAATTATTTTTAATATAACTGATTTTTTTTAAAATTCTGAACAGACTAAATGCCATTGGAAAACATTTCACACTGAGTTGACTTTTATTCGACTTATTGTACTTTTTAACAGCACAACCACAGCGTCTATCGGAAATATGAGTTGTCGTTCTTGAACTAACTACTGGCGGTTGATATTTAGGAGATAACATCTCTTGTTGAGTTAGACATTCGAGAATTTACCTATGGAAAACTATTTGTTAACGAGCCCCGAAGACAAATTCCCGAATGTCTAACGGAACAAGTGACGTTTATTTCCATTGTAATACCTGTAATCGAGATAGGTGAAAAATTCCCCAAATCCGTTTTATTTGAAGACAAGCAATCAAAGAAGAGAAACAATAAAAAAAAATGTCATTTCCGATCTCAGTCTATTTTCCATGATTGAATTTACAAGATGAACTTCAAAGTGAAAGAAATTCCCCAAACCCGTTTTATTTGAAGACAAACAATCAAAGAAGAGAAACAATCTAAAAAATGTCATTTCCGATCTCGGTCTATTTTCCATGATCGAATTTACAAGATGGACGTCAAAGCACGGACGCTAACAACCGTTGCCATAGAAAACAACTCCGGGGTGTGTTCGATCTGTGAAAGGAACGGTTTAGTGTCGTTGGTCGCGTGTAGTGTGAATACAGACATGTTCTAATTGACCCGCTTCCGACAATTAGAGCACGGTAAAGTGAATTTACCTGAGATTAGAGCACGGAGCCGACCGGCTCTCAGCCAATCCAATTACGGATTCTGAAAGAACAACGAGGTCGAACTTAACTGGTGAATTACAACTGGTAGTAGACACCTTTCGCATAATGAATGACGACTGATAAAAATTACGAATGGTTAATAGTAGTCGTATATTCGTCGGGCGGTCAAAAAACCTTTTCGCAGAATTGACGACTACGAGTCCGTTTGTGTTTTTCTCGTGTTGCGCGGCGACGAATGATTTGATTGTCAGTAAGAAATGAAAATTTAGGCCACATGGCGATTACTTAGGACATAATGTTTGTGTGAACCCCCACATTATGTGGCGGTATGACCCTCTCAAACCTTTTGCAATATGATATACCTGCGTGTTTTAACAAGAAATTGTAATCGTAACTACGTATAAAGGAAAAGGATAGCTGATCGGAAGAACACAAATTCCAGTGACTTACTAACCCATTCGTACTTCTCGTCAGTTCTTCTTGATCATTGTGCGCAACGTCTCTAATGTAAACATTACGACTCGATTTGATAGCACATTTTCATTTTTTCCAAGGTGAGGACACCCCGGGATCCTCCCCAGTCGGATGTGTTGATGCAGGGTGTCCTGGGGGGGGGGGGGGGGGGGGGTCTCTCCATGGACAAGACGTGCATGACAATCAGTATGACACGACTATCAATATCTGTTTGTACACTGCACATCATACAAAGCGACGGCATGGCCACTGACAAATTTTGTTGATGTAATTTTGAGAAACAGTTACGCTCACAGTGGAAGGCTTTTCTCTCACTGTGGCCGCAGTTTTGACAATGCTATTCAATTGCATCAGAGTTTAAATCAAAGTACGCTCTGAAACAAAAATTACGCACACCAACTACAAGTTATTCACATCTCCCAGTGCAGAATAGGTAGTGAAATCAAGTTGAGATAAGCTATTTATCGTTTGACCCTGTAGCTTTTCTTGCGTTTATTTCTTTCTGTTCATCACATTAAATTGTTGCACAATATTGTGTGCTGTAAGCATACAGCCAGCAGTAGCTGTTTGGCTATTAACTATGTATTGTATATTGTCTATTCGGAATAAAAAAATATTATCTAAATGATTGGTTGAAATTAAATTGTATAGAATTCGATGGAACCTATTTCCTTCTAGACACATTTACTACAATACTTTGATAGAGTGTTTGATGGATTGGAAGTGGTGGATATTAGGCCTGCAATCTACACCATACCTTGTTAAAATCTCAAATATGGCCACAATGGTTCCAATATGATCTGTTTTAAATTCAAGGTATAAATTTAATAACGGTAGGTATTTGTTCATCCATGCAAGTAAACTTAATATGCATTCATTTAAACGTTTTGAAAAAACTATATATAACATTTTAAAATGCTACCGAAGTACAGGGCATGTCGGCATTGTCAAAAAATAGACTTTCGACACTGATCGTTTTAGTATTTTTTTCAGTGCAATTTTGATATTTGATATTTGATATTTTTATTTGCCAGTTCACTAAAATATAACAATGTATTACATATAACATATACATTTTAAATCTAAAGATTTCAACAAAAACAGATATAGCATATGTTACATATAATTACAAAAAATCCATATAATTAATACATTGTGTACTGGCAGGGGAAGGCATAGCCAGATTGGCTGTCTTCCTGCCTTTCCCTGATAAAGAAAACAGAAAGAGAAAGAAAGATCAACAGAAAGAGATAGAAGTAGATGTTATAGTGCAGCATTTGTAGATTCCGATTACTTTGTCTTGATTTGGTCTCATACAACATGCGCGCAAAGTGTCGCTGATGGTCAACCTCAGAATGTCGCTCTCTTGGTTCGCTGACACCATTCCTGTATGTAAGTATGGGAGTAGTAAAAGTTGAAGAAGATCTACGAAATGGTTGGTGAAAGCTGAATTAGAGGCGACATGGACGAGAATACCAGACAACACTTACTAACGAGGAGAACACATCATTATTCATTTACCAATGAAACCACACGTCACTATTATTAGAATTTGTTGTTCACATTTTATTTTATTTTCCACCTTATTTCAAGACCACAGCACTACATCCAAGCCAAGATTACTCATGAGTTATGCCTTTGAGATAAAAATGTTTAGATTCCAAGAATTTTTTGCTGGGTATTACTGGACTTTTTGTTACTTTTAGTAGCATCTAGATCAACGGAGACAATCCGGGCAATAAGGGTTCGAACAGGAAATGTATTCAGAATAAGAGGAAAAAAACATTGTTGTTAGCTTTTTCTTAAATTCTTTTCTGTTCTCTGTATTTCTGATATCTACTTCTAATTCATTCCATAGCTGTGGTAGCGCAAAAACGGGTAATTTATCCAAAGTTTTGTTTCTGGTTTTGTGTCTGTGTAAGAGACCGGACTGTTGAGTATTCATATTGGATTGGTTAATTGAGAAGAAGTTCTCAAATGAACCCGGAAGGTTATCATAATGCCAATCAAACATGAATAATAAGGCGTGTAGTTTGTATAAGTCTTTTAGCTTCAATATACTATCTTTGATAAAAAAGGGGATCGGTATGGGCATTGTATTTCTTATTATTTATTATTCGTAAAGCTCGTTTCTGCAATTTCTGGAGACGGTCACAGGATTTTGTCGCACCCCATAAGGGAATTCCATAGATGAAATGGCTCTGTATCAGAGTAAAATATAACATTTTCATCACATTATGGGGGAGGAACTTTTTAACTTTATTGAGAACTAAGTTGGCAAGTCCAACTTTCGTACAGAGGTGAGATATGTGGGCGTTGTATGATAAGTTTTCATCAATATTTATACCAAGAAACTTTAAGGACTTCTCTCTTTCCCCATTGCCAACCTTGCTGATTATTCGATTGTTTATACAGACATTCTGATGAGTAGCATTCCTTTCTCTGTGACCTGGATTAAGTAAAATGTATTTTGTTTTCTTTTCATTTAGGACTAGGTGGTTGGCTGCGCACCAGTCAAATATGTTTTGTAATTCCTCATTGAAATCAGCGACTAGAGTATTTATCTCTGCTCCAGACCTATATACTTCTGTGTCATCGGCAAATGATAAGACATTTAATGTAGTTGAATTATGTATGTCATTAATGTATATTAGAAATAAAATGGGACCCAGTATAGAACCTTGTGGTACTCCACATGTCAGCTCAGTTAGATTAGAATTACTATCACCAAATGATACATACTGATTCCTATCCTTTAGATAGCTTTTGAACCAACTTATAGCGTTACCTCTTATTCCATAATGTTCAAGTTTCTGAAGAAGGATGTCATGGCTTATTGTATCAAAGGCTTTAGAAAGGTCTAGAAAGATAGCTAAAGCGGTGTCCTTACTCACTTTGTTATTTTCTACGGCGACATACTTTAACAACTGCATAATTGGATGTAATGTGCTGTGCTGCTTCCTGAAACCATATTGGTGGTGATAGAGAATATCGAATTTATTCAAAAATTTCATCAGTCTAACAGACATAAGTTTTTCTAGAATCTTTGAGAAGACAGGTAGGATACTTATTGGTCTATAGTTTGTGAAGTTGTTTTCATCACCCGATTTAAAGATTGGGATTGCCTTTGCAATTTTCATTCTGTCAGGAACTGTTCCCTGGCTGAAAGAGATGTTCATGATGTGGGCAAGGGGATCAGCAACCGTATCTATCGACTGCTTAAGGATATTTGCGGAAATATTTTCACAGCCCTGACTTGCTTTGGGCTTCATTTTAGTTGCGATATTGATAATTTCAAAAGACGACGTTGGTAAAACAAACATATTATTTGGGAGTGGAAATTTCATGAATTCAGTGAAAGATTTACGGGGATTCATTATTTGTTTAGAGGTCTTTTTTCCTATGTTTACAAAGAAATTGTTAAATTCCTGACCGATTTCGTTCGGGGTGTTTATCTTTTTATCATCTAGATTGAAGAAGGAAGGTAAATTGCTTTTGTTTTTGTTTCTGTTCAGAGCGTCATTTAAAATTTGCCACGTTTTTCGCATATTACTTTTATTTTCCAACAGGACATTTTCATAATACATTGCTTTGCTTTGTTTTTTAATTCTGTTGAAGAGACGACAGTAATTTTTGTAATTTCTAATATTACGTTCAGTGGGACTTCTTATTGTTTTAACGAAAAATTTATTCTTGTTATATTCTTGTTATTAGATGAGATTAGAAGACCTTTCGTCATCTAAGGCTGTCGCTTTATGTATTTCTTATTCCGCTTTTGATTTTGCAAGGGAAAGTGTTCATAAGCAGCATTAGGACAGTTAGATTCCATAACTGGTGTGAAATCACACTGAGACAACAATACCTTGAAATGTTCGATACTGGTAGTGTTTATTTTCCTGGATAGAAGTGGCCTTGTGCTGTCAAGTGACACATTTACAGATTCGGCGTAAAAGATTCCAAAGTGATCGGATATATCAGTGAGAATTAAAATTTAAAAGAGTTTATTAAATTATTTGAAAATATGTTGTCTATGAGCGTAGCAGAATGATCTGTCACTCTGGTAGGTTTGGTGATTGCAGGCATAAATCCCTCACTAAACATTAAATCTGTGAACGTATCTGTTTTCGAGTGGGAAGCTACCTTGAGAAGGTCAATATTGAAGTCGCCGATAATGAAGGTTGTTTTCTTTTCCTTGTTAAGTATATCAGTTATGAAGTTGATCTTTGATTGGAAAAGATCTGTATCCGCTTTGGGGGCCGTGTTTGGTCGATATACTACCCCTAGAATTCTCGACGGATTCTTATCCTTTATTTCTATAAAAATGGATTCAAATACATGTGGTATGAATATAGACAGATCTCGTCGAATAATGAAATTTATATCATTTTTTATACATAGTCCTACTCCACCTCGACCATCGTCATCAGTCGGTCGACTTTGTTTTTGTAAAGGGTGATATCCTTCTAGAGTATAAGATATATTAGAGCGGACCCGAAAGACTTCTGTAAGACCAATAACAAACATCAAATGTATTTTCATTACTGTTAATTGCAATTGTTTTCTTCAATCCTGGAATATGTTCCTAAATTTATTTATTTATTTACATGTATTTATTTATTTATTTATTTATTAGGGTTTAACAACACGCGGTCATATCGTGTCGGTGACAGTTTTACGGTTGGAGGAGTCCGACTTGCCCGGAGAGAACCACCGAGCAACGACGAGCAGCCGCCATCTCTCCAACATCGTAATTCCGCATTGCAGCACAGGCAGGCTTAAGTTGGTTGTGAACATGCGCACCATCGACGTGCAGTACACTCTAGTACGCGGCATCATCGTGCCCCCATGTGGGCAATCGGGGTTAAGCGGCTTGTCCAAGGACACAACGCGGGAGTCCGAATCGATCGCTCAGACAGTCACCCACCCAAGGACTAAACGGGCTCGACGTTGCTTAACTTCGATGATCTGACGAGAACCGGTTACCGCAACGTCACTGCGCCCCCTATTCCTAAATTACAATAACCGCTAACTTTAACCTCACTAGTTTGTCAGGGATGAAACCGTCCCTCTCGCCAGGCCTTAGGTAGTCGTAGTAACGTGACCCACCGACGCCATGCTTGATTGGTAACCTGCTTGAGTGGCCATGTTATGACGTTATCCCTATAGTGATAGGTGGTGTCAGTGCGCGTGCGCGGCACGTATTGTTTGGGCGATACGTGCTTCCATCATCCATTTTGTATACTTGAGGCCATCTTGGTTTCTGTGGTAGCACTTGGTAGTATGTGACCAAAAACACTCTAATAGGTCGGAGGGTGTGTTCGATTGAATAGATGTAGTTCTCTGGTTCGTTTTTCACCCAAATCCTAGGTTAGTTTAGTTTAAACTTAAATCATTTTTCTCCTATAACTTTTATTGACAGGTATAAACTTGTCAGCCAGCAAATCCTACTAACATTAACTCAGAAGTCTCACCCCACACTTCAGCGAACCATGCTCTATAACTGGTGTAATGACTGTATATTTATTAGGTTTTCCGCTTCTTCTAGGCCCAAAATAATGATTACATTGATAAAAAAATATCAGTCTTCCTCTTACTGGTATCTTGATGTGAATGAGTGAGTTGTTTGAAGGCCAATTTGTGCAGTTAGTTTTATGTTTTCTTGTTACTTTACAAAGTGTGATTTACTGGGATTTCCGGGTTTGATTTTAAACGATAACTTCACAAGTGAATTATGCAATCAACAATTGGGGCATGTATCCGTGCGTGCAAACGAAGACGCTTTGCGTGGGTGTAATGGGGACTTCATTGTTTTTTGGTTTTTTTTAACCCTTTACCATGAACATGAAAAGCAGACGACACTTGCAAAAAAAAATTCTTGAATAACTATTATTTTCATTTTTTGTCTCAAAAACATAGGTTATGACCCCTCATTGGAACGAGTTCGGCGAGCTCGTCCCAATGAGGGGTCATAACCAATGTTTTAGAGACAAAAAATAAAAAAATAATGAAAATTAATTGGCGATTTTTTGAGAACAGCGCTGGCCATTTTTGGCCGTTACGTTAGGTAAAGGGTTAAATAATATAATTGTCGTTAATAATGGAAAGTAATAAACAGAGTAATCGCTTGACTGGACTGGTTACGTGAAATAATTCATTCGAGGCGAGGGACTATATTGTAAAACACTCGCGCGCATTCGCACACTCGTGATTGTACAAAGTCCCTCACCTCTCATGAATTATATCACGTAACCAGTCCAGTCAACCGATTACTCTCTATTTATTTGACATGGAGTGAAGTAATAATCGGTTATTCTAAAACATAATAAATTGACATCATCATTATGAGTAAGAAACGGTCGATTAGTAGTTAGAACATAGCAAATTCTAAAGTAACAGACTAGAAAGAACAAGTTTTAGCCACTCATGTTTTATTAAAAAGTGACGTGACTTATTTCCATGAATTAAGCTTGCTTGTGTCAGGGTGAGGAGCGGAAAGATTTACGTCATTGTCCCCATATAATCTCTCATATCGTAACATCAAAAATGGACACCATTATCTAGATCTCGGAATATTTTTGCCATCATTAAAATTAAAAAGCTTACTTGTGTCAACAATTTCTTTTATCACTGCTGACATTATAAATTAACAAACCAGTTTTTATTATTGAAATGAATTTTTGTTAAGACCTGCTACTGTTAACATTTCTTTCTTCCGTTAGGCATCCAAGTCAGTATTGCTGGAGGTGGGGTAAATTATGGTCGAGTGGAAATCAATTATGATGGCATACGTGGAACCATATGCGACACTTATTGGTCCAATGCGGACGCTGCAGTTACTTGTCGCCAACTGGGATTCTTCGATGGAACTGGAATTGGTGGATCATATTACGGCCGAGGAATCGGTGATATAATGATGAATGGATTGGGCTGCAGTTCCAGAGAGGCCTCGGTGATTGGTTGTTATAATTTTGGTTGGAGAATATATGGTGACACCCAGTGTTCTGACCATTCCCATGATGCGTCTGTCGTCTGCTATCACGACGGTATGTACACTATTAATTTAACCTTTTCAATAGTTTGTGTACAGTTTGTGTAAAGAAGCAGTATTCGATAACACAATTTATCACATGAATTATTCGTTTTCTCGGCTTATTAGCATTTCATATTTTCAATGAACTGATTGGTTATGACCAAAAAGATCTATGTCAAATTAGTAAGTAGAACTATTTCAAAACATAAACGAAGCAAGGAAGCCTGATTTTATTGAAAATTCGAAGGTTAAAATTGACAATATTGATGGGCAATGGTTATAAGAAGAATAAAATTAACAATTGGGACAATGTATGGAGTTGAAATTGGCTGTATTGGTTAGGGCTGAAACGGTGGTTCATTTTCACAGCCGATTAACCGAGAGCTGTAAGCGGTTAATATCCGGTTATTCGTAGCAATTATTTCACCGAATCTGGGATCAAAACTTTTGGAATTGGAAAGCAGCATTCTTAGAAACTATTCCGTAGTGTGTATACAAACCAACGTTGTCGAGTACTCGACAAAGTTCGTTTGTATACATACTACGGAATAGTTTCTGCGGTTACTCAGTATTCACGGAAATTGTCGATCATTAACGAAGTCTTGAAGCCAAAGTCGATTATGTCTCAATATATACATCGTGCTTCGGGGGTGTAATCTACTCCAAAGGAACAACGGCAGATTTACTATGTTATAACCATGGAATGACGATCACTATCGATATTTCGGATAACCGGTTGACGTTTTTTTTCAAATCGGTTAGGTAGGTAACCGGTATCAAACCGGTTATCCAGTTAACCATTTCAGTACTAGTATTGATTTTACAACAGTAATTTCGGCAGATCGTCTGACTGCGCAATCTCAATCGCAGAGTCAGAAGAAAAAACGATACATCGGATGTATGATGCATGACCAAAACGTCTAAACACCCCTAGGGTGAGGACGTAACCATGGGGATATACAGAATAAACCTTCTGTGCAACACGTTAAACTCCCAAGAAATTTTGTAAAAAAATTTCAGTAAAACAAGCCAAAAAGCTCGGGAGTTTAACTGGGGGGTTTCAAGGCAGGGTAGGGAAGGAAGACTTAACAAACAGTGGAAAAATCATTATCAATAATGATGACGTCAGTGTTCAGACGACACAACTATCTGAGTTCGATATGGATATTGATCGTGAATGAAAACAACAAGAAACAATTTAGCAAAACCTCATTATGATTTGAAAATTCTCCGGGCTCACTTAACTTCCCACGAAGAGCATAGGAGAATTCACAAGATTCCACCCAACGAGCTGTGCCCAATCCTGTGAAAATTCTTCATTAAATTAAAAAAAACAAAAACTGGTGGGACCAATTATTAGCCCTCGTCATTCAGGTCACTGATGTCCAGCGTTGGTCGCCAATTACGTCGATTCAACTGTAAACACACCATTGTTTGCGGTCCATTATTCGCCAACGTCAGGGAGGTTGTCATTTCAAAGCGGAATCTATTGAAACGAGATGGAAAGGTGAATAAGCATAAAAAAATGTCCCGATAATCAGTTGTGGAAATCGGGGCAGTTGAGTGCTGGTTCCCCATAAGCCGTCATTAATACTCTTGGTTTCTCAAAACTCAAAAATGTTGGCCTACATGGCTCCGATGAACACATGAGTATGTGCTGGGGTGATGTTAAAGTGTTAAAGGACTCCAGTGACCAAGAGTATCTGATGTTTACAGAATGCTCAACTAAAACCCTCCAGGGCGAAAATCCAAGGGATGTGAGGCAAGTGGAGCCTACAATGTGTCTGCACCCCGAATTCCCTAGAGGTGCCCTGCAGCCATCTTCACATTTTATGTTTCAAACCGGTGTGACAGGAATGGAAGTCCGTAGGAAAATTAGTCCCTCTGGACTATTATTCCGCGGAATTACAGTCCTAGGTCTAACATTTCTAGGAAGAGTAGTCCGCCGGACTACTATTCCTAGAAATGTTAGACCTAGGACTATAATTGCGCGGAATAATAGTCCAGAGGGACTAACGGTTCCTACGGACTTCCATTCCTTTTACACCGGCACTAAACTTCAATAATGACACTGACCCATTTTACCTGGCGACGCATACGCCACAAAGTTTCATTAAAATAAGGGACAAGTGGTACAAAAGACAATCTGTTGGTATAATCTGGCTACAGATGCAGGCATCTAGAGTGGAAAACGTCTAAACAAAGTGCTCGAAAATACCCCATCCAGAAACTCAGCGAGCAAAACATCCGCCCACAATCAACCGATGGTCATCGAACAAGCCAATTTATCAACAATTATGGCCATATTAACCAACAACAATACAAGAACATTTCTAATTTATTTATTTATTGGTGTTTTAAGCTCACATACTTATGCACAATGGCTAATCGTGACCGCTAATCGTGACCGTGACAGTTTTACGGGTGGAGAAAGCCGGAGTACCCGGAGAGAACCACCGAGCAACGACGAGCAGCTGTCAGCTCTCCAACATCGTAACTCTGAACTCTGCACCGCAGCACAGGCAAGGTTAGACTGGTTGAAGACATGCGCACCATCGACGTGCAGTACGCCTCAGTACACAGCGTCATCGTGCATCGTGTCTTGCCCAAGGACACAACGCGGTTGCCGCAGGTGGGATTCGAACCGAGGACCTCTCGGCTTGCAGCCTGCACCTCTACCAACTGAGCCACCGCGCCCCCAGAACATTTCTAATATCCTTGCAAATAGATCTTCAGAAGAAGAACGCCACAACAACATGTTGCAGGCCTTCTACATACAGTTTTCGGGGCAACGATTTATGGCGAAAACGTCGAAATGCATGTCCACAGAAAAGATGTCAGTTCACGGGAGAATAATGAACTTTGATTCACAGTTAACAACCTCCAAAACTAACAATTCGCTGAATATTGTATTGTATTCAGCTATTGTCATGAACGTAAATTACAATTTTTCCACAAACGTACACAGCTGGTGGGTTTCCTACTTCCACTAACTTGCATGTTGGGAGAATTTAACGCCAACTGCAATCATTGACACACTTTTCCGGCTTAGGGACACCCATAGCCCAAACAGCGATATGATTTTGCTTTAGTTATAAACATTCACTAAATCACAATGATAAGAAATGTGTAAATACTTCAAAATTAGTATTTATAACGCCGAATTATGCAATTGCGTGACGTTCAAGGTGCAATTCCATTCTTAACCCTTTAGCCAACGTAAAGGCCAAGACCGGCCATGCTATTCACAAAAGTCGCCAAATTCATTTTCATTAGTTTTTTTCATTTTTTTGTCTCAAAAACATAGGTTATGACCCCTCTTTGGAACGAGCTTGTTTGTATACTATTTGAACTTACTTTGAGGAATCGCGCAGTACTGCAGATCTATCAGGCATAAACTGTCAAGTGTCAAGTTAACGCTGCATTCCCAATTCGAAGTTGTTATAATCAACACGTGTTTTCCCATGACCATGTGTATTTTGTGTGCACAACAAATCCCAAGATGCAATATTGCAAACTTTCGTTCAAATCCCATTATGCAGCCGTCTCCCTTCAAAAACATCAATCGCCTGTCTTGACTGAGATGAAATCAACGCAGGGATCAGCCAAGAGGGCGAAGTGAAGTTCGTAATATCTTCGCATTGGCACCGCTCACTTCGCCCAATTTCTGTGTTTGGGCAAAATCAAAGTAAAAAAGAACCTCTACTGTCGAAATTTGGAGAGATATTGTGAAAGCATTGGAGTGAGTGAGTTATCAATAAAAGTGATTCGTATATCACGACTTACTTCAATAATAGTTATCAAGATGTTGTAGAAGCTATCATCGTATTGGAAAATTTAGAATGAAATATGACAGATAGAAGGGCTGTGGCATCATCGAGAAGTTCACCCAAGGCGCAAAAGCTGATGGACACCATCCCACTCATTGCCCGGTTACAGACCAAGTTGATTATCTTGTGAGAAACACTCAAGGAACAGGGATGGTGTCCCCCACGCCACATGTTAACTTCCTACGAGAGATTCCAGACCAATATACCCAGCTGATAGCCAATATGCTAGGGTATGCCAATATTAACCTCCTCATCAGCATGCTTCAGTGTCGTCGCAGAAGCGGTTCGGGTGGCATCAGACAGCATGCACATCAAGACGACTGTACTCCACAAACTAGCATGAATCCTTTCTACATGTATCGAGACCACATGACATACCTGCGAAAACTGGAGTATTGGCGCTGGAATGAAAGGCACCTCACATGTATTACAGCACCAGGCATGACGACCCACCCAAGAAATGCAGAGCAGGGGTGTTTAGGCCTAGATCTATCACAGATGCTTCCCTTGGAGCGGACAGAATGACTGACTGGCAAAGATAATGGGCCAGGAGTATGCACCGAGAGTCATCTGGGACGAGATCTACATCATCCCACGTCATTCATCTAAACCTTCCGGGACTGGCAGGTACACATGGGCTTCCAGGGAGTCCGTTATGGTGACCAGAGTCAACCACCTTCTATGCCACGTGAATGGTTGCGAGGTCATGTGACCATATTGAGGAGTATGCTAGGCGACCTGACCCCTGTCAACTGACATATTAAAGGTCCCAGATACACTACAGGAGTAGTTCTTCCAGAGACACAAGGGGCGATTCGCGGGCACTCCGGTACCGCTCTTCTATAAATCTAAAGGACAGCCAGAAACAGAACATTGTCGTCATGATACCTGGTCCGCTAGTCAACAAATGGACACCAGATCATGGGTCCTTGTCCTGAACGTCATCGTTGATGTGGCCCATCGACGAGAATGGGCGCAAGATATACATCAAGGGTTGGCGCCCCGGACAAACCCACGAGCAGACCCAACCTGTCCATGGGATTAATAATATACGATAGGCTCACCGGGCTTTGTAGACGCGGAGGGATCGCAAAAGATCAGTAGCACACCGTCCTCCACCCACATATCACCAGAAGGCTTCTGTGACACCGCCTTAGCCCTGATAGCATCATTGGGCTTTTTTTACCAGTCAGACGCATCACTTCGTTGTTCAGAGATCAGACGGCAGTGGGTAACCGGGCAACACATTCAGTGGATCTGAGACACAGAGCCCATAAACTCTTGTCCAGGATCCACCCAAAGGTGTCTGAACAACCGCAGAGGCGCCCATCTGTTGATGCGCGAGGAAGCGCCAGCTACTTGGGAAGAAACCTTTGAGGTCGGGGGCTCGACCCTTTGTAGCAGCTGGCCACATTGATCCTTTGAAGACCTTTCGACCGCGGGTCTGACGATCGCGAGGTTGAAATAGGTCCGCCTGGGGACATTATAAAAATTTGGCCTTCGTATGTGTAGCCGAAACGGCAGGTAGATCTGCTAAAAAGCCTGTTTTTTTTAACAATGCTCGGGCTACTTCTTCGTTCGGTGACCTTGACAGCTTCAGCAAGCTTCTTGATGGCTACAGTTTCAGTCCAGTAGGGGGTGTAGTATATACACTTAAGTCTGACTGCATCCTTAGGCTGTCCGTTCAGGCGAGTAAGCTTTTTATTCAATCAGAGTAATGGGCTGCCATCAACCTAAAAATAATCTCGGCCAGTTCCTGTGGAAATGTTGATTGGTGAGTTTACAGGCACAAGCGCCCGACTCTAGAATGATAAAGGCCAGTTCGATTTTCTTCAGCGATCCCATGGCGTATAAAAGTCTGAGAGTTGCGGCTCAGGGCCGAGAAAGTGTAGAGTATGGTCGTCTACAGCCAGAGCATACTTGCGCATTGCCTAGTCAACATCACTAGAAGTTCGGAAAGCCTTGACGCCGGAGTTCTTTATTGATCCAGTCCAGTCGTTCTGTCCTTCTTCGAGATCATTGACCTTGGGTGGTCTGGAGTTCTGTGGCCATACCGTGGAGTTTCTGCCCTATGTCGCTGCCTGAGCTTCATAACGTGGAGAAGAGGTAGTTTAAACTGCCGAAGGCAAGTACGTTCACTGGGGCACCCTACTAGCATCCAGAGAGAAGCAATCTATACCTGCAGTATAGGAAATTTCAATTTTTCAGCTGAAATGCTTTTACCAACGGGTCTTTTGACGTCATGGCCAGACCAGCGTCGAGATCAACCGTATCCAAATCTCCAGGGGTTAAATACAGCTTCGACGTCGAACCATCCCTCGCCATTTGCCCGGGCACCCGTAGCACATGGCCAACCCAGAGTGGTAGGATATTTTCACGTGCATCTTTCCATCACTGCTTGGGGAAGCCATGACTACTGTTTATAGGATAGGTCCTTCTTAACCTTTAAACTTGTATCAGGCTTCTGGTAGTGTATGACAGCGAGCAATCATTTGACACTGGGCAGCCGTCAGTGGGTCAGCAACCATACCACCCGCAACCACCAGACCACCGATGATGAATGATGCCGAGACCAGAGGGGCGGATATTGGGTTATATCAAGCTCATCGGTGCCAAGCACTGGGAGAACTGCTCCTGGCTGCTCTAATGTATCGCAGTCTTAGCCTCACGTAACTCTGCCAGCAGCTTTTCTTCTTTTGGTCTTTGTGCCACAGTCCCTTCCCGCCCAGCATCCACCCTTTTAGTATGTTTTATCCGCTTCTGCTGGCTCTTCTGGTTAATAGTTTCATTCTCTTATTAAACAATCGCCCTCTCCGGTAGTTTCCTAATTCCAGGTATAGTGTGAGGACTGACATGTCCAAGTTGGCCATACTTGGCTATGGTCAGGGCTGTGGCCAGTGGAGCTAGGTACATGCCTTACTTATAGTGCAGCTGACATGTCGCAGATCTCAGGGCATGTCCGACAAATGGATCAGTTTCTTGGCCCGCAATTAGCTCTAGATGGTTCTCTGGGAGGATCGGCAGAAATATACTGGCGGATATTGCATCATGATGCAGGGCTGCGGTGCACAAAAAAAATCGTCATCTCGAATCTAGTGAAGCCTCAGAACCGCTTTGTCGTCCATGGCGTCGATCTTGTCAGCTGTGTGGAGACGTCCCAAGTATTGTTTACTGTGCCATCCTGCATACAGGGCGGCGAGCCCCTCTCATATTCTGATCAGGTCATGGTAGTGCATCCTTCTGTGTCTTGTGTGTATCATGTGTCGTGGTGGCACCCTTTGCAGGCGCGCTCTTCCCCTGTCCTTCGGACAATAGTCGGTCGAGAACCTCATTTTAGTCAATTCTGGCTTTGTGAAACCATCGCCTCAGTTAAATATACTCATAAACTCCGTAACATAAACTCGTAGCCTGCGCAGCCTTGTAGGTCTGCAGAAGTGCTTCCCACATGTAAGAGCTTATTTCAGAACATTATAAGCTGCTGGCGGATCAGTCTTAAATATGAGCTTAGCCTGCTTGGTGAGGGAGGTAGATGACTATCGGGCCTCATTGGATGGATCTCACGGTGGATCTCATGTGACTAAATCGTCTCGTGACCCAGTTAAGTCATGTCTGGTTGTCATCGCAGCCCGCATGAGCGGCCATCTTGTGACGACGTCCCCATAGTGACACGTGGTGTCAGTGCACATACGCAGCGTGTGTTGTTTAGATTACCATCGTACATTTTGAAAACTGGAGAACGCCATATTGGTTTCTATTAGTTTAAACATATTTTATTTGCCATAAATCTGCAAAAAGGATTGGAGTACAAGTTATACAACTTATGTTAACTTCTCTCCATAAATACAACAGAAAAACAATACATAGATGCGGCTACAAGATATATAGATTGGTTCACAATTGAATAGGGATTTACACTATTTACAATTGAAATGCAAGTTGTTGAAGCAGGCAGCCAAGTGGGTAATAGAGTCTCGACTCAGGGAATACATAGGGCTGGACACTGATGACTTCTATTGTAGCACTTGGTCGCTATGTGCCCAAGAGGTCTGCGATAGGGCGTTGGGTGTTCTGAGGATGCATTCCTTTGTATAGGAGTAAATTTAATTACCCACGTTGACCCGAGATGTGTTCTAAATCACCCAAAACAACCCAAAACTACCGAAACTGGTTCGGATTCCCCCAGAATCAAGATTTTTCCAGTAATAGGAGAGTTTCCTTGTGTACGAGAAGTGTTATTGGTTCGCATTTTCCCCAAATCCTCGATTTCTGCCTATCCCGATCTATTCTGTCACTTATTGTTCTATTCCCTGGCCGGTTCCGCCTACTAAAGACCCTATTCTGACTATCCTAGCAGTTTTTTTCGTCTTTGCTTCTATTTCACATATCTAGACCTGCCCTCGTTCTTTCAGCAGCAGTCTGATTGCTTCATTTCCCGTAATGTTTACATACCGATACAGAGTTATCGTCCCTGTGTATAATGAAGTCATGTCATGTATGATTCCTACGCCAAAGAGTCAATCGAGCAGGAACAAGTATTACTAGAACGCAAATAAGTCATCGAGTAATTACGTGACTCTTATGACTCTTATGCGCACCTGGATATTAGAGGATAATATGACATGGTTATGTAGTACTGAAGGATACCTTTTTGAGGGCACTTAGCAGAGGATATCTATCTGAAGGTAGTTATGGCTCCCAGCGTCTGTTCAGTTCCTTGCATCTAGACCACCGATGACCTTCATAATCATAGTCCCAAGACAGCTATTGTTACTTTGGCCATTGACACCATTGTCTTTTTATAATTAGCTTCCAATCTTTTCTGCCAATACAACTGGTCTGTACAGCTACTATTGGCTACTGCTGGGTGCGCTATGATATAATTTCCCACTCTTACACGTACCACTGACTACTGTGACTTGCATTACCTTTATCTAACAATCAAAAAGATTTTGGCCTCAAACCCACGAGAAATGGTACGTATCACATAATGTGTTCCGATTCCGTATCATATAGACGACTTTTTATGATTCCGTATCATATAGATTCAACTTCTGGTAAACACCGCGCTATGACAAATAATATCATTACGGTATATGCATTGTTATTACGCACGAAAATATGAAATTCAAAATTTTGACCAATTCCAAACCAATTTAAACTGAAAAAAACGGGGGAAACGGGCTTCATGTAACGGGATTGTTAGATAACGACTCGTTTCCGGTAGCGCTACGGGCTATCATAACAGGCGCATGGATACATTCTATGTGCGTTTCAGTGATCGATCGAACATTATGTCCCTAAAATGTTTAAAAATAATGTAAACCTTTACCTAACATGAAAAGCAGACAAAAAATGAAAAAATAATGAAAATTAATTGGCGATTTTTGAGAATAGCGTTGGCCTGTGTTGGCCGTTACGTTGGGTAAAGGGTTAAAATTTAATCTGTTTATGTGACAGAATTGTTAGATAAATGAATTATCATGATAATTTGCATGTCCTGTGATTTGCGTCAGATTCTCGGTGGTGTCCAAAAATGGGATCACAACTCGCCGGCAAAGCCGGCTCGTTGAGATCCCATTCTGGACACCACAGATAATCTGATACAAATCACAGGACATGCACATTATCGTGATAATCTGTATTTATCACTATGTGATACTCACTATCACACTTGGATTCCACAGCTCCTAGCAGTCGAACAGTCTGTTTGCTGTAACTACTCCAATCTTATCGAGCAAATAAGTCGTCAATATTTACCAGAACTCGTGACTCGACGTTCGACTCTATGACTCATTTCGGAAAAAGAGCTCCGGCAACAGCCCGTTGTGTGATAGGGTGCCAAACGTGTGGTGTCAAGAAACATGGATCATGATTCCATTGAATGAGCCATCGAGCTGGAAAAAGCATTGCTCTAACGACTTGGAATCATTTCGGATAAATGAGCAAAATAATAATTGCTCGACGGAGTGTCTCCACGATCGACTTTTCGATTTATCTCGTAAAAGTGGAATGGCGAATGCGGGGTGGTGCAAGTGGTGTGCTACAAACAGGATGCTCCAAGTGACAACGACGCCTTTCTGAAAGAAAACGTTGAAATTGTAGGAGCTCTTATACCATCGAGAGTCTTGTAGTTAGCTAGGCATCCAATTTGCAGGCACCCCCTTGCTCCACCCCACATTCGGCACCCCACTTATGACACCCAATTTTTACGATACAAGTCAAGGACTCGTGTTAGGAGTCACTCGGTCGATGATACCGGTGGATTGGAATACACCACGAGAGAGCTCCAGGGGCTCGAAAAGGCAATGCGGAGGATTCGATGTGAGCTAATCAACAAACTATCCGAACTGGACGGGCATTTTGGTCTGGGAAGGTGGAAGCTTGCTGAACGTGACGGTAAAAGGTTCTATGAGCTTATTCGGCCTCGCATTGCAGAGCGCCTACGTAACTTATAAGATGAAGGGTAGGCTAGCTTAGAGGCTGCTTCATCGAACTAGGAGGCTGTGTGCCCTCAAAGGTAACCGAATCCGCGAAACCACCGACAGGATTCTCAATGAAGACACAATGTTTGCCGAACACATTCGTACCCTGTTTTGGGAGCAAGAGAACACCTTCGTGAGCATATTGAATCGTAGCAAATAGGATTTCGTTATTATAATCCGCAATACCGCGTGAAAGCCCTCATAGTTCCATAAAATTGACAAGCTGCTCTAGAACGACTTCACTGACATGAAGAATCAAAAGCTGCAGCTCAAGATCCGGTGTCTAGGGTTAGTGGCAATTGAGAGGAGACTGCGCATCGGGAAGTTGTGGCGGGATCTTCAGTGGAAGAATAAACATTTGTTATGTATACATCTCTATAATATTTTGTTGCAGAAACACACGCTTGTCATTAATATATGCCTGTATTAACCCTTTACCTAACGTGAAAAGCAGACGACACTTGCAAAAATAATTCTTGAATAACTAATTTTTTTTCATTTTTTGTCTCAAAAACATAGGTTATGACCCCTCGTTGGAACGAGCTCGTCGAGCTCGTTCCAACGAGGGGTCATAACCTATGTTTTTGAGACAAAAAATGAAAAAAATAATGAAAATTAATTGGCGATTTTTGAGAATAGCGCTGGCCGGTTTTGGCCGTTACGTTGGGTAAAGGGTTAATAAATAACGAACTTCAAATCACACACATGACTATTTGATATAATTATACAAATACTACCGTACGGAGCGAAGTTAACCCTTTACCCAACGTAACGGCCAAAACCGGCCAGCGCTATTCTCAAAAATCGCCAATTAATTTTCATTATTTTTTTCATTTTTTGTCTCAAAAACATAGGTTATGACCCCTCGTTGGAACGAGCTCGTCGAGCTCGTTCCAACGAGGGGTCATAACCTATGTTTTTGAGACAAAAAATGAAAAAAATTAGTTATTCAAGAATTATTTTTGCAAGTGTCGTCTGCTTTTCATGTTAGGTAAAGGGTTAAAGCGACAATCATAACTCAAATCACGATATTAAAGAGAGTTTTATGAAAAGAATTCGTCTACAAAAATAAATCACCTAAACTACATGCATCGTGCCTTCAAAGAATCTAATTACTTCTTGGCGCCTTCTGTCGTTCGGGTGAAAACCGTCAGGGACAACGTTTTTTCACAGGAGCATTGGTAGGGGCGGAAGGGAGGGGGGTCACCAGCTTTCTTGAAATCTGCTTCATCGTCGCCATGCTGGATGCACAAGTTGTGCAGAACGAAAGCTCACTATGTAAGTTTAACGGCGTTCGCCATTTTATGCAGCATGTTGCATGTCTTCAGTGCATATAATCTCCCTTCACGAACTATAGCACCACTCAGCTGGGATCCGCACCTCCATGTGAGCCCTTTCGAAAATGGGCACTAATTTAATTGCCGTCCAATAGAGGTATAAGCCAGTCTTTGCACGAATAGGCGCTACTTCCCAGTATAATAGATCCGGGAAATGCCTGCCACATCTCCGATTCACGAAGAACGTATGCTCCATGCCATCACCCCACAGCCTTTGTTGAACGGAAATATATCTGGAGGTCTGGACCACAAATCATGGTAGCATTCAAACTGTGCACATGATATCGGGCCACGTAACTGGCCTCATCAACTACTTGGAGTATTACCATGGTATCCGACCCATCGACAGCTCCACATTCACGCCACTGTTCTCAAAGAATCGCGCAGCAATTCCGACGCTATTTCTTGGCCAATTGATGATTTTGGGAGCCAGTGCAATGATCATTGGGATCACAACATGAACCACAAGTTTCACAGTGTCACGTCCAATCTCGTGGCAATCTTGTGTTAAATGGTAAAATCCATTCGTTCCTATGAAATGGAGAAACACGAGAATCTGATGTTTCGGTGTCAATGGGCGATCTTGGATGCTCGAGATTTCCCCAAATTCCCAGTACGAGAACGTCCACTGTGCTCTAGGGAAAACGATAACGTGCTCTTTTTTCTCGCACTGAATGGAATTCAAATCGGCGATCGCAGAAAATTCTTTCTCGGTGCGGGAAGTGTTCGTCATATACCGCTAGTTTAAGCTCATCGCCCGATGAATACGCAATAGTTAATGCACGTAGGCACGTGATCGAATGGATACCTGTTACATTGATGTGAAATTATACAAATACTTGCATATACAAGAGCCGCATCAAAGTTCGTATGTAGATTTCCACTTGTATTTGAGTCAAAATGTACAAAAATTTGTCATCCTGATGTGATGGTCACTGACTGCTTCATAAATTTTTGCTCAGATTTCACAGTAAACCGAGCATTGTCAAGGGCTCTTATTTCGGGACATACTTTTTGCCGGTAAAAAGGGCGGTATCCGGTAAAAAGGACGGCAATTGTATAAAAACTACGTTTTAAAGTACTAAATGCACCTCTGAATGTGTGAAAAGTGACAATTTAATGAACCATACGCAATAATAAATATATATAACGAAGATTAAGTATTGTTTGTTTTATTGTTGAGTATTTTCAAGAGAAAATAGATCATTTCGCTTTCGACACTAATCGACACGCCAGTTTGTGCAAGGAAAACAACGAATTAGCTGAGGTGCACGACGGGGTGAATATTATCATACTTGCTCGACGGAGGGGTTTCTGACTGGTGTGCGTAACATTTAGATCTTTCTGTTCACTAGTAATCACTACGAGGGGATTTAACCCTTTACCTAACATGAAAAGCAGACGACACTTGCAAAAAAAATTCTTGAATAACTATTTTTTTTCATTTTTTGTCTCAAAAACATAGGTTTTGACCCCTCGTTGGAACGAGCTCGACGAGCTCGTTCCAACGAGGGGTCATAACCTATGTTTTTGAGACAAAAAATGAAAATATTTTGAAAATTAATTGACGATTTTTGAGAATAGCGCTGGCCGGTTTTGGCCGTTACGTTGGGTAAAGGGTTAACAGAAAGTTTTTTGGAGAGCAACCATTTATAATTTGAAAATAATCTACAATGAAACAAACAATACTTAATCTTCGTTATTTTGTCACTTCACACATTCAGAGGTACATTCAGTACTTTCAAACGTAGTGTTTATACATTTAATTTCCCTTTTTACCGGCAATAGGTTGTGTTCAAGCTATTTTTCTATTTTTTTAGGAAAAGTGGGGGTTAAAAATAGTAAGTTATGGTTTGCATTTGGGGTCCCTCAGTCCCCCCCTCCCTCCGCGGAGCTCACACATAGGGATTGGTGGAGTGAGCACAAGGGGCTCCAGTCTTAATAGGCTCCTGTGGGTATCATTGGGGTAGGACATACCGGAATCTAGAACTAGTATCCAGTGATGTGTGGTTGGTTTTAATATTTATTATCACCTCGGCATGTGTTTGGCAAAACGCTAACTGAAAATAAATTATGAACCCCCATTTAAAAAAATAGCTTGAACTCAACTTTTTGCCGGTAAAAAGGACGGTACGTATATAAACACTATGTTTTAAAGTACTAAATGTATTGCTCAAACGACTCAAAGCCCATCGAGCAAATGAGCTTTAGAGTAATTGTTCAATCGAGTGACTTGACATATTGCTTGAACAACTCGAAGCCCATCGTGCAAATGAGCTTTAGAGTAATTGCTCGTTCGAGTGACTCGAAATACTGCTCGTCGACTCATTTCGGTATTTGAGGATACCTAATAATAATAACACTTTGGCCAGCCGCTGATTTGTCGCGGTTCTCGGACGAGAAGGCCATGGTTACCCCTGTACACCCAACTGCCTCCCCATTCCCACGCTTCTCCTCTCCTCCCAACATTCGGAGACGAACTGCTTGATGACATCCCTTGCCCCATTCTTCCCAATCTCTCCGATTAGCACATTAACCCTCTCCTTTGAGTCTCCTAATGACCTATGACCTGGTATTGTATTATTTGAGGATATTTTTATAGAATACTTATCTACTATTTCTTGTTTGGCCCAGCCTTCTGTCTCCCCCCCCCCCCCCCCCGACATACCTATTGCAAATTCTCCCAATAAGCTATCTAACAGTTACTGAAAAGTCATTGCTCGAATGACTCGAAGCCCATCGAGCAAATGAGCTTTAGCGTAATTGCTTGATCGAGTCACTCGACATACTGCTTGAACGACTCAAAGTCCATCGAGCAAATGAGCTAACGAGTAATTGCTCGTTTGAGTGACTCGATATACTGCTCGAACGACTCGACGTCCATCGAGCTAACGAGTAATTGCTCGTTCGAGTGACTCGAACATACGACTCTTAGCCTCTTTTAAGAAAAAAGGTGTCTGTAGCCACAGACATATCCTAAAAAGGGATTCTATAGGGATTCCGAAAAAGGGATTCCATAAGTGGGATTCCATTTTACCTCGAGTGACTCGCTCATACTGTAATCTCTCTCATTTCTCTATCCGGGTCCATCTCGGCAAGTTCGTTGAGTTCTCTGCGCACCAAATCCTTTCTAGTAAACTGGGTTCTACCAATACGTAATCCTTCTCTTCTTGTCCCTCCATAGTTGGATTAGGCTCTGATTCTGGTTTCTTCCATGTTCCGGTCACTACTGTCCGAGATATTTCTGTTGGTGGTATTGGTACCCACAGGTTTCTGGTTGGTGTATGGTTATTCACCTAGTACGGTTTTGACAGTTCCTTTGGTTCAAAATGTTTTATTCGTTTGCGTTGTTCTTTTCTGCATAATTGCCATAGTTCCAGTGGTGAGTGGACCTTCTCGTGTCTGGATACGTGGTGTCTCCTGTTAAACGTCTCTGCACACTTTAAGCATTGATACCTCATAGGTTCGTGGATGGTTCGCTTGTGTAGTTGGAGGCATTTGAAATGACTGAATGATTTTTGACACTCGTCGCATGTGTGGTGTTGATCCATCGCTGGTTAAACATGGAATGACAAAGTTCGGGAGATGAATCTCTTTTTATACCCTCGAGATTTTATATCAAATACAGTTAAAACTAGAAGTCCTGTCATGAAATGAGCACAAATAGCATGTTGATCTGTGCGTTAATGTACGCGTTATGGCCATAGTAAAGCTATCAAATTCTGTACATATGGCCTGTGCACAAGCAATGTTTCAGCCAATGGACCTCCGGGTAACCCGGAGGTCCATTAGCAGAAACATTGCATGTGTTTGCTATGAGTAACCGGGAGAACCTGCCGTGCTTTGGACGCCATTCGATATGGCAATTGCGCGCAATTCCAACGCGCAATTAAGCCTAGATAAGCGCACTATTCGTGACAGGACTTCTAGTTTTAACTGTAACGGAACATCATTTTACGGAGTCGACTAGGAATCCCATTTACGGAATCCCTTTTTGAAAATCCCTTTTTGGGAAACGCCTTTGGCTATGGAATCCCTTTTTTCTGAAATGAGACTAAGAGTCGTATGTTCGAGTCACTCGAATGGGCAATTGTCCTATAGCTCATTTCTGTAAAACGGAATCCCACTTATGGAATCCCTTTTTGGAATCCCTATGAATCCCTTTTTAGGATATGTCTGTGGCTACAGAATCCCTTTTTTCTGAAATGAGGCTAAGAGTCGTATGTCCGAGACACTCGAACGAGCAAGTACCTGTTAACTCATTTGCTCGATGGACTTCGAGTTGTTCGAGCAGTATGTCGAGTCACTTGAATGAGCAATTACTCTAAAGCTCATTTACTTGGTGGGCTTCGAGTCATTCGAGAAATGACCTTTCAGTAACTGTTCGTTAGCTTATTGGGAGAATTTCCAATAGGTATGGCTTGGGGTGACCCAGAAGGCTGGGCCAAGCAAGTAATAGTATCATTAGAAAATACAATACAATAATAAATACCAGGCCATAGGTATCCTCAAATACTGAACTGAGGCTAAGGGCAGTATGTGCGAGTCACTCGAACGAGCAATTGCTTTGTAGCTCATTTGCTCGATGGACTTTGAGTCGGTCGAAAAGTATGTCGATTTGCTCGATTGAGCAATTCCTCCAACTGCTCGATAGCTTATTGGGAGAATTTGCAATAGGTACATGTATGTCTTGGGGTGGCTCAGAAGGCTGGGCCAAATAAGTAATAATATCCTTAGATAAGAGTCCTATAAAAATATTCTCAAATAATACAATACCAGGCCATAGGTATCTACAAAAACCAAAACGAGTCGACGAGCTGTATGTCGAGTCACTCGAACCAGCAATCACCCTAAAGCTCATTTGCATGATGGGCTTCGAGTTGTTCAAGCAATATGTCTAGTCACTCGCTCAAGCAATTACTCTAAAGCTCATTTGCTCGATGGGCTTCGAGTCGTTCGAGCAATTACTTCATTAACAATTCGATAGCTTATTGGGTTTGGGAATGATATAGGCTTTTGATATACACAAGGGAGATAACTCTGCATACAGATAATGGGAAATCAAGAAATCTGATTGGTTAGATAGGGCCAATAAAATGAACTGCTTGGGTGATCTAGATAAATGAAACAACAAGAGTACTCGGAGTGGGGTCAGAACTAACAAGAACAGACTAGAAAAGCTAAATATAGTAATAATAAGCAAAGCTGTTCCAGCTTATATGCTCTTCTACTCTACTGGAGTATACTCCAGGGCAAAGGAACATGCCAGGTAGACGAAAACTATTGCATAGATAGATAGAAGCAGAGAATTTTGAAAGAATTTGAAATAGTAAAACTTGTCGGGTTTATTTGGGTAATTCTGCGAATCGGGAAATTACTCCTGTACAAAGGAACATACCCTCAGCACATACCCCTGTCCTATTATAAGCCTTTGGGTCACCTAGCAACTACGTGCTACCATAGAAACCAAGATGGCAGCCTCCAGTATACAAAATGGGAGACGGAAACACGTATCACCCTAACAACACGCGCTGCGCATGCACACTAACACAACGCATCACTATAGAGATGACGTCACAAGATGTCCGCTCATGCGGGTTACCGTGACAACCAAACATGGCGCCACCAGGTCTCGTGAGTTGACGTCACTACCCCCTCCGGCTCTCCCTCCGGCCAATAGGGCCCGTTTACCACATCTCCTACTACTCCCCACTTTAGCCATATATGGTGGACCTCTATGTACGCCTGTATGCGAGGAAGTATAATGATTTATAACACACTTGAAACTCTGTCGACTGAATAATCGTTGGAAGGGCTCTCTGAATAATCCGATGGTACAGTTAAAACTAGAAGTCCTGTCATGAAATGCGCACAAATAGCACGTCGATATGCGCGTTAATCTACGCGTCATGACCATAGTAAGGCTCTCAAATTATGTGCATATGGCCTGTGCATAAGCAATGTTTCAGCCAATGGACCTCCGGGTAACCCGGAGGTTCATTGGCCGAAACATTGCTTGTCTTTGCTATGAGTAACAAGGTGAACCTGCCGTGCTTTGGATGACGTTCGATATGGCAATTGCGCACAATTCCTACGCGCAATTAAGCCTAGATAAGCGCACAATTTATGACAGGACTTCTAGTTTTAACTGTAGGTTTGAGTTTCGCATACCAAAACATACAGATAATCATCATAAAGTAGGAGTCAATAGTCGCTTTCGGAATCGTAATTGTTAACCTTTTATCTAACACGACTAGAAGATACATGTAGCATTTGCAAAAAAAATATTGAATAACTACGTTTTCATTTATTTGCCTCTGAAACATACCTCCTGACCCCAGGCAAAATAAGCTACAGATAAAACTAGAAATCCTGTCACGAATAGTGCGCTTAATTGCGCGTTGGAATTTCGCGCAATTGCCATATCGAATAGCATCCAAAGCACGGCAGGTTCTCCTGGTTACTCATAGCAAACACATGCAATGTTTCTGCCAATGGACCTCCGGGTTACCCTGAGGTCCATTGGCTGAAACATTGCTTGTGCACAGGCCATATGTACAGAATTTGATAGCTTTACTATGGCCATAACGTGTACATTAACGCGCAGATCAACATGCTATTTGTGCGCATTTCATAACAGGACTTCTAGTTTTAACTGTATGCTTTGGAGGGAAAATAAAACAAGTAATGGAATTGGAATTATGTCTTTTATTTTTACGGGGCTGAGACTGAAAAGTGCCAAGATTAATCATAATAATATTTTTCTGAGGCCTACAGTGGGCACCGCGAAAATAATATTTTACCATTTTGTTTAGTGAAACAGACTCCGATGGCACTAATGCATGTCATGAGGTCCATTTTGCAAGGCCTGTTTGTGAGCTTCGGGTATGATTTCAAAATATAAGGCCTCTAATGAATGGATATTTTGAGGAATAGTGATGGTTGATATGGCCTTTTACATTGGGTGGAGGGTTAACACTGTGCTCCTCACGTAAAATATCAAAATTCATTATTTTCATTATTTTTTCAAATTTTAAGAACATTTTCAACAAAACCTTATCTTTTCACCCCTCATTGTGACGAGCTTGATGAGTTCGTTCCAATGAGGTGGAGGGTGGGGTGTTTTTTTTATTTCTACAGGCGTTAGCTGAGGTCATATAAGTTTTTTTAGGTTCATATCACATCATATTTACCACCACAAAAGTCCATAACTGCTTTATTATATACACCATCCTCAAAAAACAATCTTCTATTTGTCAATTAAAAGTCCAATTGTATCAACAAGAAATACTTTTATTTAACAATAAAATAGTTATCGTCCAGGGGAGGCCACCAAAAATTTGAAAGACGTGACGTGGGGGTGGGTGGGTCTCTTTAGTGCGCCAAAAATGTGCATTTCCAACTTGTGCAATTTTTTGAATTTTTTAAAAA
This sequence comes from Pictodentalium vernedei, assembly GCA_031216915.1. Lineage (NCBI taxonomy): Eukaryota > Metazoa > Mollusca > Scaphopoda > Dentaliida > Dentaliidae > Pictodentalium > Pictodentalium vernedei. Next base: position 83,413,539 of record CM062296.1, on the reverse strand, counting down.
TATATCAATATATCAGCTAATATATACCATCATTTGTGTTTCAAACCTTAAAGATGATGTTGTACATCACACTCTTAACATAAATACAACATCAGGAGGCTTTATATGTAAGAATATTGGGCTTAAACTGAGAAAATGTCACACGTTAGTAGGGGGTGGGTGTCTTGTTCGAAATGTAGAAAATGTGCAGACAATATTTTGGGAACAATTCAAATGAAAATTTGTTCCCGTATATGTACACCTGCTCTGGCCAAGCCTGATAATGAACATCTTGTCATTTGTAGACTGGGGCCCACAGCAGCCCACAGAGGTTTAAATTGGTGGTACCAGTTTAACCCTTTACCTAACATGAAAAGCAGACGACACTTGCCAAAAAATGATTGAATAACTATTTTTTTTCATTTTTTGTCTCAAAAACATAGGTTATGACCCCTCATTGGAACGAGCTCGACGAGCTCGTTCCAATGAGGGGTCATAACCTATGTTTTTGAGACAAAAAATGAAAAAATAATAAAAATTAATTGGCGATTTTTGAGAATAGCGCTGGCCGGTTTTGGCCGTTACGTTGGGTAAAGGGTTAAGAACATTATGAAAACCCCCTAAAGACAGCTGTGTCTACTAAGTTTATAAGCTTATTTTGGATTTTAATGGGAAAGTGGGGGGTGGGTGTCTGAGAACGGTAGTAGAAAATTTGCACGTAGTGGGTGGGTGGGTGGGTGTAAAAAGGAGCTGAATAAAAAATAGGACGTCACGTCTTGCAAATTTTTAGTGCCCCCCCCCCCCCCCCCCCCCGTATCGTCTGCAAAATAACATAAAAATAAACAATGTAATAGAGATTACGTCGATTGAAATAGAACTAGAGATGGGAATTCCAAAAGCTATATTTCGAAAGTTGTTATTCTCACATGTTCATGGATTTTTGGGTACTAGTCACGTGTATAAGACCCAGCCAATAGAAATGTGGTTTGTTATAAAGTATATAATAATTATAGTTGGAGACGATAATGTGGGCAGATACGGCCGATTCGTTAGATAAATGATTACTTCTCACATGTCCTGTATCGTTCATACGTTATAAGGATTGAAGGTCACTTTTAGTATCTGAATGTGCATGTAAAATAGCTGAGAATTGCTATTTCGAAACCACATTGCGTAGTTTAGGTTGACAATGAGATTTTTTCATATTTTTTCAGTTCGCTTACTAAATGGAGATCATACTCATGGTATAGTGTCTGTGTGGACAAATGAAGGGACAGGCCGTGCCTACTGGAGAACTCTTTGTGGGGATGGCTTTACAGAAAACAATGCACAAGTCGTGTGCAGAGAATTGGGATTTCAAAAAGGACGAATATTGCCGCGGGCAGTGTTTGGTTCCTATTGGTCAACTTTTATGCAGACAAAATTTACTTGTACTGGGTCTGAAGCATCAATTCACAACTGTAGTTCTACACATATGGTATGTCCATTGGAATCAAGAACAAACTATGCCGCAGTAGCCTGTTATAATGGCACACTCTCAAATGGTAAGAACTAGTTAATTATGCCGCAGTCAAAATACAAAGAGGACGTTAACTCTTTGCTTGTAATAGATAGATTATACTGCTCACAACAAAACTAGGCTTCGCAAGTTCCGCTTGATGTTCATTGGGTTATACTAAAACTTTGAACATCCATCCTCTAATGAGGAGGCCTTCATCAACCCGGTCCCCTGTCAAATAGTTTATCCCCCACTCTCCCTTACAATCTCACAGAATTCTAACACAAACTGTTTTATAACTTCCCCATTGGTCATTTATCAATCTTCCCAACCAAAATATTGAGCCCCATCCACTTATCTCTCATGCTCACATTCCATTTGTCCATTAGTTTCTCAAGGAGACTTGTTCTACTAGACAAGTATTTGGGCCATTCTAAAAGAAAATGTTCAACGGTCTCCTCAACTCCTAAGTTCCACATTTGGCACCCTCTTCCCTTGCTTTTCCAGACACCCCCCTAACCCCCACTGACTTTGATCTCACTTTTAAAAACAATGACACCAGCCCCCCCCCCCCCCCAAAAAAAAAAAATAAATAAATAAAAATAAAAAATAAAATAAAATAAAAAATAACTAAAATAAATAACTAAAAATAAAATAAAGAAAAAGAGCCTTCTGGGTACTCCTCAAAAGTCAGAGCATCATTTCTGCATTGTTAATCTAGCGACATTTGGCCCCAACACTGAAGCTCGTCAATTCTGTTGCAATCCTTACGTATCCATCTTGACTTTAATCCTATTTTTTCACCTAATGGAAACATACCACGTCTCTTGTTAAACCTAAAGAGGTTGGTTGATTCCCTCCCCTACCCCCCCCACCCCCCCCCCCAGGTAAGAGTATTTTTTTCAATAGTTGGAAATTCCGAGGTCCAAAATCAAATAGTTGGAAATTCAGTAAATTAACATTGTTCATGAAAAATATTAAAATTCCAACTTAATGATGAGAAACTGTGATCTTTTATTTCCAACTGAAAACTTGAGTTTCAAATTTCCTACTTTAAAATTGATATTGGCCTCAAAATTTCGACTCTGACATTAATCCGGTTAATTTTCGGACCCAGACACATTATAAATGATGCTTTTTCCATTTCAGGACTAGTGAAAATCTTTGGAAGGGTTCATAAACATGTATATATATATATATATATGTAATCACTTTAACCCTTTACCCAACGCAGACGATTTCAAAATTAATTATTTTAAATATTATTTTTTAAATTTTTAAAAAAAATTTCCTCAAAACCATATCATGTGACCCCTCTTTGGAACGAGCTCAACGAGCTCGTTCCAAAGAGGGGTCACATGATATGGTTTTGTTGAAATTTTTCGAAAAATAATATTTTTTCAGCAGCTGTATTTGCATATTACACGGGCGGATGCGGGCGATTCGTTGGTTAAAGGGTTAAAAGATATCACCCAGCGCTGCAGTGCAACCACCTGTCGAAACTTCTCACAGATGGACTATACACCGGTGCCCCCCCCCCACCCCACCCCCTCCCCAGATGAAACCCTCTAGCCACATCCCTGAGTGCCTGCAGGCACTCTCCCATCAAGTGAAACAAGGCATAGACAAGTGAACAAATTTCCATGGCCTAGAATAATTTACTACCACAACAGTTAATGCATACATATATTCCCACAGGCATGGTCTCTTCTATTGCTCACCGTTTGATTCTCGAAAATTAAATAATAACAGAATAAAATCCTCCTCTCTGCCCCATTTTAAATAAAAATTATGATAAAATCTGAGTGTTGATTTTTTATACTCTTATGTCTGTATATTTTGATGATTCTTGTATCCATGAAGTCCCTTCGTATAATGTATTGTACTTATCAGAACTAGCCTTTTGTTGCAGTAAGCTCTCTTAATCTTCCCAAACAAATGTTTGTTTTTTTTACAATCAACATGTACAGTTAAAACTAGAAGTCCCATCACGAATAGTGGGCTTATCTAGGCTTAATTGCGCGTTGGAATTGCGCGAAATTGCCATATTGAATGGCATCCAAAGCACGACAGGTTCTCCTGGTTACTTATAGCAAACACATGCAATGTTTCTGCCAATGGACCTCCGGGTTACCCGGAGGTCCATTGGCTGAAACATTGCTTGTGCACAGGCCATATGTACAGAATTTGATAGCTTTACTTTGGCCATAACGCGCACATTAACGCGCATATCTACGTGATATTTCTGCACACTTCATGACAGGACTTCTAATTTTAACTGTATCACTGACATCTACTTAGAAAACAATAAAAGCCGGCGAATCACACCCCACCCACCCACCCACCCAGCCACCCACCCACAACTCTATCGACGATAATGTTATGACGAATATATCTGAACACAAGTGAAAGCCACATGTATGTGAAAGACATGGCTGTGACTTGATAAGTAATGATCTCACTCCAAACAGAATATTAAACGAAATGTGAAACATTATTTCAAACACATTTAACAACCTTGATAAGAAAAAGCAGTTGTCACATTGGTAGTTATCCAAACTTGAATCCTACATGTAAGGTCGTAAAATGTATTTATTGGGGTTTATCGATACTTTCGACAGCCAGAGTCACCTCGAGTCAGACAGTTCTTACGGGTGGAGGAAGCCGGAGTACATGAAGAGAACCGCCGAGCAACGGCGAGCAACTGTCAGCTCCCCGATATACTAACTCCTTCCAGGCAGGGTTAGCATTGGTTGAAGGCAAGTGCACCATCGACGTGCAGTACGCCTTAATGCACAACGCCACCGTGCTCTTATATGGGTAATATGGTTTAAGTGCTGTGTTCAAGGACACAATGCAGTTACCTCTTTCGATTTGAAGTTTAATGCCATAACCACTAAGCCACCACGCTCCCAGGTCGTAAAATAATTTTGGGTGTGAAAAATATTAAAGGACACAACACACCACAAATTGATGATACGGCCTACGGGTCCAAATCTGGTCTAAGTGGTAGAAGACTTTTGTACAAATTTTGCAGGAACTAAAACTGAAAGTATTGGTACATTCACAACCCATATTATTTTGAATATTAGATGGTAAGCAAGAATGCTTGCCTGCAGATAATTATCTCCCTTAGGGCCCTACGAAGCTTTAAGATTCGATTTGAATTCGAATCTTTGATGGGATTCGATTCGATTCGAATCTGTTATAACGGTTCGACTTTCCGAATCCTCCCAATTAGTTTCAACATACTTATCGAGAGGAAATTGTAACATCATTGTTCCGGTGTATTTCACCCACGAAGTCTGCAAATCGCCATTGTTACGTGTATCATCTGGTTGAAGGTTAAATTAGTTCTGGTGGTATGAATTTGTTATTCAAAATTGGTTTTATTAGAAATTATTGGATAGTGCCTACGGGTACTCTCCAATAATTTGTAATAAAACAACTTTATATAAATAAAGTATTATTTGCGTTTGACTGGATATAGCCTGTTTCAAGTCAAGGTCCATTACATTCAATAGAGTTACTCCCCTTAACAGGCGAATTAGTGGGTGCTTGTCGACACTACTCGATTGCGCTGATGTCAGATGGAATCGCAACGGACAATTCTGAATACCTTAATCATATCTGCCTTTGAACCCGACGTTATGTCGTAGTACTTACTTCCCCCCTTAACCTCGCAATTAAGAATTTTATATATCCGCTTCGTCTTGGATTGTTCCCCTTCCTCTAGGATTGAGCAAAATGCTGAAATTTGGAGAAAAAAAACAACGTAGAGAGGTTCCTGCAGAAACGGATTCGATTCAGTATTCGATTCGAGCTAAAAATGAGGATTCGCGGGGTCCTACCTGCATGATGATCGCGGATATTCATGCCCGGAACAGGATTTCTCTTGTCACTGATGCTCGGAACAGGATTTCTCTTGTCACTGAAACATATATAAGTTGGGCATATTTAATCCAACTTTCACATGTAAAGTCAACAGATTTTTTTCACCAGTGGTTTCTTTAAATTTGCATTAATTTGTCATCAAATCTAGTCATGGCAGCTGTAAAGCAGCCATGGCTAGATTTGATTAGAAATTAGTACTGAAATGGTTAACTGGATAACCGGTTTGAAACCGGTTACCTACCTAACCGATTAAAACAATGTCAACCGGTTATCTGAAATATCGATAGTGATCGCCATTCCACGGTTAAAACGTAGTAAATCTACCGCTTCTCCTTTGGGATAGATTACACATCGAAGCAGCGCTGTATATATTGAAAACTAATCGACTTTGGCGTTCAGGACTTCGTTAATGATCGGCAATTTCCACGAGAACTGAGTAACCGTAGAAAGTATTCCGTAGTATGTATACAAACGAATGTTGTCGAGTACTCGACAATGTTCGTTTGTATACACACTACGGAATAGTTTCTGAGAATACTGCTTTCCAATTCCTGTAGTTTTGATTCCAGATTCGGTGAAATAATGGCTACGGTTAGCCGGATATTATCCGGTTATAGCTCTCGTTTAGTCGGTTGTGGAAATGAGCCAACCCATTACAAATATCTTATATATACTCAATGGGTTAACAGTTAATAGTTATCATTTAGCGCAATTCTAGGTCTCTCAGAATCAACGATTGACGAAAAACAAAAATATTTAGTAACAACAGACTCCGAATGAGCTCAACATGCTCAATCCAGCGAGGAGTCACATCACAAGATTTGGGTCAATTAAAAACAAAATTTTAATAATGTATTTTGTAGTGAGTAGGTTCGACTTTTGTTAGGTGAAAAATTTAATATTTTTGTTTTGTTATAGAAACTGGATTAAGACTTGAAGGTGGAGCATCTGATTACAAAAATATCACAGGCAGAGTGAGGGTTAAGGTAAATGGCATTTGGGGCTATGTTTGCAACCAGTTCTGGGAGGATGAAGATGCGAATGTAACCTGCAAGGAGCTTGGTTATCTGGGTGGTATAGCGTATATGGATAACAGTTACTTGAGAGGTCCATTCTGGTTTACAGAAATCAACTGTGCTGGGAACGAGTCTTCAATCTTTCAGTGTCCAGTCGGTGTATCAGCGTGTACTGGAAATGGATATGTAGCAAGTGTATTGTGCTATCGTCAAAGAGGTAAACTAACTTATATTTCTAAGATGTTAATCATGATATCCGTGACACACTATTACATGGCTTATAGGTAGGGGAGGTGCGACGGGTGCGACTACACTTCCCCACAAAACTGGAGTTCCTCTTGAGAGAATATCTCCCATTTGTGATTTCAAATGGGGCGACTCCACTGACCCTGTTAAATCATCCTCTATGTGGCCTAGCCACAGAGAGTACTATGTGTTGGGTAAGGGGTAAGTTGCTTCAAATGCGAAATGCCCAGGTACTACTTTGATACTCGTTTTATAGCCTCAAACCCTTGACTATAAATAAGTATCAACGTGACAAGGCATTTTACAAAACTAGGTTTATTCCACGCCTGTTCTATGAAATCCTCATCTACAGCAACACTAAACGATGCGGAAAATGAAAATCTGTTCCGCACATATTTTTAAATAGAAGCGAAATTTCATTGGAATTTTTTACAAATCGTGCAACGCAATTACAATTTGAATCGCTAGCGATAGCTGAAAATCGTCCCCTGGGTTCCAATGTGTTCTATGTGTTCACTTGTGCCATCGCGGAAGGATAAAACTCGAGGCCTGGGGCCTCTCGTTCTATCCTTCCGCGCTGGCACTCGTGCCATATCGATTAGCCCATTCACACGCGCGTTTCGTTCTGTGTATGTATGATCTTGGTTTTACAGGCCATATACATATACAGATATATTATATGTCTGGAAAATAAAATATGCTTTTCAGCTTTATCGATGTATTTTGTATGTAATGTTTCACATACAATAGTGTAAAAGTGCTTCTATAGTAAGTCAAAAAAGAAAGTATAATAGAAACAAATATGAAAAAATAGCATTAAGGATGAAATATAATAGTTCTAATGTTGCATGTTTGTGGACAAGAAGTCGTGCAAAGAGTTTAATGACATGGTGTTGTTGTCCACCCAACTGTATACAATTTTGCTACGAATTTCAAAATAGCACGTGCTACCCGAGAATGTCAAATTGAATGGGTGACCGACGATTTTCTTTGTGTTATGTTGTGGTAGAGAGCCTGGGTTATTGAGAAAACACGCTAGGTTTTGTCTTCTTACATTTTAAAAAATGCCAAGTTTAACCGAAAATCAGAGGTTGCGTGCCATTGGTATGCATGAGGCTGGGATACCTCCATATAAGCTCGCTGCTGAGTTCGGAGTCACTGCATGTGGCCACTATTTACCATCTCATTGGAAGGTATAGAACCACTGGATCTGCTGCCGACCGACCGCGTTTGGGTTGACGAAGAGTTACGACCCCTGCACAAGACCTACACATCAGGACGTCTGACTTCCAGGATCGCTTCCTTCTGGAAGGACAGCACCAATTACTCCTGGTAGAAGTAACAATAGAATCAGTGCACAATCTGTCCGCAACAGACTCGCTGAATATGGCATCCGAAGTAGGCTCCATACCACGGACCAATCCTTACCCAACGTGATCGTACCGTCAGAATGGAATTGGTGTGTCAGTGTGTTCGCTGGACTCAGCAGCGTTGGATCACAGTTCTTTTCAGTGAAGAATCACGATTTTGTCTACGGCGCGCTGATGGTAGGGCAAGAGTGTATCGCTGACAAGGAAAACGGTTTTCTCATGCTTGCATGCGACCACCGTTTCGACGGGGGTAGTGTATTGGTTTGGGCAGGAATTTTCTTGCACCGCCTAACGCAGTTGATCTTCGTCGATGGTAATCTGCATGGACAGAAATTCTTAACGCCGTTGTTGTCCCGTTGTTCAATGCTGACGTCGGATTGCAGTTATTTCAGCAAAACAATGCCCGATGTCATGTGGTGCGTATCTGTCGTGACTTTCGTGAGGAGCAGAGTATCGTACTTCTTCCCTGGCCCCCTACTTTCGCCAGATTTGTCTCCATTCGAGCAGCTTTTAGTCCGGTCGATCTAGGCGAAAAAGGGCACCTACCTGGAAAAAATTGCAACAAGCTATATTTGTTATCGTTGGAAAGAGGAGAATTCGCCCAACAACATACCCAAAATCCTCCGAAATCCACTTTGGGGAAATTTTTTTATGGAGGTTTCAAAAAGGGCTAGTACTTGTACGAATTTCTAAAGGATTGGGAAATCGATATGTTGCGTCAGTTTTCTTTAGTCTTATTTTGCCAATAATATACTCATCAAATGTGGTCCGCATCATGTCAAGGCGTCCATAATATAATATAATATAAATGTACACCCAGGCAGACAATGCCGACGTATCAGGTCCATCCAATGTCCGAAACACAGGGTCCACAAATGACGATTTGAAGTTCAGCTGTGTGCCAATAGAATCGCCAGCTTTATCAGACAGTGCTGAATCTGCTGAAGGTGATTGGGGTCAATTTTTATTCGACGAGACAGTGACAAACGCAGACATGGAGGTAGTCAGGAACTTATGTGAAGGTATCTTTAATAAGCGCATATCTCTTTTGGATGTTTACACATCCAAAGAGCTAGTCAAGTTGGAAGAATTGCTTTGCAAATATAGATCATATTTGGCCGAGAAATCTTTAACTGCAAACCTATGGTTGCAGTATCTTGAGTATGTGCAAATTCTCAAAATGTTCATTCGAGCTGAGAGAACGGGAAATTGGAATCTGCACCTCTTTGCAACTCAAAATATGCTGAATTTATTCGCGGCAACAGGGCATATTAATTATGCCAAAAGCTGCCGCCTTTATCTTCAAATGATGCTGGAACAGCCTGACAAGCATCCCCATTTGTACAAATGTTTCATAAATGGCCTACACGTTATTAGAAGAAGTGAGAGATTTTGGGCTGGTCTCTCCAGTGACCTTGTTATTGAACAGGTCCTCATGCGATCACTCAAAAGTCATGGTGGAATGTCCAGGGGTTGGGGTATCACAGAATCTATTCGCATCCAGTGAGTATATAGCATGCACAAGTGTGCAGGGGTTCATGACGCAATGATGCGCTTCATGGATACCCACCAAGATAGTAAACAACATGCCGAATTAAGCCGTGCAAGGTGCAACCGTGATTCTGTGGAGTTAGAGAGCATTGCGAATTGGTTTAACATACATGAACCATTCGATCCAAATGAGCCATCTTTGCGTTCCTTATCCTCAGGTTTAACAGCGGGAACGGTCGATAATATCAACTGTGAGCAGGCAGAACTTGTTGCTGCTGCTATACAGAAGAAACTTGATAATCTTTGTATCCCTGATGCATCAATCAAAAGAAGCGATCAGGTTAAAACGTTATACGAATTGCAACCAGATGTAAAATAGACAACCACAGGGTTCAGATCATTCTTTTCTCTCGACTAATTGCCATCGCCCAGATGCTAAATTTGCAAAATTTAGCCAGGCTTTCCTCAAGCTTTCATGCCACTTGTCCAATTCTGTAAGGAAATCTACACTGTTATTGTCTGGAACCTGTTCAGCCCTCAAATAGTTCATTAGGAATATTTAGACTCACTCGTCTGGAATATTTCTATTGGTAGGAAAAGCGAATCTATGTTCCGGATAATTGAATATAAAAATACCATAAACATTCATTTGCTTTAAATCAACGCTAGAAATGATGCTTAATCCTTTACCCAACAAATCGCCGCATCCGCTCGCGTAATATGCAGATTTTTATACAACAACTAATGGCCCAGACTACCTGGTGCTAACTCAAAAACACAAATTTCGCCCCCCCCCCCCCCATCCCCAAAATTTGCATGCAAAACCGAAAAAATGATGTTCTATCTGGTCCTCCATACTTTTGAGATATGCGGTTGCGCAGTGTCCAGGAGGACACCGGAATTTGTAACAACCATCATTCTTTGTTTGGCCCTGAAGTCAGCAACAACGAACTGAAATCTGTGCTTTTAAATCTCATTTTTGAGGATGCCAGATACAAATCAATGGTAAAATTTGGTAGATCCAACAAGGGGGGGGGGGGGTGGTGGTCTTCAAAAAATTCCTGTACACAGGGCTGAATTTTTTTTTACTCCCGAAGATCACCCACCACCCCCCTTTTTGACGGTTTTTTTTCCCGATTTCAAATGGTACACCCACCCCCCACTAACCACCAATCTGGTCTAAATTGTCCAAATTTTAAATGCTTTCACTTGCATTTCATCTTCCTATTTCATTCTAACAGTCAGTCCAATTTTTTAAGCGTCCAAAGGGAGGTAACTAACAAAACAAAGACGTATGCACCATTGCAGCTCTATCAGTGTCGGTGCAAATTTTACTTTAATTACAACTGGTTTCAGCTTTCCAAACAACATAAAGGGTAAAAAGATGGTACAATATCATATTTGGTGCTCAATAGTCATGAATTCATCCGAATTCACGAGCATAAAAACCTGATTTCATGTATCCATTTATTTTCACAACGTCCAGGCAGCTGGATGAGTCAGTGAGTAACACATCGACAGAGTCATATCTTGTCAACACATTTGATGAACTCCCAAAATCAGAGAGAAGTATCTCCTCACAAGCTGTTCCTTATATCAATGCAACAGGAAATCCAGTATGTTTTGTTCAGCTTGCACAATTACAAGTACCTAGAGGAGACTTGGCCACACCGATTGCTCTAGATCAGTTCATGTGTCCTGTTTGTCTGAAACCAACACCAAAAAAAAACTGGAAGACAAAATGCGTCTCAACAAACTATAATTATCTGTTAAAAGTATGTGAGGAAAAATTTTAGACTATCTGGAAAAAAGTGAGTTTTGGAGCTGCTGGACCACACACCCACCCCGGCCTTGTGTATCGGAATTTTTTGATCCAAGGACATAATTGGATGATGGAAGTGAACAACGGTTGTTAGGAACGTTCAGGGCTGTAACTTTATTATTTCTATAAAAATTATTTCATGTTTCCCAATTTCGGGACATGGGCCTGACGTCATCATTTGTGCTAATGATTTATCCACTGTTTGTTAAGTGTTCTTTCCCTATCCTTCCTTGAAGCCCTCTTGCTAAACTCCCAAGCTTTTTGGCTTTTTTTATTGAAATTTTTTATTAAATTTCTTGGGAGTTTGACGTGTATTACAGAATGTTTATTCTGTATATCCCCTTGGTTACGTCCTCACTCTTGGGGTGTTTGGGGTGTGTGGGCTTTTGGGTCATGCATCTTCTGTCTGATGTATCATTTTTTTTGCTTCATCTGAAGATCTTGCTTTACATCGGGTAGCTTTAAAATCTGTTTCTTACTTCGGGCCTTTTTATTCAGTGCCTGGGGTATTCTTTCCTGTTTTTTCATTGACTTTGTTTACATTGGCAACGTCCAGTGGCGTAGGGGATGGGGGGGGGGGCCGTCTTGAAGGACGTTCCAAAGCTGGAAGAAAGAGGGAAAGGGAGACAGAGAGAGCGAGAGAGATTGTAAAAAAGAGCAGAGGAAGAGAGATAAATAAACGATAGCAGGAAATGATGACAGATAGAATGAAATAAACAAATAGATAGGAGGAATGGGGTTGACACTGAGGCTGGAGAGGTCGTTTTTCCCACCAATAAGGTAAGTAAGTATATGTCTTAACAAAGACGTAGTTAATCCGGATTTGGTTCTATTCAACATTTGAAAACCGGTGAATATCACGAGTGTCGTAAATGTTAATTTTATGAACTAAATTCAGGATTGGCTATGTTGGCGTAGCACTTATGGTTATCTTGTATACGTGCTAGGTTGTGAATGTATTGATGTGTTTACCTGTGTGACTGTTGCACAGTCCACAGTGTACCAAATACACATAATTTCAAACTCTCACTTCCACACGACATACTCTTTGTAATCTATGTATTATTCTTTTAAGTGAACGCTACATTATTGTAACTGATAGGGGTGAGAAATGAACAATATGCATACATAGTGCCTCTCAAGTCACACATGTTGGGAACTTGGACGTGCATGTGTGTATCGTTGGATGGTGGAGGTGAAACTTAAAACATGTAATTAAAAAATATACAGAGTCGCACTTTTAGAATCGATCCTATGGGCTATACCTTCATTTAATTTATGGCATATGTACTACGTGAAATCCTGTATGCTGTGCACGGTAACAACACTAAATGTGCTCCCGTTTTAAAGGCAACCACCATTATGAAAGGGCCCCCGTCTCTATCTCGCGGGGGGGGGGGGGGGGGCACAAGATTTTCCGCTACGCCACTGGCAACGTCCTATATATATATATGTTGTTTCACCTTATTATTACTGTAGGATTGTTGTAAGATACATGTTATAATATTCCGGTAGTGTAGCAATTATTTTTGGCATTTTGTCCACACTTAGGCTCTATCGGGATACCCTTAGGCTCGTCATGTTCCTTTTGTGAACTTGGGCTTTTGTCAACATTTTTTCGAAAGATTTTTTGAAATTATTTTTTTGATTTGTATTTTGAATGTTGATTATTATGTGTCTTTATCATATATGTATTGTGGAGTTGCTGGAAGTACTATCGACTTTGATTAAATCATGAAAGTTTATTGCTCAAAATGCAAGGCGAGGAAGCCTTCCTCAGATTTACATGATTGTTGCCTTGCATGTAGTCGATATACTCCCGCTAATTCTTGTCCTACATGCGTAGATTGGGATGATAAACGTTGGACACGGGTGTCATGGTATGTTGTTAGCGGTGAGAGGCCAATGCCGGTCCTCTCGACGCAAAGTCATCAAGTTCTTGGTGATGGTTATGTGGCACCTACCAAAAGTGTGCTACCGTCGTCGCGCTCTGATGAGCAAACAGAGCTAGCTGCCAAGGTGCTCATGAATATTAGGCAGGGGATAAAGCCACTAGCCGGTGGTTTTAATCCCTTGTCAGCAGCTAGCTCGGCCGGTGAAGCGGTTACTCCGTCCGTGGGTACCGTGACGCTGGGTATGTCAATTGCGATCAAAGGAAGTGTAGTGGGTAGAGGGAGCACCTTAAAATCTAAACATGCTCACCCAGCGACTGCGGAACTAGGGAAGAAGCCCCCAAGTGTTGTGGGAAGCTCGGCGAGGTCTGAAAGGACCGCGAGCGGGAGAGGTCCCTCTCTATCCCAGCAACATCTGGGGCCAGATGTTGTGGTGAAGAACTTGCGTGGGACGGAGCATACGTCCACACCTGCCGTTCGGGACGCTCCGTATAGATAGCAGCCGGCCTCTGCTGCAGTTACGGCTTCTTCCGCTTCGACTACTAAGCACACGCGACCGCATCCTAGCTACCTGACTTCGGATATCCAGCCTGCTACGAGAAGAAGGGACCACTCTTCGCCCGTGAAGTCGGACCATCCGGTAGATAGGGAGACGAGCCCTCGCTCATCGGGACATGCAGGGAAGAGAGCCATCTCCGACACACCGTCCCAGAAGCAGCAAGCGCCTAAGAAACAGAAGACCGCGGCTCCTCAGGCCTCGGTGACGGATTTGCTGTTGCTGATTGCGCAGCTGGTCGCAGCATCCCAGCAAGTGCAGGAGCAGCCTCCCTCAGACTCAGAACCTGAGCTGTCGGACGGTGCTGGGTCGGTCCAGTCGTCTGTTCACGCAGATGCAATGGACCGAGATTCACAACTGATTCTCTCGGATGGTGAAAGGGATATGGAAGAGGATTACCCTTCCCTTTCGGAACAGCACATGGTTGCGATGGATTTCATCCATCAATACTACCCTGAATTTGTTCCGTCGAATCAGAATGCTGCGACGACAAGAAAGAAACCGCTGGCGTCGTTGGACGCAGACTTTATCCGGACAAAGGAGGAAGTCCTTTCTTTTCCGGTTCAATCTAGGCAGGTGTCGCAGGCCTTCGGGCATATAGACGAAACCGTATTTAATCTCTCGAGGGCGAGGAAGAAAGGTGGTTTCTTAACTTCATCTTCCATAAACATACCGTTTCTTGGACCACGTTCATTTAAAATGGTCGGGGAAGGCGTTCAGAGAGTTCCGCTGCATCATTCACAATTCGCTCAGACACAATTGAGTCAGCAATTTCTTCAAATACAGTACATGGAGAGTGTATTATCATTAAATCACCCACAGAGTGGAGATTCCACCCGAGCAATAATTACAAATGTTTTGCAAAGCATAACAAGCACAAGCAAAGTTCCAGCCAATGGACCTCCGGGTTAAGCCCGGAGGTCCATTGGCTTAAACATTGCTTGGTTTATTTGTCGATATGTATAGAATTTGAAAGTGATACTTTGGGTGATAACTCCACTCCGCGGGTTATTTAATTACAATCCACTCTCCACGTACTGTTGAGAGCGAATTTGGACGCTATGTCTTATGCAGATCACCTTACAGGAGCTATGGCGCAACGTCTCAACGAAAAAGAATTTGAGGACGTTCCTTTCTCTATTAGAGTTCTTTCCAGGGCAATTACGTATACCACGTATAACTCCGCTCTAACAGTGGCTAATTTGGAGTTAATCAGACGTGATGTTGCCCTTGCGTCGTCATCACTGATAGATGACAAGGTGAAAAACTCTCTCCGAGTCGCTCCGGTTTCCGGACATACTATTTTCGACGACACGCTTTCATTAGTCTTTGATCAGGCTACTAAGAAAGCGTCTAGTGATCTGCTTGTTAAAGTCGGCGTCTCAACGACCGCTTCAGCAGACAAGAGTAAAGGAGGGCGTTCCAGACAAAAATCGTCAAAAGGAAACTCCTCACGAGGGTACAAGAAACCCTCTTATTATTACTCTGGAGGTCTTCAGTATAGCTACTCGGGAAAGAGGCGGAGGTCTGATCTGGACGATCAGTCAGACGCCCCTAGGCTGACGGGACGAGGTTCTTCGCGGGGATGACGTGGTTTCTCCTCTCGTAAGCCTCGCAGGTCATACAGGTGATGGTCAAGACCTATATTCCTTACCAGTTGGCGGAAGGTTATCAAGCTTCCCGAAAAACTGGATAACAATCACGGGAGACCAGTGGGTGAGAAGTGTAGTCTCGGATGGCCTACGGCTATCATTTCGAGCGAAACCCTCACTAGCAAGATGTCTGCGTTGGACAAATCTTCCGTTAGATCCTTGCAAAAGAGAGTCTCTCCTGGCGGAGGTACATGCTCTCTTATCAAAGGAAGCAATAGAGATCGTCAAGAATCAGAATTCTCAAAGTTTTTACAGTCACCTGTTCCTCGTACCGAAGCCAGACGGCTCGTTCCGACCGGTTATAGACTTGAGCTCGATAAACAAGCTTATTGTGGCTCCAAAGTTCTATATGGAGACCATTCGGTCGGTAAAGGCAAGCGTTCGAGTGAATGACTATGCGGCAAGCATAGATCTAAAGGATGCGTACTTTCATGTTCTGGTACATCCGGCATTCCGAAAGTACCTGCGGTCAGCCGTACAAGAGAAGGTGCATCAGTACAGAGCAATGTGCTTTGGCCTGAACCTAGCTCCCAGGGCATTCAGTCGAATAATGAACTCGGTAATGTCACACTTCCGAGCTCATTCGTCTGCGGTAACGTCGGCTTACTTGGACGACATTCTACGGAGATACGGCAACAGAATTATTCTTCAGAATGATGTGCAGAGTCTGCTTCTATTATTCCGACGTCTCGGTTTCATCGTAAACGAGAAAAAGTTGGATCTAGCTCCTTCCAAGTCGTTCATTCACTTGGGAATGAGCTTCAAGACTCACAACAATCTGGTTCGTCTGCCGTTACGCAGAGCGAAATTAGTCAGTTGTTATGCTCGCTCTTGTCTACACTCAGACGCATTAACAGCGCAGGAATTCATGCAACTGTTGTGGCTGTGCCAGCGGCTGCGGATCTTATTCCGATGGGCAGCCTGCACATGCATCCCTTCCAGATATTCTTTGCTTAGAACTGGAGTGTGAAGACGCATTCGCTTGAAACCAGTATTGTTTTAACGGACCTGGTAAAACAAAGGGTTCAGATTTGGGCAGATATTCAGTGGTTAACGCAGGGAGTTCCGCTGCAACTGCCGGATCTGGCTTTCACGATTATGACGGATGCGAGTCAAACAGGTTGGGGCGCGACACTAAGTTCCTCAGACTTGAAGTGTCAGGGTCTTTGGGACCCTCGGTTCCAGGAGAAACACATAAACAATATGACTAGCGCTACAACACTGGATTCACATAATAGCGGACGTTCATGTTCAGATTTTGTCGGACAACTCGACAGTAGTAGCGTGCATCAGGAACCAGGGCGGCACTCATTCGATTTCGATATGCGAACTAAAGGAGAAGATTCTTCTGTATGTCATGAATCATCATGTTCTGCTTTCTGTCCGTCATATACCAGGTCGTCTGAACGTACTAGCAGACTCGCTCTCTCGGAAAGGTTGCCTGTTGCCATCGGAGTGGACGCTCAACAGGCGAGTATTCAGGCAGATTGCTACCAGCGGGATTGCCCCATGATGGATCTGTTTGCGACGCACCTGAACAAGCAGTTACCTACGTTCGTGTCGCCATGGCCAGACCATCGAGCGTACGCAGTAGACGCTCTGTCGATCTCATGGGAGGGAATGATAGGATATACGTGTCCTCCAACTCCGTTGATTCAGCAGATTCTGTTAAAGATCAAACAGTCTCGTTGCAAAATTCTACTAGTACCACCTCTGTCTTCACAGAAACCGTGGATCAATCTTCTCAGGTGTCTGTTATGGGACGTTCCCCGGAAGCTTTCTCCATGAGAGGACCTTCTTTATCAGGGAAAGCCCGCGCACTGCATTAGGACCCGGAAGGTCTCAACCTTCACGTATTTCCGTTGAGCGGTCCCTCTTGCACAGAAAACAGTTTACAGGACGAGCAGTGGATGCAATTTCTAACTGCAGGAGGTCCTCCTCTTCGTTGAATTACGCAGCGAAGTGGAGGGTTTTCTCCTGTTGGTGTCACGATCAGTCGATAGACGTTTATGATCCGTCCATGCCAAATATTGCCAATTTCCTGGTCTACTTGTTTGACGATCTCAAACTGCAGCCCGTGACTATTAAGGGCTATAGGTCTATGTTATCAGACTCTTACGCTCATCATGGTAACTTGGCTATTAGATCTAATGCTTTATTGTCCAAGCTGGTTAAAAATTCTCTATTAATAGACCTAGAACCCTCAGATTAATTCCAAATTGGAATTTGGCTTGGGTTCTGTTGACGCTCAAAGAAGCTTGTTGGACGTTGTAGAGTTCAAATTCTTGACCTATAAAACGGCATTTCTCTTAGCCTTTGCATCTGCTAGAAGAGTTAGTGAACTTCATGCTTTATCGGTGGTTGAATCTCATTTCCGTAGTGTGGGTAATACCATTACCCTAACAACGGAGGTGGAATTTCTGGCTAAGAATCAGACTCCGGACAAACGACCTCAGTCGATTATCATTAAGGCTCTGCCGTCCTCGGACAACCATAGACCTTCGCTGTGTCCAGTCAGGGATATGCGCATATATAAACGTCGATTTTATTAGGAAAGGAAGAAAACGTTTCTTTCTTTCATTGATTCCTAACAAAAAAGATATTTCTGTTCATTCAGTAGCTAGATGGATGCAGTTGGCACTACGTATTGCCTATGAAAATCTATCGGCGGATCAACGTTTTGTTAATAAGATATCAGCGCATGAAGTTAGAGCGCTGTCCACTTCTTGGGCCTATTCTAACAGTATAGCGATAACGGATCTCATGAAGGCTGCATACTGGACACAGCCCTCTACATTTACCAAGTTTTACCTGAGAAATTTAGAGTTCATCTCCGGTGACTTTGGGTCTTTAGGTCCTTTTTCTGTTGCTCAGAATATCGTCCTTTAATGGTTACATCTATAGTTATTTAGGCAGTCCGTCCCAGCAGTGACAGTGTTCCGCTGCCCTCTTCGTTCTGAGGACATGTACCTCCGAACAAGGGGAGAGGGCGTGGACGGTTTTTTTTCCCTCATGAACATCTGGCTTTATAGTGAAAAGCAAGGGAAGACCTCCTCCGGTGTCAGTAGTCCCGAGTCGGTGCTGGGATGGTTTTAATCTGTAGCTCCGTGTGAAGCAATAACTGTGTCCCATTTATGTACTGTTTTTAAAGTGTAGCTCACTGTGAAGCATTTGTATATGTCACGTGTCAAACGGTCGATAATATACAATCCTCGGACATTTTTAAATGAGTATAAAGAGTCTCATTCTCTGGACTATCTTTATATATTGGCTTTCCTTCACCGAATTACCATAGCGGGTTATGCTGGCATTAAATGCAGAATTATATATTATGAAATACTCAATTACATTGTTGGTGTTATGTCTTTCTCGTTTCTCGTAAAGGAGAAAGACATATATAATTCCTATCTTCTATTCTCCTGTAAGAGATATCCTTTACTAAAGTGATTGAGAGATTGGATTTTCCTTTATGTCCTAGGCCGTCCAGCCTTTTTACAATTCAGCTAGTCTGGGCCATTGGTTTTTGTATAAAAATATTATAAATTTTAATTAATTTTTTCAGCTGCTGAATACTATAAATTTTAAGTAATTTGTATATTTTTTATACTTACCAATGGCCCAGACGGGTATGGCATTCCCATGAGTGGGCACTCATATCTCCCGCTGTTTACAACCTTTAACAGGCAATTATAGAAAGAATGATGGTTGGCGACAATTTCGGTGTATTCCTGGATACTGCGCATGCGCAGGTCAGAAAAGTATGAAGGACCAGAGAGGACATCAATTTTTCGGTTTTGCATGCAAATATTGAGGATTGGGGGCAAAATTTGTGTTTGGTGCTGGATTAATTTTTGGGTTAGCACCAGCTAGTCTTGGCCATTGGTAAGTATAAAAAATATACAAATTACTTAAAATTTATAGTATTCAGCAGCTGAAAAACTATTATTTTTCGAAACATTTCAACAAAACCATATCATGAGGGGTCAAACGATAGGGTTTTGTTGAAATTTTTCTTAAAAAAATTAAAAAAAATGATATTTAAATTAATAAATTTTGATATCGTCTGCGTTGGGTAAAGGATTAATCGAGACTTGATTTGACAAAATGTTTAAAGACTTCACTATTAGGAACGAAGACTCACTATAGCCGTTTTAAATTATGTTGTGCAGTTACACTAATTGTGTTAATAGCTTGGTGGTTTAAAGGTGTATTAAATACTTATTGATTGGAATATCTATAACTAGGGTCGGAAGATGTATCTCAGTGAGTGAAGGAACATCATATTACATCAATGGTCGTCTGCACACCATCTCCACGAAAAGTTGGTAAACTACTAATAACAACGTCTGATTCCTTGCAGAATTAGATTGGTGCCATGATAGTTTGACCCCTCAATTTCCCGGCTCCAGGGTTACTACCCACAGTGGCGGCGCCATGGAGGGGTATGTGAGGGTACTCACCCCTCCACTTTTTTCGCCAAGCGTAGCAAAACAATACTATCATTTTAATTTTAGTTGCATTGAACGTTGCGGTGTAATGGTCGGTATGCTTAATCCCATATTCCCAAGTGGACTAAATCAGAGAAGTTTTGAAATTATGTTTGACCCCCCCCCCCCCCCCCCCCGTCCCCCACACACATGCTAGCTGCAAACAACAAACAAGAGTCGAGGGTCCAAATTGCAACAAGGCATGCCGCGTTTAAACGGACTGAAACATAGTGCTTAAGAGTATTCGACGAATGCTACAATCGAGAGCTTGTCAGGCATCCATTTGGAATTCAGTCCACAGCAATTTTAAACAATAAATAAAATTTAATATTTTAGAAAAATTCCCAAAGGTATAACTCAGCGAAATCATGCAGATATGAATATCATTGGAACCAGCTTCTTCAGCCGGTTCCAATGATATCCATATTCGCATGATTTTGTTGCAAAACAGTTAAAAATTTTCTCAACTTAGGGAGAGGACCCCCCCCCCCCCCCCCCCGAAACCCACCTCAGCTCGGCGCTGCACAATCCCCAACTGTACCCTCTCACTTTTGTAACTCTGACGCCGCCACTGACTACCCAGCGCTTCACACCCTCACACTAGCCATAGCTATAAGATGATACTGCTGGGTAGTATAACCTCAAATTCAAATCCCCCCCCCCCCCCCCTCCACACACATACACCTAGACACATCCTCTCAAACACAAACTGTGCATGTCTTTGCTGTAACAAACTCTAATCCGGTGGTTCTTTTATACTGCCGGGTGGATTAAATAGCCTGACGACCCAAGGCATCATTGCTTACATGCAATAGAATATATCTAAAGTCGGAGCATCAACCAGTCATCCAGAATGCAATGCTACAGATTTATAAATTGAGAACAAATTATTATTGTTGTATCGCAAACTCGCCAACCCATTGAGCCAATTTGGATCTTTGCTGTGCTTTTTAGCTTCAGACGAATATCCATGTGGAATTTGCGCGATCGTACAAAACAAGGAAAGTGTCAATGACACTGCAGCTTAACTTGTCTGTGTGTTGTGTCTCATGAAAAGGATAATGTTCAATGTTTATGAAAGGATTATGAAATAAGACAAGAATTGTGATAATTGAGAATATGTTAATTTCTGTTCCCTGTATGCTATATGTTTAATAAAAATAATATGAGGTGTACACTGCTAAAGAGCTGAGGGGTGGGTTAATGTTGACCTCACAGTTAATGTATGAGGCCCTCACAGTTAACGTATGTCAACGAAAGTTACCACGTTACAGTGAAATTATTCCAAAACGAGCCATCCTATCAAGTGACATTGAAATCCCTTCATAAATATGGCCTGTAGACTGTGCTAAAGGTCTTCGGGCTTCAAGCCGGTGAAGCCATGATGGTTGACCGATTGTAACTAAAAGGGGACGTCCTCATCTCGACATTATACTAAGTTACAATGAAATTTCTGCACCAATACGATCTGTAGTCTGTAGTAAAGTTTTTCAGGTTTTGGGCTCGGAGAGTCATCATGGTTGAATGATCGCGACCATAAGGGGGCGTTGTCATCTGGGCATCATCTGGAGTGATCCTACGAAGTTACAATGAAATCCCTTTATAAATATAACCTGTAGTCTGTGCTCAAGGTTTTCGGGCTTCGGGCCCCTGAAGCCGTCACATTTGACCAATCACGACCAAAAGGGGATGTCATCATCTAGGCATTATATGGAGTCAACCTAACAAGTTATTATGAAATCCTTCCATAAATATGACCTATAGACTATGCTAAAGGTTTTGGGGTTTTGGGCTCGAGCAGCCATCAAGGCTGAATGATCGCGACCAAAAGGGGACGTTCTCATCTAGACATTATTTGGAGTCCTTCTACCAAGTTACAATGAAATCCCTTCATAGATATGACCTGTAGACTGTGCTAAAGGTTTTCGGGCCCCTGTAGCCGTCACAGTTGCCCAATCGCACCCAAAGGGGGACGTTCTCATCCAGACATTATATGAAGTCAACCTACCAAGCTACAATGAAATCCCTTCATAAATATGACCTATAACCTGTGCTAAAGGTTTTCGGGCTTGGGCAGCCATCATGGTTGAATGATCGCAACCAAAAGGGGACATTCTCATCTGTGCATCATCTTGGGTGATCCTACGAAGTTACAGTGAAAGCCCTTCATACATATGACCCGTAGACTGTGCTCAATGTTTTCGGGCTCCGGGCCCCTGTAGCCGTCGTAATTGACCAATCACGACCAAAAGGGGATGTCATCATCTAGGCATTTTATGGAGTCAATCTTCTAACAAGTTACAATGAAATCCTTCCATAAATACAACCTATAAACTATGCTAAAGGTTTTTGGGCTCGGGCAGCCATTAAGGCTGAATGATCGTAATGAAAAGGAGACGTTCTCATCTAGACATTATTTGGAGTCATCCTACCAAGTTACAATGAAATCCCTTCATAAATATGACCTGTAGACTGTGCTGAAAGTTTTCGGGCTTCGGGTCCCTGTAGCCGTCACAGTTACCCAATCACGTCCGAAAGGGGACGTTCTCATCTAAACATTATATGAAGTCAACCTACCAAGACACAATGAAATCCTTCCATAAATATGACCTGTAGACTGTGCTAAAGTTTTTCGGGTTTGGGGCTCGGGCAGTCGTCACGGTTGACAGATCTCGACCAAATGAGGAAGTTCTCATCTAGACATCATACGGAGTCATCCTACCAAGTTACAATGAACACCCTCCATATTAAATATGACCTGCAGACTGTGCTAAAAGTTTTGGGGTTTCGGCTTGGGCGGCCATCATGGTTAACAGATCATGACCAAAAGGGGATGTTCTCATCTAGGAATTATACAGAGGCATCCTACCAAGTTACAATGAAATCCCTTCATAAATACGACATGTAGGTTGTGCTAATGGTTTTCGGACTTTGGGCCCCTGTAGCCGTCACAGTTACCCAATCACGTCCGAAAGGGGACGTTCTCATCTAGACATTATATGAAATTAACCTACCAAGTTACAATGAAATCCCTCCATAAATATGACCTGTGGACTGTGCTTAAAGTCTTAGGGTTTTGGGCTCGGGCAGTCGTCACGGTTGGCGGATCGCGACCAAATGAGGAAGTTCTCATCTAGACATCATATGGAGTCGTCCTACCAAGTTACAATGAAATCCCTCCATACTAAATATGACCTGCAGACTGTACTAAAAGTTCTTAGGTTTCGGGCTTGAGCAGCCATCATGGTTGACAGATCATGACCAGAAGGGGACGTTCTCATCTAGGCATTATGCAGAGGGATCCTACCAAGTTACTATGAAATCCCTTCATAAATACGACTTGTAGACTGTGCTAATGGTTTTCGGACTTCGGGCCCCTGTAGCCGTCACAGTTGCCCCGTGTCCAAAAGGGGACGTTATCATCTACACATTATATGAAGTCAACCTACCAAGTTACAATGAAATCCCTTCATAAATGTGATCTGTAGACTGTGCTAAAGCTTTTGGGGCTTCGGGCTCGGGTAGCCATCATGACTGAATGATGGCAACCAAAAGGAGAATTTCTCACCTAGACATTATTTGGAGTCAACCTACAAGCACCAATGAAATCCCTTCATAAATTTGACCTGTAAACTGTGCTAAAGGTTTTCGGGCTCCTGTAGCCGCCACAGTTGACTATCGCAAACAAAAGGGGACATTCTCATCTGTGCATCATCTTGGGTGATCCTAAGAAGTTACAGTGAAAGCCCTTCATAAATATAACTTGTAGACTGTGCTCAATGTTTTCGGGCTTCGGGCCCCTGTAGCCGTCGTAGTTGACCAATCACGACCAAAAGGGGATGTCATCATCTGGACATTTTATGGAGTCAACCTAACAAGTTACAATGAAATCCTTCCATAAATACAACCTATAAACTATGCTAAAGGTTTTTGGGCTCGGGCAGCTATCAAGGCTGAATGATCGTGATGAAAAGGAAACGTTCTCATCGAGACATTATTTGGAGTCATCCTACCAAGTTACAATGAAATCCCTTCATAAATATGACCTGTAGACTGTGCTGAAGGTTTTCGGGCTTCGGGTCCTTGTAGCCGTCACAGTTACCCAATCACGTCCGAAAGGGGACGTTCTCATCTAGACATTATATGAAGTCAACCTACCAAGACACAATGAAATCCTTCCATAAATATGACCTGTAGACTGTGCTAAAGTTTTTCGGGTTTGGGGCTCGGGCAGTCGTCACGGTTGACAGATCTCGACCAAATGAGGAAGTTCTCATCTAGACATCATACGGAGTCATCCTACCAAGTTACAATGAACACCCTCCATATTAAATATGACCTGCAGACTGTGCTAAAAGTTTTGGGGTTTCGGCTTGGGCGGCCATCATGGTTGACAGATCATGACCAAAAGGGGATGTTCTCATCTAGGAATTATACAGAGGCATCCTACCAAGTTACAATGAAATCCCTTCATAAATACGACATGTAGGTTGTGCTTATGGTTTTCGGACTTTGGGCCCCTGTAGCCGTCACAGTTACCCAATCACGTCCGAAAGGGGACGTTCTTATCTAGACATTATATGAAATTAACCTACCAAGTTACAATGAAATCCCTCCATAAATGTGACCTGTGGACTGTGCTGAAAGTCTTAGGGTTTTGGGCTCGGGCAGTCGTCACGGTTGGCGGATCGCGACCAAATGGGGACGTTCTCATCTAGACATCATATGGAGTCGTCCTACCAAGTTACAATGAAATCCCTCCATACTAAATATGACCTGCAGACTGTACTAAAAGTTTTTAGGTTTCGGGCTTGGGCAGCCATCATGGTTGACAGATCATGACCAGAAGGGGACGTTCTCATCTAGGCATTATGCAGAGGGATCCTACCAAGTTACTATGAAATCCCTTCATAAATACGACTTGTAGACTGTGCTAATGGTTTTCGGACTTCGGGCCCCTGTAGCCGTCACAGTTGCCCCGTGTCCAAAAGGGGACGTTATCATCTACACATTATATGAAGTCATCCTACCAAGTTACAATGAAATCCCTTCATAAATGTGATCTGTAGACTGTGCTAAAGCTTTTCGGGCTCGGGTAGCCATCATGACTGAATGATGGCAACCAAAAGGAGAATTTCTCATCTAGACATTATTTGGAGTCAACCTACCAAGCACCAATGAAATCCCTTCATAAATGTGACCTGTAGACTGTGCTGAAGGTTTTCGGGCCCCTGTAGCCGCCACAGTTGCCTATCGCAACCAAAAGGGGGTGTTCTCATCTGGACATTATATAAAGTCAACCTACCAAGTTACAATGAAATGCCTTCATAAATATGACCTGTAGACTGTGCTAAAGGTTTCCAGGCTTGGGCAGCCATCATGGTTGAATAATCACACCCAAAAGGGGAATTATCATCTGGCATAATATGGAGTGATCCTACGAAGTCACAATGAAATCCCTTCATAAATATGACCTGTAGACTGTGCTCAAGATTTTCGGGCTTCTGGTCCCTGTAGCCGTCACAGTTGACCAATCACGACCAAAAGGGGATGTCATCATCTAGGCATTATATGGAGTCAACCTAACAAGTTACAATGAAATCCTTCCATAAATACAACCAATAGACTATGCTAAAGGTTGTTGGGCTCGTACAGCCATCAAGGCTGTGAATGATCTCGACCAAAAGGGGACGTTCTCATCTAGACATTATTTGGAGTCATCCTACCAAGTTTCAATGAAATCCCTTCTTAAATGTGACCTGTAGACTGTGCTAAAGATATTCGGGCTTCTGACTCCTGTAGCCGTCACAGTTGTCTAATCACGTCCAAAAGGGGACGTTCCCATCTCAACATTATATGAAGTCAACCTACCAAGTTACAATGAAATCCCTACATATTAAATATGACCTGCAGGCTGTGCTAAAAGTTTTGGGGTTTCGGGCTTGGGCAGCCATCACGGTTGACAGATGATGACCAAAAGGGGACGTCCTCATCTAGGCATTATACAGAGGCACCCTACCAAGTTACAATGAAATCCCTTCATAAATACAACCTGTAGACAGTGCTAATGGTTTTCGGGTTTTGGGTTAGGGCAGCCATAGCGGTTGACCGATCGCGACCAAAAAGGGACGTTCTCATCTCGACATGACCCCAGAGCTGCATATGAAATTTCGTGATGATCAGACAAGAACTACGGGGTGTAGCCTGTGCTAAAGGAAATTGTGAACAGACCCACAGACTCCCAGACTAACAGACTCACAGACTAACAGACTTCCGCACGCGTGGTGGCAATAGCTTATCTCGACTTTGTCAAGTTAAGCTAAAAATGAAGAGTTCTCCCTAAAACCACCAGAAGGCTTAATTTTATAATTGCCCATTGCATTCAGAAACGTAGGCATCGGCGTCGGTTCCTAACCAGTGCAGATGTCTGTGGTAACCAAATGCAATGTTGTCATTCTAAGATGCCACTTGTGAGCATGCCCCACTCCTTCATGGGGAACGTGTTTCCTACCCCCCCCCCCCCCCCGCCCCTAACCCCATGAACATTTTGGGGCCAGACAAGGCAAAGCATTAATACAAATTGTAGATCTTGTCGCCAATCCTTGTAAATTACATAAGCTTAAAACTAATCAATACTTTTGTTGTAAAATCTGGGTTGAATATGGGGTGTGTGTGGGGGGGGGGGGGGTATGCAGTGATAGATGTGTACTCTTCAGATGGGGAGAGTTCGGCCCCACAAAGTAGATAAATATCAGACATAAACCATTTAATTTTTACATTTTTAAGTTTTCATTGCTTTTAAAAAGATTTTTAACTTTTTATGCCTTATCTGCAATTTATCTGCGATAATACATGAACATTTGCTGCTAAAGGTAACAAATGTCCAAATTTTATCGCATACATAGAGGATATGGAATGAGTGTTTTTCTCATATAATATTTATGAAACGAGTCTAAGAATTTTCCGTTTTGGCGAGCCTCTTTACTTCATATTCTATTTATCATAAGACACACACACGCACAAATTAGCCACTTAGTATGACTTTTTAACCCTTCACCTAACTTGAGTTGCAGATAGCACTTGGAAAAAACATTCTCGTGTAACTAAAAATTTTCACATTCAAACACATTCAAACTTGCGCTGCTGTTAAAACGACTCCACATTAGCATGCCAAGATTGACAATGAATCAACGTCTCCTTGCCCTGGGTATGATTAAAGCTGGCAGAACACACAGAGAGGTTGTCCAGCATTTGAACTGCCACCGTAACACTGTAGACAGGCTTGTCCATCGACATGCACAACATGATGACGTTCGAGACCGACCCCGCTCCGGGAGACCCCGAGTTACCACCCCTGCACAAGATCGGTATATCCGTGTCGTCCATCTCCGGAACCGGCAACAAACGGCAACGACGACAGCCAGGAACATCCCTAATCTGAGACGGATACATCCTCAATCAGTAATCAACCGGCTGAGAGAATACGGCTTACGTCCTCGAAGACCTGCAATTCGTCCGATTTTGACGTTACGTCATCGTGCTCGACTGCAGTGGTGTAGACAACTTCTCAGGCATCCCTTACACTGGTGGCGACGTATTTTATTCACAGATGAATGTCGTTTCCATCTTTCATCATCAGATGGCCGCCAGGGAGTGTACAGACGTCGAAACGAACGCTACGCAGATCCATGTGTCGTGGAGCGAAACGTTATGGGGGAGGGTCTCTCATGGTGTGGGGTGGCATCACTGCCCGTAACAGAACTGAGCTGGTCATTATTGATGGCAATCTCAATGCAGCCAGATATCGTGATGAAGTGCTTATACCTGTTGTCCCATTTCTGCAACGTCACGGCCCCGGCGTCATTCTACAGCAGGACAACGCCCGACCCCACGCAGCTCGGGTTGTTCAACAGTATCTGCAGCAACAACAAGTGGATATTCTTCCCTGGCCCGCAAATTCGCCCGATATCTCACCCGTTGAGCACGTATGGGACGAAATGAAACGTCAGCTACGCCGGCTTCCCCATGCACCGTCAACGCTTGTGGAACTCCAAAGACAGCTTATCAGAATATGGAACAATATCCCATAACACTTCCATGCTAACTTGTTCGCTTCCATGAGGCGCAGATGCACAGCAGTAGTCGATGCAGACGGAGGTCAAACCAGATATTGAGTGTGTGACTTTTGTGTTTGACCGTTAGTGTCTTTGACTCTCCGTGGCACCAAGAGTATTCGTCGTAGCGTAATGAAATTTCTCGTGTTGATCACAAATTGATTCATCTGTGATTGAATGAAATTTCCATGAATGAAAATGATATATATCTTTTTTTAGTGTTATTTTTTAGCATGCGCACTTTCTTTTTTGGGAGAGTATACTAACGTCACGCAAGCGCAGGGGCAGGGTTAGCATTGGTTGAAGACAAGTGCACCATCGATGTGCAGTACGTCTTAGTACACAACGCCACTGTGCCCCCACGCGGACAAAGGAGATGAATTGTCTTGCCCAAGGACACAACGCGGTTGCCGCAGGTGGGATTCGAACCGAGGACCTCTCGGCTTGCAGCCTGCACCTCTACCTACTGAGACACCGCGCACCCCGGTTACGTGGTTGGTTGGTTGGTTGGTTGGTTGGTTGGTTGAATGTACAAATCCAATCACAAATATGATTTAAAATCATCAAACGAGGTGGTAAAAGGAAAGCTGTTGAAAGAATAAAAGCATGTCATACATTCTCCAAGTTTAAATAGCACAACCCTCTATGTAACTTCTTTGTCGTATAATATCAGTAAAAATAATGGAAGGGCGCAACAGATAAATCTACAAACACAATTAAACGTGTGACACATGATACAACATATTTAATGCAGTAAATTGTTTTCTAACAAACTTACAGAGTATATTCGAAAATATTTTTATCAAATCTTGTCATGGCTGCTTTGAAGCAGTCGTGACTGGATTGGAGTAGAAGTCATAGCAATTAAATGAACGATATCATTGGTAAAACGATAATTCAATGTGTAGAGAAAAAGATCTGGTTAAAGGTGCCAAAATTATGCCTATAACACTGACACGAGATTTGCAGTCTTGGGAAGGAATATCCACCATCCGCATGCCAGGAGATTGTGAAACCTGCCAAGGTGTTCAGCAGTTGCATTCGACATTGCTTACACGGCAGAGCTGTTCGCCGGTCTTTTATATTATGTGATATGGTGGAACACACTGATGCGTTTTTTGTTGGAATATGTACCCTATCAAAGTGACTGTGATTCCCAGGAAAATGGTCAGATCACTAACGAAGATGTCACCTTTATGGTTAGGCTAAAAATGTTTGATTTTATTTTTGTTGTAGCTCCTGTTTTGCAACTATCTGGTGGCTCCTCCTCTGTGTCAGGTAGACTATTAATTGCTGCTGAAAATGTCATTGGAACTGTCTGTAACTTAGGGTTTGGAACGTATACAGCAGATGCAGCTTGTAGACAAATGGGGTACAATGGTGGAGAAGTACTACGAAGGTAAGATTAGTTCTCGCCTGTCATTTTGAAAATCGCATGAGAGCAACTATTGCTATCCTGGAAATAGTTCAAGGGACGGTTATCCCCACAGTTCTGACTTCAGCAGGCCTTTCATTACGATGGAAAATCATGTCCCACTGGTATTTCTTTAATATCATCTCATTGGTTCCATTTACCTTTAAAGTCTGATATCTTACTTTGACAAAGTTTCTGGTTTTTGAACAGCTTCTTTTACATACAACCAAAGGGTTGTTCTGCAGACAACAGTCAAATTACCACCACAGCAGTGTCTGCCAAGAAGTCAATATTTAACGAGAAATCACTAATACAATGTACACCACAATAATTCCAGGCTGTTGGCAGTAGAAAGTCTACAAAATACCCCATGTCTTAAGCATTAAAAGCAGCTTGTGTTTTTATTAAATTTGCTAATCGAACGTGAATTTTAGAGCCTATTAGCTTGTCCAGGATGTTCTGGGTTGGAATTTACCACTTTCCTTATTTTCAAATCGGGGGACCGCACAGGCCAATGGCTCGCCTCTAAACTACAGGCATTTTAGCTTTATAACAAAGGTGAAACGTGTTCCTCATTTCTACACATAGATACATCGTATCAACCACCTCCCAACCTCAAACCTATGGAGCATGGCGCTCATTGGTTAGAGCATTGGACTTTAAGTCGGAAGGTCGATTTTGACCTGTGCCACTCAATCCCACGTGATGCAGAATGGCGCTGTCAGCTGAAGCTTACTGCACATTCGTGGTGCACTTGCTTTCAACTCCTGCTTGTTCCGGGTTAGTAAGGAGGAGAGTCTGACAGTTGCTCACTATTGCTCAGTGTTTTTTTCTGAGATCTCCGACTTCCACAATCCGTAAAACTGTCTAACATAGTTTGACCTGGCCATAAAATGTGTTGGTACACTCTAATATCCAAAGGAACCCAAACCTTTGTTTTGAAAGATGGTTGATTCTGAAGTCAGTGGCGGCGCCATAGTTACAGAAGTGAGGGGGTACAGTTGGGTATTGCCCACCGCGCGTAAGTTAGGGACACCCCTCCCGAAGTTGAGAAAATTTTTAAAACTTACGTTGCAAATGGTGTTCTCTGAAACATTCTCAGACAATTAAATTAAAACAGTTTTATCCTTTTGAAACTTATTGGTTAGGTCTTTCAGTTATAGAAAATGTCGTACATGGTGACATTTTAACGGAAGAACGCTGTTGTAAATTGCGAGCACAAAGCACCAAACGACACTTGAAAGTAGGCTGCATTCCAAACGGATGCGTTGCACGCTCTCGATTCTAGCATTCCTCGAATACTCTTAAGCGGTATGTTTCCGACCGTTTGAACGCGGCACGCCTTGTTGCAATTTGGGACCTCGACTCTTGTTTGTTGTTTGCAGCTAATATGTGTGGGGGGGGGGGGGGGGGTAGGGGGGGGGGGGCACACACAAACATAATTTAAAAACTTCTCTGGTTTAGTGCACTTGTGAATATGGAATTAAGCATACCCACCTTTACACCGCAACGTTCAATACAAAAATTAAAATGATAGTATTTTTTTACTACGCTTGGCGAAAAAAGTGGAGGGGTAAGTACCCCCCCCCCCCCAGACCGCCCCCCCCCCCCCTACCATGGCACCGCCACTGTCTGAAGTACAAGAAATATAGACTATAAACCACAGTCAAGCCATGCTATGCCACAAAGATAGATTTTGAGATTTTCGCACATTTAGTGATATTCGTTTGTAATATAATATGAAGTGTGAAGGAAAATGACTTTGTCGGCTGTTTTGAAGGAATAGTGTAAGCTCCGTTGTCCTACCACCAAGCCAGAAAATAAGCAGACTGTCATCTGCAAAATGAGGTCCACAGAGGGTGAATTTAGTGATGTTACCCTGCAAAGCAGGGTAGCATCACTAAATTTACCCTCTGTGAACCTTAATCTGATTAAGGGTCTCAAAACTAAACAGAAAGGGTACCCAGAGGATAAATTGGCCCACTGTATGGGATAGCATCATCAAATTCACCTCGTTCTGCAAATGTCTGACTGCTTATTTTCAGGCCTGCCACCAGACCTCTTAGTAAAAGTAACACCATCCAATGCACTCTCAAGACATGAAAACAAGATATTTGACCTTATAATGTTGGGCTTTACAAGGAATTACAGTTAAACATGTCATGAAATGCACACAAATAGCACGTTGATCTGCGCGTTAATCTACGCGTTATAACCATAGTAAGGCTACCAAATTCTGTATATGTGGCCTGTGCACAAGCAATGTTTCAGCCAATGGACCTCCGGGTAACCCGGAGGTCCATTGGCAGAAACATTACATGTGTTTGCTATGACCAACTTGGAGAACCTTCCTTGCTTTGGATGCCATTCGATATGGCAATTGCGCGCAAATCCTACATGCAATTAAGCCTAGATAAGCGCACAGTTCGTGACAGGACTTCTAGTTTTAACTGTATATGAAAAGAAAGATGCATTGCCCCATAAATGAATTTACAAAATCGAAATGCTTTGTTTTAACTGTTATATCGCTAGTCGGCCTGAACGCAGCTTTGAGGAGATACATTTTTGATGACTTTTTAAAAGACTTTAGACTCTAAGGTCATTTGAGATGTTCGGGCAGCTGATTCCCTGGGTAATACACTACCACATCCCCTCAGTTATGTACGTGGTTTTTCATACATTTTAGTATATGTTCATCATAGTTTTAAAAATATTCCGATGGGAGAATGAAGGACATGTGGTTAGGGGGCGACTCACAGGAGATGGTTAATTTTCTAATCGGAGAGATTGGGAAGAATGGGGCAAGGGATGTCATCAAGCTGTTTGTCTCCGAGTGTTGGGAGGAGAGAAGAAGCGTGGGAATAGAGAGGCAGTTGGTAGAACAGGGGTAACCAAGGCCTTCTCATACGAGAAACACGACAAATCAGGGGACATCGGTTGGCCAAAGTGTTATTATTATTAAACATTTAAATTAAAGGAAAGGGCAGCATCTGTATCATATGACACGATGCTGACATTGTTACTATAATGAACAACACAAACTTACATAACATCTAAAGTTGATGAAAACCTGCTTTCTTATTTTTAAATGGGTGTCAGGCTGGAGAATAATAGTCGAACGTTCAAAATGATTATCTCTTCCATTGATGAAAATTGTCAGCCCTGATAACGTTTTCTGTGTATATATGGAATTATTGGAATATATAGATGGACTGACATTGCTGCGAATTGGTCATATTATCTCATGATAACTAATGTGGTAAGCAGACAAAAGAATACAGTTTGCATGGCCAGTGATGGTGATAATTCTGGAGAGCAGGTGGAATAATACCGGTGTCCTCACCCAGAACTACAGGGGTGTGGTGACAGGGGTTGTGTGGGGATGCCCCCCCCCCCCCCCCCAGCTAGGAGTATTTTTTTTCAATAGTTGGAAATTCCGAGGTCAAAAATCAAATAGTTGGAAATTCAATAAATTAACATTGTTCATGAAAAATATGAAAATTCCAACTAATGATGAGAATTTTTTATCATTTATTTCCAACTGGAAACTTGAGTTTCAAATTTCCTACTCTAAAATTGACATGGCCTCAAAATTCGACTCTGACATCAATCCGATAAATTTTCTGACCCAGACACATTATAAATGATGCTTTTTCCGTTTCAGGACAAGTGAAAATTTTCAGAAGGGTTCTTAATTAAAAGATATCAACCAGCGCTGCAGTGCAGCCATCTATCGAAACCACTCACAGTTGGAATTTACACCGCTGGCACCCCCCCCCCCCCCTCCCCCAGCTGAAACCCTCTAGCCAGATCCCTGAGTGCCTGCAGGCACTCTCCCATCAAGTGAAACAAGGCATAGACAAGTGAACAAATTGCGACGGCCAAGAATAATTTACCCCCCCCCCCCTCCCCCAGCTGAAACCCTCTAGCCACATCCTTGCAGAACTAGCAACACAGTTTGACCATTGGATTTGAATAAAATATGCCATTTTTAAAAACTTTAAGATCCCATGAGTGCGCTTAATCGGGTATCTATACAATTCGTGGATTCTTCGCCCGTCTTTGTGAAAGGGTCCGTGGCCCATTTCATTGGAGAATTTTGTGTCGTGTGGGCTCCAGTTGGGAATTTGTTTTGGAGGGGAAGAAACATACAAGGACTAAGAAATTTTACTTTTCAATAGAACATAAATAGAGGATACAGTTAAAACTAGAAGTCATGTCACCAATAGTGCGCTTATCTAGGCTTAATTGCGCGTTGGAATTGCGCGCAATTGCCATATCGAATGGCATCCAAAGCACGGCAGGTTCTCCTGTTTACTCATAGCAAACACATGCAATGTTTCTGCCAATGGACCTCCGGGTTACCCGGAGGTCCATTGGCTGAAACATTGCCTGTGCACAGGCCATATGTACAGAATGTGATAGCTTTACTTGGGCCATAACGCGTACATTAACGCTCATATCAACGTGCTATTTGTGCGCATTTCATGACAGGACTTTTAGTTTAAACTGTATGGAATGAGTGTTTTTCTCATAATATTTATGAAACGAGTCTAAGAATTTTCCGTTTTGGCGAGCCTCTGGTGAGCCCAAACGGAAAATTCGGATGAGTTTCATAAATATTATATGAGAAAAACACTCATTTCATATTCTGTTTATCATATGACACACACACGCACAAATTAGCCACTAAGTATGACATTTTAACCCATCACCTAACTTGAGTTGCAGACGGCACTTGGAAAAAACATCCTCGTATCATTTTTTCGCTTCCAAAACATATGTTATGACCACTCATTGGAACGAGCTCGACGAGCTCGTTCCAATGAGGGGTCATAACCTATGTTTTGGAAAAAGTGAAGATATAAAAAAAAGAATGGCGTTTTTCTTGTAGGTAAAAGATTAATAAAATATAACCCACCCTAAGTAGGAAGATAGCGTAAATTCTCCCTACTGAAATTATGCAAATGTCACCCAGTGGTATTATGTTTAGTCAATCAAATTGTCCAGTTTTGAAATTGTCCAATGAAAGCTCCCAACTCAAATTATGCAAATTATGAAAATGTGGCCCAGTTTTATTTTGTTCAGCCAATCAAATTGTCTAGTTTTGAACTTGACCAATGAAATTGACGGAATGCTTTATTTATGACTGATTAATATGAAAACAAAATATCAAATGTTTTAAAGTGAACATAACGGATGAGTCATATGATAAAAACTGATACCTAACTAAGCAACTACATATATACTACAAGTAATTCTTAGAACAAAGAGTCACGTGGAATCAACTCACACCACTCTCTGTTGTCTCAATTAAACAAGAGTAAAGGGTTAAAGAATAACTTGTCATTTGCCTTTGAATTCAGACACTTGCTGAGTTTTGTTAGTTAAGCAATTTAAATTTCAATGCACAGTTGGTGTGTTGAACTGGGCGGTCGTAAGGCCTCAGAAAACCAATGGTTTTCTGAAGCCTTACAGCCACTCAGTTCAGACACCATTTTTCTGTGAGTGGAGACTGAGATTTGGAAAATTTTGCTTGAGAACTGGGAAAACATAATGTCTAAATGCCACTGGGAAAGGGGCCTCATTTAGCCCCTGTAGACACCCAAACAAATCCCAGTAATATCATACCGTTCATATAGTTTATACAAGCTAATTCCAGACAGAAACTGGCCGCCAATCCTCAACTGTGGAAGGGGAACACCTCCTCCTACACCTACATCCTCCCAAGGGCCACTTGCCTCAATAATGCCTGCAGTATCACTTTTCGAGCAAAATCTTTTAGCCCTCTACAAAAAATTGGGCTCGTACACCTATGAAAATGAATGAATGAATGAAAGGTTTTAGCGCGCCAAAGGCGCGCAGGGACGATGTGGGATTTAACAATCCCTTGCGACCCGGTTCACATTATTTTATTTTACTTGCATCACACAGGTCTAGCTTCCTATTGCCTAAAATGGGGTTTGAGGTGGTATGCACGGGGGGGGGGGGGGGCAAACCCCACAAGAACCTTCCAAATATCATGATTGCCCCCCCCCCCCCAAAAAAAATGCCCCTCCATTATAGAATCCTGGCTACGCCCCTACTAGATAAAAAAAATGCGTTTCATATTTTCGAAATGGTGGGGGGAGGGGGGGAGGGGGGACTAGATCGATATAATGCTTGAATTATGGAATTGTGCGTATTCCCTCCCACGATATGAGCCCTTCCCAGGATATTTATTTTCAAATTCTGAATCTCTGAGCTCGATTCTGGTGCCTCCTGGGGAAAACGTGGGGTTAAAACAGTTAATTGAGTTGCATTTGGGGGCCCACCCCCCCAACCACCCGCCAACCCCCCCCCCCCCCCCGGGGGGTCCACCACTGGGAGCTCACACATAGGGATTGGTGGAGTGAGAGCAAGGCGCTCCAGTCTTAATAGGCGCCTGTGAGTATCATTGGGGTAGGATATACAGGAATCTAGAACTAGTATCCACTAATGTGTGGTTGGTTTTAATATTTATTATCACCTCGGCATGTGTTTGGCGAAACACTAACTGAAAATAAAATATGAAGCTCCGTTTTAAAAAATAGCTTGAACACAACTTTTTGCCGGTGAAAAGGCTGTTAAGTGTATAAAACTATGTTTTAAAGTACTTAATGTGCAGCTGAATGTGTGAAAAGTGACAATTTAATGAAGCGTACGCAATAATAAATATATATAGCGAAGATTAAGTATTGTTTGTGTTATTGTAGACTATTTTCAAATTATAAATGGTTTCTCTCCCAAAACCTTTTTGTTAGATCCCTTCGCAGTGAACAGAAACATCTAACGCACACGAATTAGTTACACCTCCATCGAGCAAGTATGATAATATTCACCCCGTCGTGTACCTCAGCGAAATCGTTGTTTTCCTTGCACAAAATGGCGTGTCGATTAGTGTCGATGGCAAAATGATCTATTTTGTCTTGAAAATAGTTTACAATAAAACAAACAATACTTAATCTTCCTTCTATATATTTATCATTGCGTAAGCGTCCTTAAATAATCACTTTTCACACATTCAAGGTACATTTAGTACTTTAAAACGTAGTTTTTATACATTTACCGTCCTTTTTACCGGATACCGTCCTTTTTACCGGCAAAAAGTATTACCCGTATTGTGGCAACAAAAGCGGTCTTTCCTGATTAGATTTTGATAGGAGTCCAGTCTGGTTGCGAAACATTTACCTCAATGGGTCTAGGTGTATTTTTAAAAACGAAAGGCCCCCCCCCCCCCCCCCCCCCCCCCCACAAAGTAGATCTTCTATTTATCAGGCCGTTTTTTTTTTTAAAATTGCATGTGAGCGGGCGGTCTTTTGTTTTATTTTTCAAATTATTTCTTTGAAATCAAAAGTTCGTGTTTTTGGGGTTAATACCCGGTCCTCATATTGAGTGTCTGTATCAATGTATTGTAGTTGTAATAGAAAATTGTCCACTAGTTGTGTTATTTTTGCAGCTCTTTAACCCTTTACCCAACGAATCGACCGCATCCGCCGCAGAATATGCAAATTCAGCAGTTGAAAAAATATTATTTTTCAACAAATTTTAACAAAACCATATCATGTGACCACTCATTGCAACGAGCTCTGCCTGGGTAAAGGGTTAAAAAACACTCTTATCATTTTATTAACTTGGGTAAAATGTTTTTATTTTTTAAGTTTACATTGCTTATAAAAATAGAGCATACGGCAGCCAAAGTGACCATTAAAAAAACAGATTTTTTAAAAATGGTTTGGACTAATTTGGGTTTGTTTTTAAACATACTATGACACCACCAAGGGGAGCCTTAGTTTAGAAAGATTTTGTTCATAGATAAATGTTCGGTAACACTTTTGTAGAAACATTTGTCTTGCTCATGCCTTGTAGCAGCAAGCAAATTCATACAGTGGCGTAGCGGACAATCTTGTGCTCCCCCCCCCCCCCCCCCCTGAGATAATAGAGACAGGGGCCCTTTCATAATGGTGGTTGCCTTTAAAACGGGAGCAAATTTAGTGTTGTTACCGTGTACAACATACAGGATTGCACGTAGTACATATGCCATAAATTAAATGAAGGTATAGCCTATATACCTGTGGGCCGCAAAGTGGACCCCACTCGCAGGTGGAGAGTGGGTGAGTTCTGCATTCCGGAAGGTAACAGCAAACTTCTCAGTGTAGGGGAGACAGGTGATTACGAGTATTTGGGGGTAAATATAAACATTACAGGAAGAGGCATCTACCGAAACCACACAAATAAATTGATTCTGAAGGGGAAGTGAATCCTCAACCAAAGGAAACTAATAGGGAGAAACAGTTTCAATAAGGTTTTCGTGGGGAAAACCATTTGGGAAATGGTGGGTCTGCCAAGTATCACATACGGTACGAAAGTCGTACCCCTAAACCAGACGCCCGTAAAGAGCTTGGAATTCCTGTAGAACGATGCAGGCCGATGGATAACTGGGTCGAGTAATGCCGCAGCGCTAGAAGCAATCAGGGGTGAGCTTGGGTGGATGAGGATCAAGGACAGGATTAACCTGTTGAAACTCGGTTATCTAAATTATTTGGTAAATCTCCCAGACAGCCGATGGTGTAAAGTAATGTTCCTGAGACTTTTCAACTCAAATATAAAGACGGGGTGGATGTTCCAAGTGGGGGAGCTAGTAGAAAACTACTCATTGGAGATCTCGGACCTGGACGTTGGGGCCAAACAGGGTAAAAACATCGTCAGAGAAAGGGTTATGGAGGATTGTAACCGTAATTGGCGAGAGGGGGTCAAATCAAAGAGGTCTTTGGGTGGCCTGTGTGATAGAGAAGCCAGATTTTGAAGAGTACCTTGATGGCACCTTTGGGGGGTCACTGCTGTTCAAGATGAGGTCGCGATCCCTTGAGCCGAGGGGAAAAATTGGGAAGGACAGTGAAAGGGGGTGCCAGATGTGTAATTTGGGCATGGTGGAGACCCTAGAACACTTTCTTCTAGAATGCCCAAAGTACCAGTCTAAAAGAATAAGATTCACTGGGAGTATAATGGGGAAGTGGGATGGGAGAATGAAGGACATGTGGTTAGGGGGAGACTCAAAGGAGACGGTTAATATGCTAATCAGAAAGATTGGGAAGAATGGGGCAAGGGATGTCATCAAGCAGTTTGTCTACGAGTGTTGGGAGGAGAGGAGAAGCATGGGAATAGGGAGGCAGTTGGGAGTACATGGGTAACCAAGACCTTCTCGTCCGAGAACCGCGACAAATCAGCGGCTGGCCAAAGTGTTATTATTATTATTGGGTCGATTCTAAAAGTACGACTCTGTAGATTTTTTCATTACATGTTTTAAGTTTCACCCCCACCATCCAACGATACACATATGCACGCCCAACATGTGTGACTTGAGAGGCACCATGTATGTATATTGTTCATTTCTCACCCCTATCAGTTACAATGATGTAGCGTTCACTTAACCCTTTACCTAACCTGAAAAGCTGACGACACTTGCAAAAATAATTCTTCAATAACTAAATTGTTTCATTTTTTGTCTCCAAAACATAGGTTATGACCCCTCATTGGAACGAGCTCGTTCCAACGAGGGGTCATAACCTATGTTTTTGAGACAAAAAATGAAAAAAATAATGAAAATTAGTTGGCGATTTTGGAGAATAGCGTTGGCCGGTTTTGGCCATTACTTTAGGTAAAGGGTTAAAATAATAATACATAGACTACAAAGAGTACGTCGTGTGGAAGTGAGAGATTGAAATTATGTGTATTTGGTACATGGTCTCGCTCTCTCTCTTTCCCTCTTTCTTCCAGCATTGGGACGTCCTTCAAGACGGGCCCCCGCCCCCTTCTAGCCCCCCCCTCCCCCCGCAATGCGGGCCCTGCGGGCCCATCCCCTACGCCACTGAATGCATACAGCGTAAAGCTACTAAAGTGGCTTTTAGTACTTTAGAGCCATGATAGTATCCTCTCGCACTCAACCAATTAAGAAAAACAAATGAAAACTGCATCTGAATTGCAATGTTTTCATGTTTAGTTTTCACCTAGTGATATTCTACAGTGTGGAGAGGAGAGAAGTGGACAGACCCTTTTAACCAGATTGTGACCTCTGTAGGATCCAGTCAGTATAGTCCGGCCACTTTTTCAACAAGTGATATCCTACAGGGGCTGAGGGCAGAAACGTGGACGGAGCATTTCGACCAAATTGTGACAACTTCAGGATCCGGTCAGTTTGCTCTGTTCACTATTGTATTCACAGAACTGCCACGTTGTTTTTTTTTTTTCAGTTCATTACCGTCCATCTCAGGGCCAGTAGTAATGTCTAATGTTTACTGTAATGGTGCTGAGGATACATTTTTCATGTGTAGAAGTTCACCATGGAGAGGAAACATACCCGAGTACTGTTTGGATCATTCTAGAGATGCAGCAATCAAGTGTTTCCATCATGGTAATTTTGTAATTGTTGTAATTGTGACACATCTGGAAATTTAAAGTACTAGATTATTAGCTAACATAACTGAAAATCTATAGGCTATGAGCCAGTATATGATCATGTTCCTCCCACCCCACCCCCCCCCCCCGCCCCACCCCTATTAGGGATTTTTTCAGATTATGTTTTTCTGAAAGTCCAATAATTAAGAAACATATTAAAACATGCTCACCATCTGGCGACTGGGGTGTTTAGAAGCTACAGGCTTCTGATGGATCAGCTTATAAAAGCAAAATTTAGCGAAATCGCATGTGAGGTTTCATGAACAAGCCTAAAATGTGAAAGACGTTACCACACATAACTGACCAGATTGTTTTGGCTATGATTCAGTATATAGACACTCCAACCCTACAACTGATTCCTCCCAGCCCACATGCCGCATCAACACTATCTCACCCCACCCCACACCATCAACATTAACAAGTTTTCAAAAATTGGACCATTCAAATGTTTTAACTGGTTATGGGCTAGATAGTTTTGGTGGTTGGAATTTGTTTTTTCAGAATTTATACTATTATATAAATTATTGGAGAGTGCCCAAATGCACTCTTCAATAGCTTGTAATAAAACAACTTTATGTAAACAAAATATATTTGAATTTGACTGAATATGAAATATGAGCATGGAAAATATTGACTCTTGCTGTGGTACCCTCATTTTTTGAATGTCCTGATAGTGGCTTCCTGCATACAACCAATTACAGCGTGTTTTCCAGCTGGTGACAGCGGCTTTTTCAGTTAAAACTGGAAGTCCTGTCCTGAAATGCACACAAATAGCACGTCGATTTGCACGTTAATCTACGCGTTATGACGATGGTAAGGCTATCAAATTCTGCACATATGGACTGTACACAAGCAAAGTTTCAGCCAATGGACCTCCGGGTTACCCGGAGGTCCATTGGCAGGAACATTGCTTGTGTTTGCTATGGGTAACAAGGAGAACCTGTCATGCTTTGGTTGCTATTCGATATGGCAATTGCGCGCAATTCCTACGCGCAATTAAGCCTAGATAAGCACACAGTTCATGACAGGACTTCTAGTTTTAACTGTATGATTTAGAAAAATTTCTTTGGCCTAATTATAAAACCTCATGTACACTGTTTTTAAAAAAAAAATGTATACAAGGTTTTATAAGCAAGCTGACGATTCGAATTAGTAAAATTGACCATATCATCAAGCTATGGCCACTATATTTTAGAGCCCAATTCCCACCTTCTCAACCTCTACCACTGCAAAACACCCTGAAAACACGAAACTTAAACACGACCTACCCAGACCATACAGCATCCCATTTTTGTTGTATGGGCTACATGTGTTTGCACATATTGGCACATCCAGCATGCGATGTGTACACATTGTGCACTTGAACATTCAATCAACCACCAGAACCATGTTCCGTGGAATCCCTTTCTTGTATCCGACTGTACTTCTAGAATCCCATTTTCATCGTATGTGCCTCTATACGGCATATTTTGTGTGCATTGCGTACTGAAGTACAAATCGGCACATCCAGTGCACTGCATGCAAAGCCTACACATTGTGACACAATGTGTATTATCAACACATAAGCACATCTCGCATGATCAACATACAGTGCCTTATGTGTAAGGTACCGCAGCTTGCACGAGGCCTTGACATTGTAGATACTGACAAGGCCTAGATGAATGGAGCAATCTGACTGCGACTGTTAAAGACCTGACCTAGGAAGTATGGAGTTGTGCTACAAGTCAACAGCAATGGTTCAAAGCTGTAATGGTAGTAGAAAACTATAGTATTGCGCGACTACAACGGAGGCAAATCATAGGATAGATAGTTGAAGAC
Organism: Pictodentalium vernedei; assembly: GCA_031216915.1. Classification (NCBI taxonomy): domain Eukaryota; kingdom Metazoa; phylum Mollusca; class Scaphopoda; order Dentaliida; family Dentaliidae; genus Pictodentalium; species Pictodentalium vernedei. The sequence goes on along the minus strand of CM062296.1, from coordinate 83,371,817 downwards.
AAGCCTGCATCTGATGGTAAAAACTACAGTTAAAACTAGAAGTCCTGTCACAAATAGTGCGCTTATCTAGGCTTAATTGCGCGTTGGAATTGCGCGCAATTGCCATATCGAATGGCATCCAAAGCACGGCAGGTTCACTTGGTTACTCATAGCAAACACATGCAATGTTTCTGCCAATGGACCTCCGGGTTACCCGGAGGTCCATTGGCTGAAACATTGCTTGTGCACAGGCCATATGTACAGAATTTGATAGCTTTACTTGGGCCATAACGCATTCATTGACGCGCATATCAACGTGGTATTTGTGCGCATTTCATGACAGGACTTCTAGTTTTAACTGCACCTGGGGCTGGATAGGAGCTTGGAATCTCACGAAATTCCACTTAAGGAGTCCCTTCTCCAGAATCTCCGTGGAGTCACTTTTTATGAAAATGAGTCAAAGAGCAGTATGAGGTGTCACTGGTTCAAGCAGCTTCTCCATAACTCATTTGCTCAATAAGTTTTGAGTCAATCGAGCAAGCAGCAGTGGAATACAACTATGACTGTGATATGAATTAAGACCCGTAGCGGCTGTAGTGTACTGAGAGTACACACCAGTTTGTAATGGTTGAGACATTTTAACGTGGGACAGAATAGTGGTAGCGAACAGTAATGATACAATGCCAAGAATGGCACGATGCTGCAAGGCTGGTAGAACACCACACTAAAGATGAATACAATGCATACTGAACATAGAACACATGGCTGTGGACAATGGTCAAGTCAGCAGCTGTAGTCGTGAAGCTATGGTGGGGATGGGGAGGATAAATTGGCCCACTGTATGGAATATCATCATCAAATTCACCCTCTGGGGACCTCATTCAGCAAACGTCAGACTGCTTATTTTCAAGCCTGTCCTCAAATAGTTTGTCACTATGTTATATCATCAAATACCTGTATGTGCCTATGTACTGCATGTGGTGTGCGCACATTGTGCACGAGCACACCAGCACAGATCGGCACTTCCAACATGTGCCCATGTGCTACATGTAATGTGTAGGCCTACACATTGTACATTAGCACACAGACACATCTGGGAAAGTCAGAATAATTTATAGAGTGATCGAGGAAGTCATAACATAGACAGGACAGCCCAAGTAATGGAGAGAATAAGCTGTGGAGTAGACTAGGGTAGTCAGAAGCAGGGGATTCCGAATCTGAACTAGTAAAGCAATGGTTGGGTTGTTTGTGGTAATTCTGGGTAATTAAATTGACTCTTAGACAAAGAAACGCACCTTATACCACAACATGCTAGTTTTATAAGCCTCAGGGTTCTGTTAGAAGCTTTTATGGTGCAAAAGGCAAAAGCACTATGTGCTCCTATTAAAATAAGGATTCTCAAGGAATCTGAACTGGTACAACTTTCGGGTTGTTTGTGGTAATTCTAGCAAAGGATTCTGGGTAATTAAATTGACTCTTATACAAAGGAACGCAGCTGTTATTGGAAAAATAATTCTGGGGGAATCATTATCAAATAAAGTGATTTGAGATTGCTTTTTGGTGAATTGGAAGGATTGTCGGGTCTATTTTGGTAATTATATTTACTCATATTCAATTGAACACAACCTCCAAATACACCTCTTTGCTATTAGAGGATTTGGGGTCACATAGCATCCATGTACAACAATATAGACTCAGATGGCGGCCTCCAATATACAAAGTGGACGTAGGAAACACGTACCACCATAACAACACATGCTGCACATGCGGACTAAGACTATTATCACTATGGTAATTACGTCACAAAAAGGGTCGTTCAGGGGTTACCATGACAACCCAACATGGCGCACATGAGATCCACCACATGAGATCCATAAGATGTGGTCAAAATAAAATATTAATCGGGATGCGCCTATTATATGGAAAAAATAGTACCCGGACCCCCAACCCCCCCCCCCCCCCACCCCACCCATCTTATAAATCTCATCTGATAGATCTCCTGTAACGTCATATCTCATGACCCAGTGGCACCATGTTGTGCTGCCGTGGTAAAAACAACCATAATTCATATATGAACCAAGGTCAAATTTAGTACTGAAACAGGTAAATTTGTTTACCCGATGTTGTGGTATTAACATGCGCATTACTCAATAATGCCCCAACCCTTAATGACAAACACTGGTGCTAATTATAGCATTTTGAAAAAGCTTTCAGAAAATCATAACCTTCAAAATTCTCTAAATGGGGGGAGGGGGGGGGGGGGGGGGGGGGGCAGGGTCTACGAACATCTCACTCTCTGATGATTAGTGCTGGGACGCTTTTTCTGTTTCCGGATCGGTTTGGTTCCGGTTTGCGGCAAACTGGAACACCGAACTGCAAGACACCAACAAAAACCGACCAAATGTTTTTACCGTGTTTGTGCCTTATTAAATTATCTTACTGGGACTGAACTGAACATGTGGCCCTTGTGGACTCTTGTCACTTAATCTATCGGGCAAAGGGCCAAATACGTTATGTCCTCATTGCCCCCCCCCCCCCCCCTCCATTGACTCGTCCACAGTTACCCAATTTATTTTTCTGATGCATTAGGCATAGCAGGTGATCCTCTAGAACCCCTAAGAATGAGTAATAAGAAATTAGGCTGAACCCAATGGAGATACTTACAGGTAGGGCTTTCTGTGGTGAGTTGTGGGTGGTGTCCTATAAACTATTGCTCATTTTTTTCCAGTTTACGGAGCCTGGGATGTTGTTTACTATACAGTTAAAACTAGAAGTCCTGTCATGAAATGCGCACAAATAGCACTCGATTTGCACGTTAATCTATGCGTTATGACCCTGCTAAGGCTATCAAATTCTGTCCATATGGCCTATGCACAAGCAATGTTTCAGCCAATGGACCTCCGGGTAATCCGGAGGTCCATTGGCAGAAACATGCCTGTGTTTGCTATGAGTAACCAGGAGAACCTGCTGTGCTAGGGATGCCATTCCATATGGCAATTGCGCGCAATTCCTACGCGCAATTATGCCTACAGTTAAAACTAGAAGTCCTGTCATGAAATGCGCACAAATAGCATGTCGATCTGTGCATTAATCTACGTGTTATGACCATAGTAAGGCTATCAAATTTTGCGCATTTGGCCTGTGCACAAGCAATGTTTCAGCCAATGGGCCTCCGGGTAACCAGGAGGTCCATTGGCAGAAACATTGCAAGTGCTTGCTATCAGTAACCAGGAGAACCTGCTGTGCTTTGGATGCCATTCGATATGGCAATTGCGCGCAATTCCTACGCGCAATTAATCCTAGATAAGCGCGCATTTCATGACATGACTTCTAGTTTTAACTGTAGATAAGCGTGCAGTTCGTGACAGAACTTTTAGTTTTAACTGTATGTTCCTAACACATCGAAAAACTGAACCGGAACCAAGTTTTTTTTTTCTGAAACCGAACAAAAACCGAAACTGAATCTAAAAAATCAAAACCGCCCAGCTCTACTGATCATGCTTCGCCCATCGACATGTATCATGAGGGTGTCTTTTTGAGCCTTCTCCCAATCCATTGGAATCCAATAAATCATAATTATGACTTTTGACTGGTGTGGGGCATTACAGCTGCGTAAAAATCCATTTTCTGTCTCCCATGGAGAAGGCCTGGGGGAAAAGCATTTAAATTTTAATACATTTTTCTTCTTGTGAACCAATAGGTACAATGACTTGATATTTGATATTGTTCTTCCTTTGAAGGTGCAGAATAAAAATTGTTCAACCGAAGTTTGAAGAGCAGTATTTGCCAGTGTAGGGGGAGGGGAAATATTTTTGGGCCCGCTGAAATGGAACCCTTGTGTGAATTTGAATGAAATTTGGCATTCATTATAAATGGGTGACATGTTCCTGATTTATGAAAAAAGTTAGTCACATGTCCACATAGGCTTCGATCAGAACAAAATGTCTACCCTAACCCTTTACAGATTATTTGCTTTTGAACTGCATAATAGAAGTAATTAATCCTTTGAACCCTAGTGGTATCTCCCATATCAGTTCAATGGCAGCAACAGGAAGAGTCCATATTCTTTATTTGAGGGTAGACCAATTACTATTTTCAACGTTGACAATATTGATTGGTCTACACCACACCTTCACTCAAAAGTCAACCTACTTAATGAAATTATGAAGTATCATGTTACTGGTCCGGAAAAGCGGCCTCTGGGGTTCAAAGGGTTAAGATTTGGAAAGGAGTATCTGTTTGAAAAGTACAGTGGTGGCGCCAGAAATTTTTTCGTGGGGGGGGGGGGCAAGTAGGGGGGCAGACTCCCCATGAAGGGGGGCAAATACGTAAAGGATCATATCATTACTTTATTATGAGGTAGTCGAAACTTGGACACAAAGTCCGTAATATAATTTTTTGGTTTGGTACGTCCTGTGGACGTACCAAACCAAAAAATGATATTACGGACTTTGGGTCCAAGTTTCGACTAAATGTAATGGTAATTAGCGCTCCTCCTTTCAAAAAATCCTGGATCCGCGTCTGGAGAGAGAGAAGGCAAAGATAGAGAGAGGGATAGAGAGAGGGAGGGAGGGAGAGAGGGACGGAGAGAGAGGGGAGAGAGAGAGAGATGGAGGGGTTAGAGAGAGAGAGAGAAGGGAGAGAGAGAGAGATGGAGGGGATATATATAGAGAGAGAGGAGAGATAGAGAGAGGGAGGGGCAGAGAGAGGGAGGGAGGGAGAGAGAGTGTGTGTGTTTGTGTGTTTGGATGGATGTGTGTGTGGTGGGTGGGGGGGGGGCAAGTGGGGGGGTCAGAGCCCACGTTTGAGGGGGCAAATGCCCCCCTGTGCCCCCCTGTAGCGCCGCCACTGGAAAAGTATCATCAGGCTGGAAAACAATGACTGATTTAATTTTGGGGTCCTGAATGACTGTCTCTCCCTCTCAGTTCTGCAATGTGGGCAATATGCGTGGGAAAACAGTTGAAGTATATTCTCACAAACCAACAATGCAGAGCCGTACACGTAGAACAGATAACATCAGCATAAGGACTTACAAGTGTGTTAAAATCACGTCTCTTTGTCCATTTCCTTAGGGGTGTCATAAAATCCTCAGATTATAAAATTATTTTCATAGGGAATGCAATACAAAACATTTCTTCTCCCAAACCACATAAATGCTTTCAAGTCTGATATACCCAAATGTTGAATAATGATTTATCAGTTTGTTGTGGAACCTTTGAGTCATATTTGGAGGTGTCTTGAGGTGCCCAGATTTTAACACTGTGGGTAATGAAGGAAACATTTAAACTCTTTCTCCTTGAAAACAACTGCTCGAATCGTTTTAATATTTTTTGTTGTTTTTTTTTTAAAAACTCCACCTACAGTTTGTTAATGTTGGTGAGTGGGTGGACGGGCGGGCACATGGGTGGGTGGCGGTCAATGACATGTGATTGGGCGGGCGTTGCTTTCTTGTTTGCGTAGTAACATAAAAAGATATCAAAGAATTTGGTCAATATTTGGTATGTTAGACTTTTTTTAACAATGTTCGGCTTTACTGATCAGAGTTATGTCCCTTACTTATTTTCTGTTCCTGTTGTCAGTTCTCTAGTGCGATAGCTTTAACAAGTATCAATGGATTTGGTCAATATTTGGTATGTGAGCCTTTCTTAACAATGTTTTGAATGGGTCAAAAATTGGTTCAGTTCGACCATATTGAGCAGAGTTATGGCCCTTAATTAATTACTTTTTGCTTGTTTTCAGCTCGTTAGCATGATAACTTGAACAAATATCAATGAATTCAGTCAATATTTGGTATGTGAGACTTTCTTAAAAATATTTTTGATACGCTTGAAGACTGGTACAGTTCACCCATAACGATAGCAAAGGGGCTATTCAGTTTTCAGGATTTCACTGTACTATCCCATAAAAATGGAGATTAGCATTAAAATAGGGGTAGACAGAGATGGTTTTCAAGGATTGTTTTTATTCACTCATGTAAAATGTGTTTGCTTCAGTTCAAATCATGTGATTTGCATAGTAGCAGGGTTGCTTTTAATTGCTGCATGTTTCTTGGCCTCATACAGTGGAGCCCACTTAACTGGATATCTCTTAATTGTATATCCCTGTTAATTGAATATAATTTCCCAACACAAACCCATTTACCATGCCTCCAGTACAAATTTGACCTGTTAATTGCATATGGGTTGTAGAGTAAACTCCAGTTAATTGTATACAGTTAAAACCAGAAGTGCTGTCACGAATAGGGCGCTTATCTAGGCTTAATTGCGCGTTGGAATTGCGCGCAATTGCCATATCGAATGGCATCCAAAGCACGGCAGGTTCTCCTGGTTACTCATAGCAAATACATGCAATGTTTCTGCCAATGGACCTCCGGGTAACCCGGATGTCCATTGGCTGAAACATTGCTTGTGCACAGGCGATATGTACAGAATTTGACAGCTTTACTTGGGCCATAACGCACACATTAACGCGCATATCAACGTGCTATTTATGCGCATTTCATGACAGGACTTCTAGTTTTAACTGTATAAATTTTTGCAACATGTCGAAAAAATTACTGTAACACACACCAAATTCCCCTTATTTATCAACCTTTTTGGCCTCACTACATCCAATACAGACATTTATTCTATTATATCTTGTTTGACAGAGCTCTGTCAAACAAGATATAATAGAATAAATGCTCAGTTTACCTCCAGAACACAGGAAACTGATCAAATCCATGTTAGTTGTATACTCCTGTTAATTGAATAATTTTCACTGGCAAAATGGATATCCAATTAAGAGGATTCTACTGTACTTATATGACACCATACCTTTCCTATAATGACTAGATCTTTCTAATAAGGAGTCACATGTTATGATTTGGATGCTAGAATTGAGAAAAAAATAATAAAATTTTAATGGCAATTGTTGAGCATGGTGCTGGGCTGATGAGTTTGGTGAATAGGTAACTCTTCACCAAACATGTACATGATCAGGACACGTTTGTTAAAATGTTTCTTGAAGAACTAAAGATTTCCATGTTTTACCTTCAAAACATATCTTTTGATCATTCAATGAAATGGGCTTGAAGAACTCATTTCAATGCAGGCACGTAGCTATGGTTCTATAATGGGGTAGGGATGGGGCTGGCCAGTTTTTTGAGGTGAAGCATGATACTTCGAAGGCTATAATGAGTGTGTGGTGCATCATTACCACCTCTTCCCACATCTATGAATGGCAGTGGATGGGGTGCTGATCAGAGGGTACGTCCTATGGTAGCTGGGACTAGATGCTCCCCCTTTGAGAAAATATTGCAATATTCAGTGTTCTGAGACGAAATCCGAAGCAGTTATAGCATGTGTAGCCCTATGTTGGAGACTGTTTTAGAGCTCTGTGTTTTGTGAAAGTGGCATTGGGCCAATGTTTTGGTGGAAGCGAAAATGTTAATGCCACCCCAATGATAGGTCCAGTTATATACTTTGGAGGCAACAATTGAACAATCAGTAAAATTTGAATTGTGAGATTTGTGAATAGCTGTGGTTGGGTGATATTTGGTCATTACAGTAGGTGCATGTACATATTTAATGAAAAGTGTACTAAGACCTCACAAAGTAGATCCTCTGTTTCTCGGGCCATTTTTTGTAAAATTGCATGCGTGCGGGCGTTTTTTTATTTTATTTTTTTATTTTTGTCATTATTTTTTTGCCATTAAAAAGTTCATGTACTTGGTTTGTTTTATGTTTTAGGACCCATAATCTACAGAATAGCATGGGCGGTGGTGTATTACATCCCTTGAGTGCAAGAAGGCTTTGCAATGCTAAAGCATTGCAAAGCCTTCATGCACTCAAGGGACAATTTTATTTAAAATATCAGATACAATCCATTCGATTTTTATTTTTTTAAGTTTGGATAGGTTATAAAAAGAGAGCATGCGGCAGCCAAACGGACCATGCGGGAGGGCCTGAGAAACAATTTTTTTTATTTTTTTAGGCCTAAGAGAGTGTTTTTAAAGATTTCTGACTCTGGACATTATATAAAAATCATTTTTATGTTTTTCTTAACTGAATTAAATTTTATAATTTTACAGTTCGTCTTATTGGAGGAACAACTGCAAAAGACAGTATTACTGGTCGGATAGATATATTTCTCCAAGGCACCTGGATGGCATTGTGCAACCAAGGTTTTGATGATGTAGATGCAAGATTGGTTTGTATTGATCTTGGCTATCGATATGGAAAAGTTTTGGGTCAAGGTTTATTTGGAAATTTATATTACACACAGTCAGTAAAAAACATGGAATGCATTGGAAGTGAGGAATCGCCTGCAAACTGTCATTTCAACATGTCTGGTTGTGGTCCATATTACAACAGACGATATGCTTCAGTTGTGTGTAGTAACAATCCAACGGCAGGAGCAGGTAATTTATTTTTACAGACTGCAAACAATATTGTTGTATCCCACTCGACAGCTCTCCAAAGTACCTTCACCTACAGTTGAAACTAGAAGTCCAGTCACACTTAGCGCAGAAAATGATCATTGGTTAATGCATCCCTTTCTGCAGAAGAATGAGGTAGTCTGAAGTACAGTTAAAACTAGAAGTCCTGTCATGAAATGCGCAGAAATAGCACGTTGATATGCGCGTTAATGTGCGCATTTTGACCCAAGCAAGGCTATCAAATTCTGTGCATATGGCCTGTGCACAAGCAATGTTTCAGTCAATGGACCTCCGGGTAACCCGGAGGTCCATTGGCAGAAACATTGCATGTGTTTGCTATGAGTAACCAGGAGAACACGCCGTGTTTTGGATGCCATTCAATATGGTAAGACTACAGAATGTGGAGAGAGACTTAGTAATAAATCGTTGTGGGATATATTTTTCACTTAGTAATTATTGACAATTTCAGTGGACAAAATGCAAAACCCACTTGCAATTTTTCATCATATGGACAACCCGGTGGTCCATGTGATGAAAGTACGAGTATTTCTTGTGCTGTTATTAACAATTATAAATACCTTTCGAGTGGAGAATACATGGCGCTGCGATTAAGTAGTAATCCACTCTCTTCATTCTGTATATGTCATTGAAATTTAATATATATTTACATCGTTACATGTACATGTATCCCAGTAGAGGTTAGGAATGATTTTAATGATCTCTATTCAAAAGTATATAATTATTGGGCATGCTGTTTTTTACAGGAATTAAGTTACGCTAATGGGTCAGATGGATAGGGATAAAAGGTGTGCATACTCAGCGTGTTATTACTTCGAAAACAGAACCCAATACAGCGACAGGACATCTAATTTCAAATATATGTGAGTCTTGCCTGGCAGCGCTTCGAATTACTGGTGACAGTTAGCAATCCTGTCACAAATGCCATCAACAAGAAGCTTAGCCCTTTACCTAACCAATCGGCCATATCTGCCTGCATAATTTACAAATTGAGCAGTTGAAAAAAGATTATATTTTTATACTGTACCAATGACCCAGACTTAGCTGGTGCTAACTCTAAAATATCTAGGGCCAAACGCAAATTTTACCCCCAATCCCCAACATTTGCATCTAAAACTGAAAATTACATGTCCTATATGGTCCTCCATACTTTTACTCCACTGCGCATGCGCAGTGTCAAGGAGGTCTCGAAATTGGCGCAATTATCATTCTTTGTTTGGCCCTCAATACAGTTACACTTCACTGTTATTTGTGCTTGTAAATCTCAGTTTTAAGGATGCCAGACACATAATTATGAGAGAAATGGTGGATATAAGGAGGAAATAGGAGGAGAGGAAAAAACTGTGGAAACAAATGTTCAGGGCTGTAAATTATAATTATTTTATGAAATTATTCATGTTACCTATTTTCGAGGCATGACCTTGTTGTGGTCATTCTTGCTATGAATGTTCCGTTGTTTAATCAATGTTTCCTCTCTCCCTTTCCTTTATTCCCCCAGCTATTCTCCCATGCTTTTGGCTTATTTTTTGTAATGTTTATTAATAAAATTTCTTGGGAGTTTTGGCTTGGAAACAGAATTTATTTTCTGTTTTTTTCCCCCCATCTTTACGTCCTCACCCTTGTGTGGTTAGGCATTTTGGTCTGCATCTACCATCTGATATTCTGCAGTTTCTTCTCTGGAAGTCTCTGTTTTGCATCAGATAGTGTTTAAATTGGCAACTGATTTCGGGCCATGTTTATCAGTGCCTGGAGTCATGTTTCCGGTTTGTTTACACTTTTTGTTTATGTTGACAACGGTTACTTCTTATAGTGATTACTTGTCCTCTGCTTAGTTCAGTTCATAGCAAGATACATTAATATTGTCCGTAAGTGTTACATTAATTTTTTGAAATGTTTTAAAAATTTGTGTCCACACTTAGGCTTTTTTGGGATCCATTGGGCTCATTGTTCCCATTGGGAACTTGGGAGCTTCTGAAAATTTTTTCAAAAATTTTTTTTTGGGAAATTATTTTGTTTTGAAATGTTATAATGGATTATAATATATTATGTATATTTATTTCAAGGGTTAGTGCGAGTAATATGACTGTGTATATTTTTTCATGTTGAAAAAATATTCTTCATTGTGTTTCTTATAGTCAACGTATTCGCATTAATTCTTGCTCCATGTGTGTTGATTGATATGACAACGTTGGAGACGTGTGTCACAGTATTTTGTTAGCGGTGAGGGGTCCATTACGGTCCTCTCTCCATAGGGTCACACTATATTATCAGTTTCTTTTTCAGAATTCAGTGATGTTTCCGTGATGTCTTCAACAAGTGTGTCTCAGTCGTTGCAATATTAGGGCTAGCGGGAAGTGCTCAAGGTATTACGACAATTGCCGGGAGTTCGCTAGTTCGATCGAAGGCATTGATCGCCCGCTAATCTGCCTGGTGTCGCGACCACTCACCAGGAAAGAATGGCTCCGCACCCGGGTTCGTCCGTCGCAGTCCAGGGAAGCAGATTGGGTGATGCAAGCACTATAAAACATCAGATGTGCACACCCAGCAACGACGGATCCGAGGATAGTACGGAGGAAGCCTGTTAGTTCGGTAGCTAGCTGGTCCAGGTCCACCTGAACCGCGAGCGAGAGAGGCCCACTCTCTCTTGCATCAACATCTGCGCCGCGATATTGTTGTATGTTTGTTTGCTTAGCCGGAGCTTACACTCCTCCTGCTCGGGACGCTCCGTCGCATGACAGTCCGACACGGCTGTTATATTGGCTTCCTCATCCTCGTCAACACACACGACCGCACCTTGGCTATGTGACCACAGATTTCCAGGGCATATTATATAAATGCAGGATTAAACGTCCCTGGTGCTCCTGATTCGCCGACCAAGGAATACACGTCATCCAGGTCACTCCATCTGATAGCCAAGGATGCGAGACCTTTCCAGTTGGGACGTTCGCATATTATATAAATGCAGGAATGAACGTCCTGGGAGCTTCCAGCAGAAGTAATGTTCCCGGTTTGTTTACATAGGACCGCGGCTCCACAGGTCTCATACAGTAACATGAACAAGGTGTTGTTACCGTGATGTCTTCGTAAAGTGTGCTTCAGTTGTCACAGTCAAATGAAGAGTTAGCGGCAAAAGTGCTCATGTAGATGTGTCAATTGCCTGGAGTTCCCTAGTAGGATCGATGGCTTTGACGTCCGCTAGCTCGTCCGGTGTCGCGACCATTCACCGAATGGCTCAGCAGCCGGGTTCGTCCGTTGCGGTCCAGGAAGGAAATTAGGGTGATGCGAGCACTATAAAATACAATGTGCACACCCAGTGACGACGGATACGAGGATGGTACGAGGAAGCCTATTAGTCTGGTTCCTAGCTCGTCCAGGTCCATCCGGACTGCGAGCGAGAGAGGTCCCTCTCTCGTACTACAACATCTGGGCACAGATGTTGTGGTACAAAACGTTCCTCAGTCGGGGCATACGTCCACCGCTCGGGACGCTCCGTTATATAGACAGTCCAGAGAGACTGCTCTTTTGGCTTCCTCATCCTCACGGCAGCACACTCGACCGCACCTTGGCTATGTGACCAGTCATATTCAACCAACATCGCTGACCAGGGATTCTATGGCGACCAGGTCACGCCATCCGGTAGCCAAGGATACGAGGCCTTCATACTCCGGACGTTCGCATATAAGAAATATGCAGGAGTCAAGGTCCAAGGAGCTTCTAGCGGCTAAATACTGTAAGACCGCAGCTCCATGGGCCTTCGTTACGGACGCGCTATCGCAGTTAGCACAAATTATCGCAGCATCCCAGCACCCGACAGTAATTCTGTCGGATTACGAATTATCCGAGGAAGCTGGGTTGGTACGTTCCGCTGCAGGATTCAGGCACGGGCGATCAAGAATTACAAGTGGTCCGACAGGATGGCGAAGGGGATACGGATGAGTTGTATTTTCCCTTTTGGAACAACATAATTGCCGTAGAGTGCATCCGGCATTGTCTCCATCGGAGATTTACCTGTACTGGCCTACTATTGCTTTTATACCTTAAGTAATAGTGTTGACATAACACCACCCACCGAAAGAATCGTATTCTGGCTCTTACTCCACTCTATCAAACGAGAGCTACCTCTATACAAGAACGTCATCTCACTTCCTTTTATCTTCGGTGCTCATAGTGAAAGGACGTAACTTTTCTGTCTCTCAATTCATTGTGATTTTTTGTACTTGATGTTTATTGATATATATATATTATTCGTCTTTTTCATTATATTTGCAATTATTTATTATTCGTTATATATATATTACTGTGCTTGAATTCTTTTTCGGAATTTTTTGTGTACAATAGTGCGCACGTGAATTTTTGTGTTCCCTATTTTCGAGTTACAATTATCATTAGCATGTCGGGACCAGTGTCTGGAAAACGAGCTTCCGGTTCAGCTACTCCCGTTTTGTTGGCGGCGGAGACTTTGGCCAAGTCTCCTTCTACAAAGGAACCTATGGCAACGGGTTCAATTGCAAGTGGCAAGGGTAAAACGAGTTGTCCTTTGTCACGAATTACCGCAAAAGAGTCGCTGGCCGGCGACTCGTCTACAATGGGGGAGCATAGCAACTCCTTCCGAACACTGGAATCCCCTGTTCATACATCTCGTGGTAGGTCTTCCACTCGTGGACGCTCTTCACTTTCTCCAAAAGGTAAGGTCAGAGGTCGCCCTGCACGTTCGGCTACAGTTTCTTCAGGCATAAAGCCTCTTGCTGTTGGAGAGGGTGTTAAGGTCAATCCCCGGGAGCGGGTTGCTTCCCTTTCCAGACGCCATCCTTCACCTTTTTCTAAATTAGATCTAGAGCAGTCTATTAATCAGGTGGTTGATGATAGATTGTCTGCTTTTGAAGATAGGATTACCTCTTTATTGCAGTCTAAGGCTAGTCATCCTGTTCCGTTGGGTTCGAAACGGGTTGCTGACACACCTGATAATCAGGAGGTTGAGTTGGAATTGCATGATTCTGATGCTGGTGGGTGGTCTTTTGTTGGATCCCCCCCCCCCCCCCCCCCTCATAATTATGAGGATTCTGATGCTGGTATGCCTGTAATGAGGAGTTATTCGGGTACCGGTTCGATTGTTTCTGTGGAACGTTTGGATGTGTTTTTCACACTTTCCCAGTGGCCGGGGAATGAGTTGCCGGCCCTTTTCGAGATGACTGCTACCCCATTCCCAGACCGGGAATACCTGTGGGGGGACGTTTAGTGCATTTTGTCCATGAACGGCAGGATATTACTGTCGACAAGTTTGTTCTTCAGGTTCTTCGGTCGGGGTATCAGTTGGAGTTCGAGTCAGTTCCTCCAGTTACCCACATTCCTCACTTCACGCCACTTCCCCGGGATTTGGTAAAGCGTCAGGCTTTATTGGAGTCAGTTCAGTCTCTTTTAGACAAAAAAATGCTATAGAGGAGGTGTCTCTTCCTGCTCTTCCAGGGTTTTACGGCCATCTTTTTCTTGTCGAAAAGCGCACCGGTGGATTTCGACCGGTGTTAAATTTGCGCCCATTAAATCAATTTATTACAAAACAACATTTCAAGATGGAGTCCCTTCAATCGATCACTCTAGGTCTCAGAGTAGGGGACTGGGTGGTTTCTCTCGATCTACAGGATGCATATTTTCACGTTCCTGTTCATCTCTCCAGCCGAAGATTTCTCAGGTTTGCACTTCAGGGTCGGATATTTCAATTTCGATGCCTCCCTTTCGGACTCCGGTCTTCTCCGCGTGTGTTCACAAAGGTGGTTTCAGTGGTTATGGCCCACCTAATAAGGTCTCAGCTAGTATTCATCCATGCCGATCTGGACGATTGGTTGCTTCGGGCTCAGTCCTGCGGGGATCTTCTTCGAGTAAGAGAGTACACTCTTCACACTATCCTTCGTCTCGGTTGGATTATAAATTGGGAAAAGTCACAGCTGGTCCCTACTCAGGACATTGTTTATTTAGGAGTTCATTTCCTGTTCCGTCGGGGTTTAATGTTTCCTACGATGGTTCGCGTCAATCTACTGCACGATTTGATCCGACAAATTATCAGGGCTGTGTCAATTCCAGCTCGTTTTCTATTACGGGTGCTAGGTGTTATGAATTCTTGCATCCCAGTAGTTCCTCTGGCTCATCTTCACATGCGGCCTCTTCAATACTTCCTGCTTCATCATTGGAAACAGGTGTCTCAAGACTTGGACTTTGTACTTCCAGTTTCGCCCACTTTGGTGTTATACCTGCAATGGTGGCTTCAGGATCAGAACATGTTTGTGAGCATTCCTCTTATTCCTCCACCGATCGAGATGACTCTGGTGACAGATGCTTCAGATCAAGGTTGGGGGGGCTCACTTACTGGATCGCGTCATGTCGGGGGTTTGGTTATCGTCGGAACGCTCCAGGTATATAAATTGGCGGGAGCTCAAGGCAGTGTATTATGCCCTAGTGGAGATTCTACCATTGGTCCAGGGGCATATTCTGTTGATTCAGTCAGACAATTCAACAACAGTTTCGTATCTGAACAAGGAGGGGGCACTCACTCCTTCAGTCTGTGTCTCCTAGTATGGGAGATCTTTCATCTGTGTTTTCCACATCAGGTTGTCCTCCGAGCGGTTCATATTCCGGGAAGACACAATCTATTAGCAGATTCCTTATCTCGGAAGTCTCAAGTCATTCCAACAGAGTGGACGATTCTTCCCTCTGTTTTGGATCAGATTTTCAATCTCTTCGATCGTCCTCATGTGGATCTCTTTGCCACTCGCCTCACCACCTCCCCACATATATGTATCCTGTGCCAGATCCGGGGGCTCTAGCGGTCGATGCTCTCTCTCAAAGCTGGACAGGAATGTTCGCATATGCCTTTCCTCCGTTTTCACTCATTCCACGGGTTCTTCGGAAGATTCGGTTGGACAGGGCAGTAGTCATTCTGATCGCTCCATATTGGCCTCGTCAGGCATGGTTCACAGATCTTTTGGACCTACAAATGTGTCCTCCTGTCACTCTTCCACTACGGTCAGATGTTCTATTTCAACCTCAAACTGGTTGGTTACATCCCAATCCAGATCTTCTGCACCT
This sequence comes from Pictodentalium vernedei, assembly GCA_031216915.1. NCBI lineage: Eukaryota > Metazoa > Mollusca > Scaphopoda > Dentaliida > Dentaliidae > Pictodentalium > Pictodentalium vernedei. The sequence continues at coordinate 83,356,324 of CM062296.1, read as the reverse complement.
AACTGCATGGAAATTATCTGGTCTCGATTCTCTGAGGAGGGATTTTCAGGCCGAGTTGCAAAACGTGCCGCTCAGGCACGACGAGGTTCCATCTATCGCACATACGATGCCCGGCTGAGCATTTATTACCGGTGGGCTCAGGATCATGGCATTGATCCCCTTTTGGCTACTGTATCTCAAGTTGGAGAGTTTCTTGAATTCTTATTTTCCTCCCGGCATCTAAAGCCTAGGTCTATTGCTGGGTATCGATCTGCTATATCTGCGGTTCATCCTGGTTGGGGAGGCGTGTCTGTGGGTCGTTCTCCCAAATTGGAACAATTACTGAGAGCTTATTTTTTGGCTTCCCCTCCTGTGCGAGATCTTTGTCCTAGGTGGAGCTTACCGTTGGTACTTCTGAATCTTAATAAGGCTCCTTATGAACCTCTTGGACGTGCTGATCTGAAGTGGGTCACTCTTAAGACCGTTTTTCTGGTAGCCATTACCTCTGGCCGTCGCCGCAGTTATCTTAGAGCGCTGTCTTGTGAGGATTCCTACATCCGTTGGTCTGGGGGTGGTGTTTCCCTCATTCCTTCTCCTGGTTTCTTAGCTAAAAACGAGGCCTTATCTTACATGAGCAAAGCTATTTTTCTGGCAGACATGTCTTCCTTTTCCTCGGTCAGGGAAGATCAATTACTGTGCCCTTGTAGGGCACTCAAATATTATTTAAAGCGCACCAAGGTCCTTAGATGGAATATGTCTCAGCTCTTTATTACTCATAAACCACGTGACCACCATGCTGCCTCAGCTGACACGGTTTCTAACTGGATCGTACAGGTTATCAGACATGCTTATCATTCAGCTGGTGAAGAGGATTTTACTCTTTGTAGGGCGCATGATACCAGGGGGTTGGCTGCTTCCTGGGCTTTATTCCGCAGAGTTCCGTTAGATGATATTCTGGCTGCGGCTGCTTGGAAATCAGAATCTTCATTTACTTCCTTCTATTTACGGGATGTTGTGAAGTCGCGTGGGGCCTTCACAGCGGTAGTGTTATCAGCTATGCATTTTTAGGTAGGTTATTATTCAGACCTCCTATGTCTATATGTGTATATATATATGTGTATATATATATGTCCAGGGCTCGGAATAGCTGTTTAGCACAGCCTTTCGCTGTGCAATTTCTGGTTTTTGCCATTCCATAATTATCAGTCTGCAGTGTTTTTGCGTCCGCTGCTGGTCATTTTTCCAGACTGAATAGTACATTACTCTTAAAATTTTCAGATTAATTTGAGCCCTGTATATATCTGTATATTTATGTATTGAGAGGGGTTTGGTCATGGTTTTTTTCTCTTTTTGGAGACATGATCATCCCTCCTCCTATTATTCATATACTTTGTATTCAAGCAATAGTAGGCCAGTACAGGTAAGTCTCCGATGGAGACTACTCCTTTCTCAAGTGAGAGAGTTGTCTCCGAGGAGATACTTGCCTGTACTGGCCACGTTCCCACCCGCCGACCCCACTCTGTTCATGTCTTTTCGTCGGCACTCTCATATAAAAAGAAGTGAGATGACGTTCTTGTATAGAGGTTGCTCTCGTTCGATAGAGTGGAGTAAGAGCCAGAATACGATTCTCTCGGTGGGTGGTGTTATGTCAACACTATCACTTAAGGTATAAAAGCAATAGTAGGCCAGTACAGGTAAGTATCTCCTCGGAGACAACTCTCTCACTTGAGAAAGGAGTAATCTTCTGACGTTGTTCCTCCGGACCAAAATTGCTGCGTTGCCGGATAAGAGACTGATAGCGCCAATGGACTCAGAATTCTTATCGGTTTAGGGACATCATCCCTCAGTTTCTGACATAGTCCAGATATGTCTCACTGACATTTGATCTGTTGAATGACGCTATATTTGTAAAATTGCTACCTAAATGGGCAGGTCAGGTTTCTTATCGGCAAATGCTCTACATTTGCCTTTCTTCAATTCAAGGAATATTTTGAAACGGCAGGACAGAGCATTCTGAGAGTTCTCTGTGTCTAGACGACCAGGCCAGGACCTAGTATTGTTTATACCGTCGTCAATGTCAATTCCAACCATGATGTTGGATACGACAATATCGTCTAGCAAGGTTAGCTAAGACGCATCATTGTATGCAGATCACCTTACCAGAGCGTTATCATTACGTCTCAAAGGAAAAATAATTCTAGGATGTACAACCTCCTTAAGAGTTCTTTCAAGGGCCTCACGTAAAACTCCGCCTTTTTAGTGGCAGCATGGAATAGGTTAGACGTGACACGGCCCTGGCTACATCCACGCGTGTGGATAGTAAGGTGAAAAACTCTCTCAGAGTCGCTCCGGTCTCCGGAGAGTTTTCTTCGATGGCAAGCTTTATGCAGTCTATGATCAGATAACTAAGAAAGCTTCAGACTCTCTGCTATTCAAATCCGCTTCCATATACTCGGATTCAGCAGAGCAAAGTAGGACAGGCATTTCTGGGACGAATATGTCCAAGGGAAGTTCCTATAGAGGTTCCTATGCGTCCTCTAGGTCTTACCGTCAGGGTAGCGACTCAGGTAGGGGCCGTAATTCTGGCCGAGACGTCTGGTCAGATGCCCCTAGGTTGACGGGACGAGGTGCAGGCCGTGGAGGACATGACTTCTCCTTCCGCAAACCTCGCAGGACCAGGAGGTAATGGTATTAACCTCTATCGTGTACTAGTGAGCGGAAGACTGTCGAGTTTCTCAGTTAATTGGGAGTAGATTACGGACGTCCCTTGGATTCGAGGGGTGATTTCGGAAGGACTAAATTGGCCTTCAAAACGAAAACCTCCATTAACTCGAAGTCCAAGATGAACTCAGCTTCTGTCAAGTCCACAGGAAAGAGGCTTGCTTCCATCAGAAGTCCAGTCTCTTCTGGAAGGATCGCGATAGAGATCGTAGAAATCCAGGAATTTCCAGGTTTCTACAACCATCCTTTTCTGGTTCCAAAACCAGACGGCCTGTTCCGTCCACTCATAATTCTGAGCTGGATAAACAAGCTGATCGTGGCTCCAAGTTTATATATGGAGTTCATCTGATCGGTCAGAGCGAGTATTCAGGTGTACGACTATGCTACATGCATAGATCTCAAGATGCGTACTTTCAAGTTATGGTACATCAGGCGTTCAGAAAGTATCTTCGCTTCTTCATCATAGGAGTCGTGTATCAGTTCCAAGCAATGTGCTTCGGTCTGAATCTAGCCTCCTGGGCTTTCACTCGAATAACGAACTCGGTAATGACTCATTTCCGAGCTCATTCGTCTGCGATAACCATTGACGTCGACCTACCTGGACGGCATTCTTTAGAGGTACGGCAATTAGTTAACACTTCTGAACGATGCGCAGAATCTGCTTCTATTGCTCCGACATCTCGGTTTCATAAGTAAACGAGGAGACGTCGGATCTGGTCTCATCCAAGTCATACATACCAGTCTGCATGGTCATTCTATGATACATCAAGTTTGGAGACCAGCAACGTACATCAGAGCATACATGTCATATATCCCTATGCCATAATCCTCATGGCAACAATGCCGAAATAACATGTTTTAGAGAAATTTAGTAGTCATTAAAACTGATAAACCGACTGAATAAGTGTAAGCACTGTTATAACCACGTAAACACAGTTACATTCCTGTATACAGTACGGCCGCCGTGGACTGGTCACTTTCCTCGGGTGGGCAGTATTCCCTCGAACGCGTTAATGTTAGATTTCAAACACTAATTATAGGAATATTAAATCATCAAAAATTTAATTATTCAAATCTTGCCGGTGATGATTTTTACTACCTGGTAAACGCAGGTGTGGACATCACTCCCCACAAGTGGCTTACAGCCAGTCCACGGTGACGGTACTGTACCCTGTTACAGTTATACAGTACGTGGAGAGTGGATTGTGACTAAACCACCTACAGAGTGGAGTTATCACCCAAGCTATAACTAGGGATGTCTCACGATTCATCGATTAATCGATTGTGGATTGATAATGCCGAAATCGATTAGAACCCGTTCCAGACGTTTAATAATTAAAAAAAATTGGATGAAAAAACTATTGTTTCTAAAGGTAAAAGGTCAAGAGCATCGACGTTAAACCTCAAGAAACATTTGTCTTTTAGGTACATTCAAAGCTTTGATGTTCTGAACTTTTGAACCATCAGTGTAATAATCAAGACCTGTCGCCAGTTGCGACGCTTCAAAAGTTCAGAACATCAAAGCTTTGAATGTACCTAAAAGAGGATCGATTCGTTGTTTACTTAAGGAAGGTCAGCTGACTTGAACACTTCATTTTTAGCGACTGCAAAGAGAGGGAGGGGCATCTAGGTACGATTAATCGATTATTATCGATTATTTCCGACGATTAGTCGATTCCTAAATTAAAAAGTCGTGACAGCCCTAGCTATAACTTTCAAATTGTGTACATATCGACAAAAAACACCAGCAATGTTTCAGCCAATGGACCTCTGGGTTTAACCCGGAGGTCCTTTGGCTGAAACTTTGCTGGTGCTGGTTATGCTTTGCAACAAATTTGCAACTATTGCTCATGTGGAACCTCCACTCTGCGGGTGATTTAGTGATAATACACTCTCCACGTACTGTATATTATCATTATCATGGGCATTATCATTTTATTTTTTTATGGAATTTTGAGGGATTTTGTCATCAAAAAGAACAGTTGTTGGCAGTTTTTTACAGCAAGCCACAGAATATATCAGGCTTGTCATTTTGAAAACTGCATTTATTGCCATTATGGCTCGCCTCAAATCACCGCAGGAGGGCCATTTGGGGTTCACATAAAATGACCCCAGGAGGGTCATTTATGATTTGCGGGGGCCATTTTGTTTCAGCCTGATGGGTAGACAACTAATATCATTTTAAAGTACCGGTACAATATGTGGAAAGTGGATTGTAACTAAATCACCCGCAGAGTGGAGTTATCACCCAAACTATAACTTTCAAATTGTATACATATGGACAAAAAACACAAGCAATGTTTCAGCCAATTGAACCTCCGGGTTTAACCCGGAGGTCCATTGGTTGAAACTTTGCCTGTGCTTGTTATGCTTTGCAACAAATTTGCAATTATTGCTTGGGTGGAATCTCCACTCTGCGGGTGATTTAGTGATAATACACTCTCCACGTACTGTACATGGTTTGTGTAATTAGGATGAACGTCATCACATAATGTATATTTGGAAAGTTACTTACTGTCTCTGGGTGACAGCGTTGACGACACACTACAAACTTCACAAACTGCACTTTTGTTACATGTACCTCCTTCAATTCGCGAAAATTGCTGTTTGAGGCGGCCGATTTTGAGGTGCCTTTGACTGAATTAATGGGCCGCAGAAATCAGGGTTAGGCGGACGTTTACCATCCACAAATTTTTTTACTCAGGCGGGCGACTGCGGCCCGGGGCGATAGCCTGTCTCAAAATCACAAGCCTGATATATCTATTTCTTGTACTTCTTTTAGATCCATTGCAATGATGTCCAATACACAATGTTTCCAACATCCTGATTATAGGCGCCACTGGTTCACACATAAGAATGTTACATGGTAGCTAATACTCAAAACTAGAAATTATGGAACACATGCACACCGCCGACTGTTAGAACTTCAGTTGTTATTAACAGAGCTCAAGATAATCCATTTTAATTGGCTGTAATGGTGACTGCATGCTATATTTGGGTTATGGTGCCTTTTGGGCCCGGTTACAAAAGCAAATGCCTGTTACATGTGCCATGCTAGATACTGTTTTGCATGCAGTGGTTAAAGGTCTTTCCAGAAAATAAGGGGCTGAGATCGAATCGGGTACTGATTTTCCAACATTGCCAGAAGTCATTTTAGTACATTTTCCTGAAATGGCCCATGAAAATGGTGCCTTCCTTGTCACGTAGAACCCAAATTTCAGGGTTATGTGGTTCAGAGTTCGCGAAAGTTCAAGATGCATTTTTTTACTGAGATGGACAAAACAGTATTCGCTATGCTTCATTGAGTGACTTCTTGAGATTCCTCATGCAAATCTCAAACTCCATCTGGTTATTCGTATGTATATATTTACACCTTTTTTGCTCTGTTTTAAAAATGCTAGTATAGTTTGAAATCAAAATTGTTATTTTTTTTCAACATTAATGTTTTCAGAAATAAGGTCGGTGAATTCTGGTAGATTCCCAAATATTGCGATTGTTCAGAAATATGGAATAAATGGAAGTATTTGTGCAGATGGATGGAATGACAAGGCTGCAAATGTGTACTGTAGAGAATTTGGTTATGATGGAGGAGATGCAATGGGAGGTAGATACCGCAATTATGGAAATCCATTTTGGATGTTTAATATTAACTGTAGCGGACAAGAGGAAAGTATTACTCGGTGTAAATATCAGGAAAATTCTTCGCAGAATTGTCAATATGCAGCCCAGGCATTTTGTTACAGTGGCAGTGATGGAGGTACGTTTCATTAATTATGTTTCTTCCTAATTCTACTGACATTTATCCTAGGAGAGAATCCTGGAAGGGACAGATTTGAGCCTGCAAATAACCTCAAAATTGATACCTGACAGGATGCTGGGCTAGGGCTGCACGGTATATTGATAAACAGTGTAACAACAAAAATATGGATTTATCGTCGTTATTTACCCAGAATTTAATTTTCAAGATGTCCATTTACTTAACGAATCATCTGCATACACCCGGGGCGGGTAATATATAAATTGAGCAGCTGAAAAAAATATTTTTAAAACAATTCAACAAAACCATATCATGTGACCCCTCCAATGAGGGGGGTCACATGATATGGTTTTGTTGAAATTTTTTGAAAACTTCGATAAACTAATATTGAAAATAATACATTTTGATATCAATCATGTGCGTTTGGTAAAGTTTTATTCGAACTGCATTACCAAGGCATGCTGGTTCATTCCGACTGTGATGGTTCAAGTCCCGATTATGGTAAGTATGTTCAGATATCTGAACAGCTTTTGGTTTCCTGATACAATGTGGTTTTGTTTGAATACCGATAATGGTACTCAGTTTCAAATAGCGTGCAGCCTTATGTTAGGCAATGGAAATTATCTGTCCTCCAATATTTTTCTTCCAAGTGAGAAACCCTGAGTTGAGAAACATGTTTCTCGCACTATCCATGTGATGTTAAACTCGCTGAAGTTATGCCAAATCCAACCACTGTTCAATACGAACAGAACATTTGTGTTCCATGATAACACAAGAAAGTGGAACCATTCCTACGAGATTCTCATGAAGAGTGTTTTTTTGTCACAGTGATCGCTAGTAGTAGGAGACCGATGGATCGGGGCTGATTGGCAGGATCTCATGGGGAATCCACAGAAGACCGAGGAAGGGAAGTAGTATGGGATGTGGATACCATGTTGAAAAGACCATGGGTTTTTACGACAATTAGCCTCCTAGTCCCCATGAGTCTCAAATAGTCCCCACCAGACTCCACTAGTTCCCACCAGTCCTCAAAGCACCAAAAAAACGTCTTTATTTGATACAGATGTCCATCAGGATATTTTGTAGTAGAGCAGCACGTAGTGCTATAGTACTTATGGGGCACCTGGGGGTAAGATCGATTGAACTAGAGTAGTTTTCTCATTAGGATTCCCCCCAAAATCAGTTTTTAGCTTAACTTGACAAAGTCAAGATAAGCTATTCCCATCACGTGTGCGGAAGTCTATTAGTCTGTGAGTCTGTTCACATTTTCCTTTAGCACAGGCTACACCCCGTAGTTCTTGTTTGATCGTCACAAAAATTTCATATGCAGTTTTGGGGTCATGTCTAGATGTGAACGTCCCATTTTGGTCGCAATTGGTCAACCGGTATAGCTGCCCAAGCCCAAAACCCCCAAACCATTTCATTGTAATTTGGTAGGATGCCTCTGTATAATGTCTAGATGAGAACGTCCCCCTTTGGTCATGATCTGTCAACCGTGATGGCTGCCCAAGCCCGAAACCTTCAAAACTTTTAGCACAGTCTGCAGGTCATATTTAATATGGAGGGATTTCATTGTAACTTGGTAGGATGATTCCGTATGATGTCTAGATGAGAACTTCCCCTTTTGGTCGCGATCTGTCAACCGTGACGATTGCCCGAGCCGAAAAGCTTTAGCACAGTCTACAGGTCATATTTATGGAGGGATTTCATTGTAACTTGGTAGGTGACTTCATTTTATGTCTAGAAGAGAACCGCCCCTTTTGGACGCGATTGGTCAACTGTGATGGGTACAGTGGCCCGAAGCCCGAAAACCTTTAGCACAGTCTACAGGTCATATTTATGAAGGGATTTCATTGTAACCAAATAATGTCCAGATGAGAACATCCCCTTTTGGGCGCGATCATTCAGCCGTGATGGCTGCCCGAGCCCAAAACCCCAAAACTTTTAGCACAGTCTATAGGTCGTATTTATGGAAGGATTTCATTGTAACTTGTCAGGTTGACTCCATATAATGCCTAGATGATGACATCCCCTTTTGGCCGTGATTGGTCAACCGTGAAGGCTACAGGGGTCCGAAGCCCGAAAACATTTAGCACAGTCTACATGTCATATTTATGAAGGGATTTCATTGTCACTTCATAGGATCACTCCAGATAATGCCCAAATGAGAACGTCACCTTCTGGTCGCGACCATTCAACCATGATGGCTGCCCGAGCCCAAAACCGAAAAGGACAGACTACTGGTCGTATTTGTTTTGGGATTTCATTGTAACTTGGTAGAATGACAAATGTCGAGATGAGAACATTCCCTTTTAGTTGCAATCGGTCAACCATGATGGCTATTCAGGCCTGAAGACCGAAAACCTTTAGCACAGTCTAAAGGGCATATTTATGAAGGGATTTCATTGTAACTTGATAGGATAACTCGTTTTGGAATAATTTCAATGTAACTTGGTAACTTTCGTTGACATTCGTTAACTCTGAGGGCCACATACATTAACTGTGAGGGCCACATTAACCCACCCCTCAGTTCTTTAGTACAGTCTACGCCTCATATTATTGTTTATTAAAAACATAGCATACAGGGAACAGAAATTAACATATTCCCAATTATCACTATTCTTGTCTTATTTCATAATCCTTTCATAAACATTGAACATTATCCTTTTCTCCAACACAACACATAGACAAGTTAAGCTACAGTGTCATTGACACTTTCATTTAGGACCGCCATACCATGGCTTATAACAGTAGCACATAGTGCTAAAGTACTGAGGGACCCCTTTGGATTATAGCTTATATCATTCGTAATGTCAAGAATCTATCGAGTAGTTACTGATAAGTCATTGCTTGAACGACTCGAATCCAGTCAAGCAAATGTGATATCGAGCAATTGCTCTTTCGAGTGACTCGCACATATGACTCTTAGCCTCATTTCGGTATTTGAGGATACCTATGACCTGGTATTGTATTATTTGAGGATACCTTCTGGAGAATCCATTTTTTTGTCATATGTGATTATGTGAAAATGCACAATGTGACGCATTGTGCACTAGCACATAGGCACATGCTGGATGTTCCGATATATGGCTGCCTCCAGTATACAAAATGGCCACCGGAAACACGTAACACCCTAACAACACGTGCTACGCATGCGCACTCTCATCACCCATCACTATGTGGATGACGTCACAAGATGGGCGCTCACGCAGATTACCATGACAACACAAATGACATCATGACATCACTGGTCACGTGACTATGACATCATATATGATATCCCCCATGAGATTCTCCCAATCGGCTCCGATCCATCGCTCTCCTACTACTTCCCTTCCTCGGTCCCCTGCAGGGTCCCCCATGAGAACCTGCCAATCGGCCCTGATCCATTGCTTTCCTACTACTATTGCTACACAACTGGATTGCTGGAACACCAGTGGAAAATATTGCAACTCACGCCCAATATTGCATCAAATCAATAACAGTAGGTAGAAAAGGCCGATTCCAGCACACATGTACAAGATTTCATACATGTACACGTACATCGATGTACACCTCCATAGGATTTAGTGTTAAAATCGTGTACAGGTACACGATTTGTCGTTTTTTATGGTGCTACAGAATCGGCTTTGCCGATTCTACAGCACTGGATTTTATATACACATCGCTCAAAAGTGAAAAAATGTATGAAATTTTAAGGAAAAAAAAGGTGGATTGTCTGCTACAGAATCAGCAAATGAGTTTCTCCCATAGGATTCAGTGTTAAAATCGCGAGCAAAAAACGTGTTGCCGATTCTGCAGCAGCGTCGAAAAGTGGTTTGCCGATTCTGTAGCATCCGTGTCTGTACACGATTTTAACACTGAATCCCTATGGAGGCGTACACGGAAATCCATTTGTGGATTGTACGGTACATGGAAAAGAGGTGCTACCGAACCGGCAAACCCACTGCCACGTTTCCCGAGGAAATAAAAAAGTGATTGATATATATAGGAGAGAGAAAAAAAAATATAAATAAATAGTTATTTAAAAAATAAATATATCAAATCGAATAGATAATAAAAAAATACGTAAATCATGAGCGCTTCCCAGACTATTAGAGCAAGGTTTCTTTTAAAAATGCTGATGAGAGCCTACGAATTCTGCGTGAACGAACAACTAGGTCGCCTCTTGTTAGAACAATGCGTCGGATGTCGGGATCACCTAGACTTTGATCACGAGAATCATTCGTGTCTGTCGATGGAAAGGGAATATATGGTCGTCAAGTATTTCGAACCGGCATTCGAATGCGTTCAAATCGACGAAGTGATCGCGTTTTGGAAGAGATTACTCTTCTGTAAGGATCGAAGCAAGCCCACAGTTTCGGAAGAACTGAAACTGGCGCGTAAAAGTCTGACTTCAGAAGACAAGGGATGCGTCATGAAATTATTGTTCAATGAAGCATACGTCTAAGTTTTCTCATTAATATAAAATAAGGGAGAATAGAAAATAAAAATAAATACACACATACATTTTTTATCTAATATTAGAAAGAAAGAAAAAACACAAAAATGAGAACCAGAAATAAATTGTATCCGACGTTAGATGACGACGAGGATGAGAAGCCGAATGGCGTTTTGGCGACGGCACCGTCGCTAGAAGAAAAAGAAAAAGGAGAGAGGTATCGCATCGATCAAATCAGTAGAATCCAAGTGTATCTAACTCGAGAGAGAGATTCTCGCCGCTCTCTTAAGAAGAAGTATTCGCGTTTCGTGAAATTCGTCAACGCGATTGACATGACACTCATCATGATTTCCATGGGTTTACATGCGGCTGGCATTGGATTGTTGTCGACCACGGTCGGCATTCCGATCATGTTGACCGTAGAAGGAGTGGCTCTCGCCGCCGGATTGTTTAGCACGCCCGGTAACTTTTTGAGTAGGAAATTATATCTGAAGGCGAGGAAACACGACAAGATTCGCGTCTTGGCCGACTCCAAGATCGACACGATATCCAAAATGATCTCGATGGCGTTGAAAGATGGTAGGATATCGGACGGAGAATACTTCGCGATATTGGGTGAGAAAACAAAATACGAAGCCATGAAAGAAGCCGTGAGAATCAAGACTCCTCAGATCATCAAGGAAGAGATGAAGGATTCTCTCGTGGAAAAGGGGAGGAAAGAGGCCAGGGAGGAATTCAGTAAGATGATAGAACTCAAGAGCAGCGATTGAAAAAAAAATATATATATAATAAGAACAGAATTTTTAAAACAAATATTAAATTTATATATAAAATAAAAACGAAATTAATTTAAATAACTCTTAAAAATGTATTGCATGAAGTGTAAGAGAGTTACCGAGACGAGTAATTCTCGAGAAGTACGAACTAAAAACGACAGACAGATGCTTCGCGGAATTTGCGACGTGTGTGGTTCTATCAAGACTTGATTCGTCAAAAAAAGAACGCGAGCAAAGGTAAAGGCATCGTGAATAAAATGATCAATAATCTACCTTTCGACGTGCATCTGCCTGGTCACAGTTTCACGGGACCCGGATCGAAATTGAATAAGAGACTCAACGCCGATCTGACTCCTAAATCGTGGAGCAAACCTGTGAATAGGGTGGACGCGGCCAAGTATGATCACGATCTGTGCTACGCTAGCAATCCCAACACCAAGACTCGCAATGACGTCTGCGATAAAAATTGAGAGGCATATCGAATCCGACCAAGAGAGAGAAGATAGAACGTTCGCTGGTCGGCAATCTGATCGGTGCGAAACGTCGATTTGGATGGGGCGTTCAAAAAAAAAAAGTGCATCTGAAAAGAAGAAGAAACGATTATTGACGAGCGAATTGGCCGAGGAGTTACACAAAACCATCGTGCGTAAATTTCGAAAGAGAAGGGTGTTCATGAAGGGTTTGGATGATATTTGGTCTGCCGACTTGGTCGACATGAGATCGTTTTCGAGGTGGAACGAGGGTGTCAAATATCTATTGATGGTCATCGACGTGTTTTCCAAATACAGTTGGATCAGAGCTTTGAAGAATAAATCGTGTCCTAGCATCACCGAGGCTCTAAAGAGCGTGTTCGACTCGTCTTCTCGAAAACCGAGTAAATTGTGGGTGGATAAGGGAAAGGAATTCTACAACAAGCACGTTCATCGATTGGTCGACCTCTACTCGATCGAAAATGAAGAGAAAGCCAGCGTGGTGGAACGTTGGAATCGAACGATGAAGGAAAAGATGCACAGATACTTCACGGCGAATTCGACCAAGAAATACATATATGCTCTAAACGGTCTGGTCAAAGCTTAAAACAACACGCGACACAGATCGATCAAGATGACTCCCGTGGAAGCTGGCGATCCTTGAAATTAAAAACGGGTCTACGCGAATCTATATCCTGGAAGATCTAACATTAGGAAGAAGTCTAGAATGCCGAAATTTGCGGTCGGTGATCGAGTGAGAATCTACGCTTATAAGAAGCACTTCGAAAAGAGTTATACTCCTCGATGGACCTCGGAAATCTTCGTGATAATCAAAATATTTCACACCAATCCGGTGACTTACGAAATCGAAGCTTTGGATGGAGAAGAGATCATCGGAAAGTTTTACGAACAACAATTACAGAAGACAAAGTTTTGATAAAGAAAACAAATTTCTTTTATTTACTCTCTTTAACATTTTCTTGTTTACACACATATATATAAGAGAGAAAAAAATAATAATAAAAAAATAATTAAAACTATTTTTAGATAAAAAAAAGCAAGCTAATTAATAAACAAAAAAAACAAAAATCCTTTAAAAATGACAAATATACTAGATGTGGCACAAAGCATAGTAAAAGATGAAAGTATTCAAGAATATGAGGTTCACGAATACGAACCGGTGACCGGAACGAGTTTGAACAATGCGGGAGAGATAAGAATCAACATCGAAACTCAAGATCTATTCGTCCATCCTAGCGAGAGTTACATAGTGGTGCAGGGACATCTCACCAAGGAAGATGGGAGTGACTACGCAGACGACGACACGGTTACTCTAGCCAATGATGGCATCATGCATCTATTCAGTAATATAAAATACATGCTATCCGGACAAGAGATAGAATCTGTGTTTCATCGCGGTCAGGCCACCACGATGTTCGGACTCTTGACGTATCCTGATGATTTTTCGAAATCTAGAGGACTTTTTCAGTTGTGGGTGAAAGACACCGTAGGCCCTCCCTCGCCGGCGCCGCTGCGATATTTGACTACGTCGTCAAGACGTCCAGACCTAAAGGAACGTTTTCGTTCAGGATACCTTTGAAACACATCTTCGGATTTGCGGACGATTACAACAAGATCATGTATGGATTCAAACACAATCTGACATTGATTCAAAAAGGAAACAACGATGCAATAGTGAGACTCACTACGACCGATGCGGGTAAGATAACTCTACACAAGATATCGTGGTTCGTTCCGCACATGGAGCCTTCGATCGTGGAAAAAGCGCATCTCTACAAGATCATAGAATCCAAGAGTAAATTACCCGTGGGATTTAGAATGAGACATTGCAACACGGCTAGCATTCCTCTCTCCACAAATCACTTCGATTGGAGATTGATGGTGAAATCCGCTTCCGAGAGACTGCGTTTCATCGTGGTTGCGTTTCAGATCGATAGGGACGGGTCTCAGGACAAAAATTCATCGCTGTTCGATCACTGCCATTTGAGAAACATGCAAGTGTTTCTGAATGCCACGAGATATCCAGCAATCGATTACAACGCATCGTTCGACAAGAACGATTTCTGCAGACTGTACGGTGACGCCGCTGATTTTAGAAAGAAGTATCACAGTCTAGACGAATTGATGAGCAACCCTAACATATCTCCCGGCGAATACAAGTCGATGTATCCCATGTTTGTATTCGACGTCAGTAAACAGAGTGAACGACTCAAGAGTAGCGCCTTAGATATTCAGATCAAGATGCAATTCGATAGGAATGTGCCGAGAAAAACCGAAGCCTTCGCCCTGGTCCTGTCGGACAGAGAATTACAATTCGAATCGGATGGAAATAAGATGTCGATCATTCGATGAGAGACATGTGTGAAAAAAAAAATTTAAAAAAGTAATGAGTAATTATTAAAAAAAAACAAAAAAAAATAAATAAAGTAAGAGAGATCTAAAGAGATTGAACATCTTTTTAAATCTCATTACTTTTTTTTTTGTTTTTAATAATCACACATTATTATTTTTTAATTCATTATTTTCCATGCGTTCACTGTTTGTTCAAAGGAACTAGTTCGATCAGTAGACTCACCATGGAAGTGGCGGCTTCGGGATTATTGGTTTTCATAATGAAATTAATCCTGTCTCCGGCGTTCACTTTGAGAGGCGTGCCAAACGTGCTAGCATTCGCGTGTTGATTCTCAGTCTTTTCGACGCTGTATCTCTTATCGCTCTCTACTACATTCACCATGAGATTGACGACCCCTCTGTTATTCAAATCCGAGGAAGCCAGACTCATTCGAAGGATTTCACCTCCCAGCGGCATGGGATATCCCACCTGACCATGTTTCGACCCGCTACCTCCATTTCCGAAAGACCACTCAGCTTTTCCCTCATCTAAGGTGCCAGCCTCCTCAGCCCACACGGTGATCAATTGTCTAGCATATTTGACTTTCTCCACCACCGAAATCAGGGTGCAGGCATCCGTCATGTTCACGGGATCTGGTAGATTCGTGAGCGCGTGTCCACCCATGTCTAGTTTACCTTCCATGATGTCGCCCTTTCTCCAGACCGAGTTGTCGTCCACGTACTTCCTGCTGACTGCGCTGGAATCGAATTTGGGATCGTGACTGGGTCCGAATAAATTCTTACCGTTCATGTCGATACCATCCTCCATGGTTCCGTCAGATTGTTTGTTCAGGTAGAGATCGTCCACTTGCGATTCTAGGTATTCTTGTGATCTTATCACGGCAGAATCTACGTAGCCCTTGTTGACTGCAGTTGAGTCCGCATCCATGTCGTCGATCTTCGACAGATTCAGTATCTTGTTGAATCCCGCATTCAGATCCGATTTCATTTCTCGTCTGTCAGACTTTCTCTGTTCCAGATCTACGTAGTGTTTGGTCGCCACGTCCTTGGGATTCGTGGGAGTGGCCACTTTTGTTATCTTGTTAGAATTTGGCATTCAATTCCGAGTGCATCATTTTCTGAACATATCTATTTCTCAGGTGTTCGCTGAATCTCGCGTGAGAGTCGTCCGCATATTTCTTGGTCGCGGCATCTGTGGGATCTATGGGATTTGCGACGTTCACCAAACGTTTGGATTTCAGATCGAGATCATCGGTCATGGTTTTATCCACGTAATTATCTAGCATGATTCGTTCGAAATCGGCGTTCCCACTGTCGACGTATTTTTTAGTCGCAGCATCTGTGAGATCTGTCAGCTCGGGAAGATTGTAGAGCTTCTTATCGTTCATGTTCAAAGTTTCCTCTCGAGGTTCGTATCTCCGAACGTAACGTTCGTCCAAGTTGGCAACATCGTAACCATCATTGACTTCGAACGTCTTCCTCTTCTTTCTTAGGTTGACTTTTTCGTCGTCACTTCTACCAAATTTATCGACTGGCATGTTGTTTTGAGATTTTTGGTTTTTAAAAAAATATATTTCAAAACGCAGTTTATTAAAAAATGAATTATTTTATTTTTATTTTTCGTTTTTATTCAATTAAAATTTTTTTTAAAATAATTTTTTATCTTTATATACTATATAAAAAAAAAGAAAATCTCTCTCTAATGCAAATCATTGAGAATGTCTTGAAACTGATCTCCTTCAGACCATCTCTTGAGAACGTAGAGACAGAGGTGACCGCAAAACACTTGATCTGGTGATTGCACTCGTTCCGTGTTGTAACAAACCATCGATTTGTTGAAATAGTTCTTTATTTCTTTCGGCGGCGAGATTCCATAGCTGTCGAAATAATAATTCTTCTTCCCGTTCTTGAACCACGCCACCCAGTGAGTGCCTTCACCCGATAAATCGTCTAGATTTAAAATTCCGCATTCCAATTGTCGAGGTCTTCTCTTGGGCAAGGCATCTCTGGAAAACATGCCTAGAAAATCTTTGATTTTCAAATCCTTCGGCGCATTCGACAGATCGATATGGATAGGGGTTCGTTAGGTAAGACGACACCTTCTACGGATATCTCTATTTTCTTATTCATAAATGCGTATATATATTTTTTTTTATTTATTTATTTTATTATAATTCACTAAAATGACGTTATTTTTTTTTTTTTTTTTTTCTTTTTCTTTTTAAATTAACTCTCTCGATGTCTCTATCGATTTCCATAATCTCGAATCCGTCTAATTCCTCTTAATTTTATGGAATCCTATCATCCTTACTCCTATCTGGAATCCTATCATCCTCAATCATATCTGGAATCCTATCGTCTAAAATCCTATCGTCTAAAATTAGATCCAAAGTCCAATGTCCGCGTGCCAAAGTGCTTATTTTATCATCTAACACGAATCTCTTATCGTCGTCAGCCATCAGCGAAATCTTGTTGACTATTTTGGTATACAAGTTGTGATTTTTGCTTCGAATCGATTTCATAGTCTTATACACTGGACCACTTCCTAACAGACAATCTTTATACTCTTGGAAAGAGATGTTTTTCTTCACCACACACGCTTTAACCCCTTTGCACTTCTTGATCTCTTCATCTTCTGGACGATAAGCATACAGTTTGGGTCTCAAGCCTACGAATTCGACAGTTTGTTTACTGCCGCTCTCGTCCTTAAATTTACCCAACACCTTCTTGTTGTCGTTCGATTGAAAGTTGGACGGGTGATCGACGGGATAATTGCTCGTGTTGAACCACGTGGCCACGTCCGGAGATATATCTCGGTAGACGTCTTTCGTCTCTATCTCGTAAACTAAACTGTCCGTGTCGGTGAACAGTAGTTTGGCTTTATCACCAAATTTTTGTTTGACGTAATCGTAGTGAAACTCGTACATCAATCGCTTGCTGATATCTAAGATGATCGATCTGAGATAATACGGTTTGTCAAACTTCAGGTGCGTCTTTTGCATGTGAACGGCCACTAGATTTTCGTCGAATATGGTTCGGTGTTTTGTAATTGGGTTTCGCCACTATTTTTTTAGCTCTTTTCTCAGACGTGACGAGTCGAACGTCGGTTCTCTTCCTGATGTTTTCCATCGATTTACCGTACACGCAGTTGTTCATGAGTTTGAAGAAATCTTTTTTGAAATCGTTCTCAGCTCGAATTCTGAGATTCGTGTTGAGATCGATGTATTTTTTCATCCAAGGCTCTTTGTCGAATCGAATGATGCGATGTATGTCGACTAATTTCATCCCGTAATCAACGTATTGTTTCAAATTCTCGCTGTAGACAATGTAGTTACGTTTGTTAAATAAATTGGGAATGAGTTTTTCCTCATCTCCTTCGTTCGGTTCCATTCGTTCGGGAGCCAGCGGATAATCGTGTAGATCGTGTAATTCTTCCGGATAGTTCAAATCGACTTCTAAAATGCAAGGATAGTCTCTCCATTTTTGCATCTCTTCCGGTTCCGTCACCCATTCGAAATTTCCAATCGGTAAAGGATGACTCATAGCCCAACCGTACAGATTATTAGCGTCCCAATACTTATGTATTTATTCAACCGTTTCAAATCGAAACCTTCTTTCATGTAGGGATTGTTAGCTTCAGAATATCTGTGGGAGATCATCGAGACGCCACCTCTCGCAGCCCTTTCGAACATGAGCAACATGTTCACGTCGGATAATAATTCCAATTGGACTTCGGTGGTCTTCAACAGAGCGTCCCACGCCAGACCGGGTGCAGTGAAATACCAAGCGGGATCCAGATCGTAATTTCGACGACAGACATCTCGAAAATTTTTGAACACGTCTGCCAAGAGCAGAATGTCGGTCTTTGAATGATTTCCACACATTTTTGGCATGTTCGTAATTCTTGTCAGAAATGTCAGATTCGTATAATTTCGAATAAAAATCTTCTTTTGAAGGTAGTGCGGTGTCTTAAAATCTCTTTAGATCGTTCATGTAATCATAAGGATAGACTCCTTTCCTCAACATGACGTCTACTCATTCTCCAAAATGTTCGCTCGTGATTTTAATTTTATCCATGCTCATGTTATCAACTAATTTTTCCAGAGCGGTCGACATGAATTTAAAACTGTCGATGAAACGTATGGCTCTACGAATGAATTTCGTTTTTTCTTCCAACATCTCTCCATCGATTATTCTTTTTTCTCCATGAGCTTCCATTTCGTGAAGGAAATGTATCTTTCTTCACTGTTCGCGATGCAATTTAATTCTTCGTGGGAAGTGCCAAGATTTTTCATGAACAGATGACTGTCGTAACCCGAGAGATTGTGAAATATCACCGGATAGAAAACGGCGTCTCGATATTTTAAATTACACATGCTGTGAGCTGGACCGCGATACAGACGCGTGTAATGATCGTGGTCTCTGACCTTCTTATTTTCCTCCGAATTCTCGTCGAACGATTGTCTGCATATGTGACATTCGGTGGCTCTGTTATTTTCGTCCTGCTGCTCTCACGTGATGATCATTTTCGCCAGAGTTTTGAATTTGTCGTATAACATTTGAATTTTCAATTCTAATTCTTCCACGAACCATTGGGCCACGCCGTCGTCTTCACACTGTTTCGTGTAGGTGAAGGGACCCATGTGGTGTTGTGAGTCGAAAGTGCATTTCACGTAAATGCAATAGCCCGAAGGTATGTGTTTTTGATATCTTTCGATGTAACTTTGATGAGCGTTGGGTTGACAGGAACTCATTTTCGCGGTGAATCATTCGAAATCGGCCTACATGACGAACGGTACTTTTAATCTTCTATTGTGATTTTCAAACTTCACGATGGTGTTGGGTTTGGACATTTCGATGGCGACACCTTGATTTTCATTGCAATATTCCTGATGTTTCGCTAACAATTTTTCGCTCTGAAACGCGTTCATGCAGTTGCAACATAAACATATCTTATGTTCATGTTTATTATTTTGTCTCGACAGTAATCGGCTCGGATGTTTAACCCAACAATAATGACGATTGTTACCATTCGAAATCAATAATAAAATAATCGTCTTTTCTCTTTCGAGATACGGAGTCTGTCTGAGAGGATAGATCGTTCCTTTTTCATTGTCGTATCCCAAGATGTTCACCGCTACGGTGGGATTTTGAGCCTCGAAACGTTTGATGTGTTTTAACTCTGTTGGAAAAGTCACTCTGGTCCAATCAAGATTTTTAGAAGTGTCCTCATAACAAGAAACTCTATCGGAGCTCATTTTGACAGGGTATAAAGCAGAGGTGACTGCCCATTTAAAACACTGATCATCTTTATTTCTCACATTGATCACAGCATTCTTTTTAGCTAGGAAATACGGTAATTTCACGTAGGAAGACCCTTTCAACGAATCGTTTTCAGTTATATGAATTTCGAGTTTCAACACCTCATCGAACGTCCAATTACTACCTTCATGTTGATAATTCGTGAGAGACGTCAACATCTTGTCTTTCATCTTTTCGAAAATGTCCGATAAATCTGAACCTCGAAATACGGGTTCGACGTTAGATCTGAAATATGCATTTTTCACGATGCTCTCGCCGGACTTCACGTCGATTTTAATTTTTAGTCCCACGATCATGTATTTGTGAAACAAATCCAATACTTTTTTCTTCACCCATTCCATGAACAATTTCGGATTGATTTTCTTGAACGAGGGAACCACGTCGAAAGTTTTAAAAATGCCTTTGATCGCACTCTCCTGTTCTACGGGCTTCGATTGGAATAGTTCCATGACGAGTCATGCTATATATTCTTCTCCTTTCCCTTCATTCATTGCTTGTCGAATTTCGCTCGATATATCTCGTTTGTCTAGAATCTGAAGTGCATCACTCGTTTTCGTTTTAGTTTTTCTTTTCTTTTCTTTTGAAACTTGAAGTTCTTCAACAGTTTTTCGTTTAGTCGTCTTCTTATTTTTCACAATTGAAACGTTTTTGGTTTTTTTCGACGTCGGCATTTCGATTCCTTTTACTATCTTTTTCTTCTTCTTCTCATTTTTCACAACCGATGCATTTTTTGATGTCGTTGCTATCGACATTTCGTTTGCCTTTCCATCGTTTCGTAAATATTTCTGTATGACTTCAATTTATTTTTATTTAGTTCTATGATTTCTGAAATGTGGAATTTTTAATAGTTTACAAATCTCGTTTAACTGAGGTATGGTTTTCTCATTTAAATTTTCCATTTTTTTATCTGTTTGCTCCATTTGTAAGAATATTTTTTTTTTTTAATTATGTATTAAAATAATTTGTTAAAAAGTTTTGTTTTTTACTCTTTATATATATAAAAAAGATTTTTTTAATTCAATTTTTTATTTAATGTGAAAAAGATTTTTTTTTAATTTCAATTTTTTCTTTAATGTTCTTTATTCAAAACAATTTACGATCGCTTTTATTTCTTGTTCGCAAAACGAACACGTTTTCCTCGTCTCTAGAATAACATTCCTTACAATAACACAAATGTGCACACGGTAGAAACAAAACATTTGCGGATTTGTTTTCGCAAAGCAGACACGTGTTTATATCACCCGATTCCTTCTCAATAGATGATAATAACTCGTCTGCTTCTTTCATGAATCGAATCAAATCTTCTAAAGTCAAGAATTGAGATAACGTCTTGTTTGCGTAATTCAATGTATTATACAATTGTTCCTTCGTGTATCCGGATTGTAAAATACCCCTTAATAATCTCTCGTTTTTATTTCTTTCCCATTCTTCGTCTTCAATTTTAATCAATCCTAATGTCTGATTTTGGGTGAGTCTGTTTAAGTTGTGTCTGTCAGCTCCACTCCATAGCCCAAGGCATCAAAACAGACAAAGGTTATCATTATAGATAAAATGGTGGTTTTTGTCTTTGATTAGGGTGCAGATAAAACGGTTTTCCATGATGTACTCTGGCATATCTTCTGGTACGCCACCAATGGGATGATTCGCGATCTTATTCACATAGAAAGTGATGTTTGTGAGTCGATGAACAACCCATTTGGAGTTAGGTCGTTGAAGTCGTGCCCATTCTAATACATCCTCTTTGGTGATGGCATCCAAAAAACCCCAAAAGTCTCCTTCGTTCGAAACCAGTTTGGGAATTTCTAAAATTCCAGCATTATTCTGTGATGGGTGGAAATAACGAAGGTATCCATTTTCATTATTCCTCAACACATAACCATAACTGCAGTTGATTTTAAAGCGTTGTTGTTGTAGTCTAAACACAGTGTTGACAAATTCCACTTCTTTTCCCACCGTGTGACTAATCCTATAGTTGAAAAAATCCTGTACCGGTCTTCCATACACGTGGTGGGTTCGTATCGAATCCCAATGGCGCTCATAGATTTCCAACATTTCTGCTGTTTCCTCGCCAATCAACGCCTCTCCAACAAATTCTACCGGATCTTCGTAATGTGTCGACCGACTTGGTGGGACCTCAACGTGGTTTGATGTACTTGGTTGTGGTTGTGGCTGTGATAATTGTCTTGGTTGAGGTGCTGGTCTTGGCTGTTGTGGCCTTGGTGGTCTGTGTATTGTAGCCCTGTGGTGATTAAAATGTAGGAGCTGCCCAAATGTTTGACCACAATCCAAGCAGTCATAACTACTTAAACACTTCTGACTGTGCTCCCGAAAAGTGTCAAGTCTGGCAAATGTTTTGGAACAGTTATCGCATTTATGCTTTTTCTCTCCCCTGTGCACGGCCCTCATGTGACGATTTCTGCTCGTACGATGGGAAAAGGTTTTGTCACATTCCAGACAGGCATAGCGCTGTAACTCCCGTGGCTCCTCTACATACTCAATTGTTCTTGGGTGGGCTGATATCTGATGTTCAGCCAAGTCTGTTTCATCCAAGAATTCCCAATTACAATCCTACAAAAAAAAAACAAAAAAAAACCGGGGTTAATGAAATGTTCAGTGGTGACAAGAAAGTTTGACCGTTTGTATTTATTTATTTATTGTTGTTTAACGACGTTTTAACAGCCAAGAGATAACCACCGAGCAACGACGAGTAGCTGTAAGCTCTCCAGCGTCATAACTCCAAACTCAACACCACAGCACAGACAGGGTTAGATTGGTTGAAGACATGCACACCATCGACGTGCAGTACGCCTTAGCAGTCGTGCCTCCATATGGGTAATCGTACCTCCACGGGGGTAATAGGGATAAAGCACCCAACGACACAGCACGAGAATTCAAATCTATCACAGAATGGTCACCCAGACTATCCGGACTTAACGTTGCTTAATTTTGGCTATTTTTGACGAGAACCGGTTTCGCCGATGCCCCCTCCCCCACCCCTGTTTAACGTTTGTATGCGAGTAATAATTTACACAGATTCAGCTATAAGACAGCTTCCCTTTGTCAGAATTTTTTTTTTAACTTACTTGACAAGTGACTGATTCTGTCCCCATAGCCATGGGTGTTGGTTGTGCCGATTTCTGGTGCTGCTCCAAGCTCGCTTCGTCCAGGAATTCCCAGTTACAATCCTACAAAAAACAAAACAACCGGGGGTTAATGCAATGTTTGGCGTTGGAAATAATGATTTTCCTGCGGGGTGGTAGAATAAATTTTATAGAATAAATTTTGAAGAAAAAAACAAGATCCGCTTTTCATCACAGTCCAATAGTTTTCAAGAAAAATATGCATTATCAAACCTATATGTCGAAATTATTGATTGGAATTCACCAATTATCATCAGTAAATAATTAATTTTTTAACTTACTTGACAAGTGACTGATTCTGTCCCCATAGCCATGGGTATTGGATGTGCCGATTTCTGGTGCTGCTCCAAGCTCGCTTCGTCCAGGAATTCCCAGTTACAATCCTACAAAAAACAAAACAACCGGGGGTTAATGAAATGTTTGGCATTGGAAATAATGATTTTCCTGCGGGGTGGTAGAATAAATTTTTATAGAATAAATTTTAAATTTACAATAAATTTAAATTACTCGAAATCATGAAAAAATATCGTATGCAGATGTATTCCAACCAATATTTTCGACATGCAGGCTGGGGGGTACATGTCGAAAATACTCACTGGAATACACCAATTGTCATTAAAATATATATCAGAGCAGGTGTACATATACGGGAACATATTTTCATTTGAATTGTTCTGTTAGTATTCCCTATGCCCCTTGAATTAGAAAAGAATGGTAAAATAAGTGAATATGTGTTTTTCTCTTGTTTCCGTCATATAAATGAGTATCTGGTTGTTTTAACCCTTTACCTTGTTGAACGTGAAAATTTCCAGAAGTTTGATAACAATCGGTTGTTTAAAACAGACGTGTTCCAATGAGGGGCCATAAGCTATGTTTTTGAGGCAAAAAATGAAATGAAAAAATAATGAAAATTGAATGAAATTTTTTGTGAATAGTGCTGAACAGTTTTTTCGGGTAAAGTGTTAACGAAACAACTTAGCATTTGATAAAATAAATGTCAACGTCGTTTTTGTCTCCTCTTGTGGTTTTGAGCCTTTGCCACTTGAATCAGAAAAAATGCGCAAATCCTATTTCGAAAAACCGACTTCTTTCAGGTTACTGCAACATCTTAAATTTTGGGAAATACTGGAAAACTTCGATTTTTGTGTCGTTCTAATTATAATTTAGGGGTTATTCGTATTAAATTTGAAAGTGTCGTAAAACTTGTGGGCTTCTTTGGTAAATCAGATAAAAATTTGTTTTAAACAACCGATTGTTATCAAACTTCTTGAAATTTTCACATGGATAGAAGACATGTTCAGTTCGGTCTTCGCATTCGTTTCTATTACAGTTTAGGTGTTACGTACTTCTTAAATTACAAAAAAAAAAAAATATATATAAAATTTGTGTTTTTATCTCTTTTCCATCAAATAAAGTCTCTTTGGAACAACCACTTGCTTTCAACACAATACTTGAAATCCTGAAAAAAATATCGTATGCAGATGTATTCCAACCAATATTTTCGACATGCAGGCTGGGGGGTACATGTCGAAAATACTCACTGGAATACACCAATTGTCATTAAAATATATATCAGTAAATAATAAATTTGTTTCAACTTACTTGGCAAGTAACTGACGATTCTCCCAATTCCGCTGGAATACTATGAGCTGTTCTTACGGACTCCATTTTCTTCTCGCTCCAATTTACTCATACAAATTATTATTTTTAAAAAGAATGATTTGAAAGAATCATGGTGTGAATAGACTCAGCCAGTATATATACACAACCAGGTTCTAAAACTATACTCGTGGAAGCCAAAGTTCGATCCTCATCTTAGATAACACAAGAATACCCGACGAGATATTGACAATTCATAACTATACTTACCACTAATCCTCGGATAAAAGAAGCCATGATAACACATGTTACTCAACATAGTTGAGTAATATCCAATGTCCCAGGTGCCTGGCAGATAACTAACATTTTCATAACTATACACGCAGTAGATATTTTATTTGTTGAAAAAAATAAAAAAACAAACACAGGAGGATAGAGTGAGGAAACCAAAGACAAACCCCTCCCCACAGGGTTAAAACTTCCCCGTAACCCCCACAAGAATACCTCCTTGGGACCCTCCACAAACATCTCCTCCGGACCCCCCCCCCACAAACATCTCCTCCGGACCCCCCACAAACATCTCCTCCAAGCCCCCCACAAACATCTCCTCCGGACCCTCTACCGAAATACCCAGCACACCCACAAGAATACCTCATTGGGGCCCTCCACAAACATCTCCTCCGGAGAGTTCGAATCAAGTTCGAATTACCAGTTCACAAATACCTCCCCCTTAACCCCCACAAACATCTCCTCCGGACCCTCTACCGAAATACCCAGCACCATACACCCCCCCCCCCCAAAACCCTTTAGTGGTCCATCGAAATTGAATGGTGATTTTTTGTGTATAGCGCCGGCCGGTAAAGGGTTAATGTTAGGAGACTCGAGAACCCGAGAACTCGAGAACCCGAGACCCCGAGACCCGAGAACCCGAGACCCCGAGAACCCCCGAGAACCCGAGACCCGAGAACCCGAGAACCTGAAATGATCCCTGATCTCCGCACTACATACTACTTACATATACATGTATAAAATAGATGCATATATACACAGAGTTGCGCACATAAATACATGCAATGGTATGTACTTTTGTATTGGATTATTTACTGAGGGATGTGATACATCCCACGCCCATTACGAGAGCAGATGGCCAATAAGTCATAAACTGAGGCCTTCCTCAGAACGGCAATGCGTTGGGTAACATCCCCAATATAGGCTGGTGTTGAGATGTCAATACCCAAGGGGCCATGGAAATAAGGGGAGTCAGTCTCCACCAAAAGACGGTCCGCTGGTATGGCCTGGAGTCCTAAAATTTGGCGATCCGAAAAACAGTAACACTTTACCCCAACACTGAAGTAACATCTTTCGAATGCCCCAATCCAACTCTTTACCATACCAACAGTGCCTGAAAAACAATGTAAATGGATGACCTGCTGGGGGCTACATATATGATTAACAATCTGAAGACCCCCGGGAATAAACATCAGACATGGTTGGGGCCCCTTCCCTAGGACCACGAAGATGCAAAACCAGAGGCTTATCAGGAATGGCCAACTTGCACACCTCCTCCAAAAATTCATCCTGTAAGTCCCCAAAAATACTGGGCTCAGTCCTATCTAAACCAACTTCTCCAAGAGCAGACACCTGGGGGAGAAGGGACCTTGTTACAACCAGTAGTGTATAAATTTACCAGTAATGTCGAAATCGACCAGTAATGTCGAAAAAATTAACCAGTAATGTCGAAATCAACCAGTAATGTCGAAAAAATCGACCAGTATTGTAAAAATCCGTAATGTCGAAAAATTAACCAGTAGTGTCAAAAAGTGACGACCAAAATGACGATTTTTCGCAAAAATTTCAATATTTTTTCGGGTTGCTCAAATTGTACTTTTGCCTATATTCATCGACTTTTAACCATTTTCGCGCAAGTTTAAACACATTTACCCCAGTAAATATGGAATTTTATGTTTAACAATTATTTCCCTCTTTCATATGCACAACATATCCCATCCTATTTGCTCTCTCTCTCTCTCTCTCTCTCTCTCCCTCACTCTGCCTTTGCCCTATCTATCTGTCTGTCTGTCTGTCTGTCTGTCTGTCTGTCTGTCTGTCTGTCTGTCTCTGTCTGTCTGTCTGTCTGTCCCTCTGTCCCCTGTCCCTCTGCCTTTGCCCCTACCTCTATCTCTCCTTCTCTCTCTCCCCTTCCTTCTCTCTCTATCGCCTATCGCTCTCTCCCTATCCCCTTTTCCCTCTGTCTTTGTCCAACTCTCTCTCTCTGTCTCTCTCCCTCTCTCTCTCTCTCTCTCTCTCTCTCTCTCTCTCTCTCTCTCCCTCCCTCCTCCTTCCCCCCTCTCTCTCTCTGGATAGATAATGAATTGATACGACGCTGAAATATTTAGTCTAGTATTTAGCGCTCGCACAGATAGACATACAGTCACACATGTAGGCTGGCAAGTGTGTAGGCAGGCAGGTTAGCAGCATCCAGGCAGACGGACAGAAATCCAGACAGACAGATAGCAATGTGGCGTGTGAAAAATAACCCCTAGACGTGGATAGACAACTGAATGACGGAAAGACAGGTAGACCTACATACAAAGATTGATTGGTTGGTTGATAGATTGATTGATTTCGTTTACGACACTTAGTTTAAAGCACGCGCACCATACACGTGTCATTTCGGCATGTGGCTTGGCACACGAAGTCAACGTGCACCTGGGATAAAGTGTCATTCCCAAGGACACAACTTAACTGACCTCGTCAGGTATAGAACCCGGATATTCATCAAATTAATTTCTCGATTGAGCTAATAGTGCTCCCCACGTACATGCGGGTACATGCAGGTGACGCAGACTGACTGATTGATGGATGTAAGTAAAATGACAGGTAGCAAATTGGTAGAACTAGATGATAGACATGTAGCAAATATCGGGTAGTGACTGACATTATAATAGTCAGTCATTAAAGCACACGACCAGGGGTGTCATCGGGGGGTGGGGGTGGCTATACCCCCCCTTCCCCCTCGGAAAGAGTTAGTGCTCCTCATTTTGGTCGTCACTTTTTGACACTACTGGTTAATTTTTCGACATTACGGACAGACTGACAGACAGACAGACAGACAGACAGACAGACAGACAGACAGACAGGGCAAAGGCAGAGTGAGAGAGAGAGAGAGAGAGAGAGAGAGAGGGGTGGGGAAAGACAGACGGAGAGGGGGATAGAGAGAAATGATGATGGAGAGAGAGAGAGAGAGAGAGAGGAGTGGGGGCAAAGGCAGAGGGACATGGGATAGAAAGAGAGGGGAGATAGATAGAGAGAAAGAGGAGAGAGAGAGAGAGAGAGAGAGAGAGAGAGAGAGAGAGAGAGAGAGAGAGAGAGAGAGAGAGAGAGAGGGGAGGGGGCAAAGGCAGAGGGACATGGGATAGAAAGAGAGGGGAGATAGAGAGAGAGAGAGAGAGAGAGAGAGAGAGAGAGAGAGAGAGCAAATATGATGGGATATGTTGTGCATATGAAAGAGGGAAATAATTGTTAAACATTAAATTCCATATTTACTGGGGTAAATGTGTTTAAACTTGCGCGAAAATGGTTAAAAGTCGATGAATATAGGCAAAAGGCAAAAGTACAATTTGAGCAACCCGAAAAAATATTGATATTTTTGCGAAAAATCGTCATTTTGGTCGTCACTTTTTGACACTACTGGTTAATTTTTCGACATTACGGATTTTTACATTACTGGTCGATTTTTTCGACATTACTGGTTGATTTCGACATTACTGGTTAATTTTTTCGACATTACTGGTCGATTTCGACATTACTGGTAAATTTATACACTACTGGTTGTAACAGACCTAATCTGAGCCAGGTGTTGCTGAACGAAGACCACAGGAATTTTGCTGAGATGCCTGGGGTGCAAACCGATTCCACTAGCAATACCAGGGTTGGGATCAGGACCCCGGGGGTAGGTATCTGGGTCGCAATAAATTGCAACACCACCCACAACATGAACTGGCACCTGAGGGTGACGGGACCTTCCCAGAGTGAGAAATGCTGTAGCAGACAAATCCGGCAAGGACAACATCGATCTCGACCTGTCTAAATGAAAATGGGAGTCAAATGCCTCTACCAGTGGAGTGGGACCTGAGGGCGAAGCTCTAGATAAACAATCAAAATCCAATAAA
This sequence comes from Pictodentalium vernedei, assembly GCA_031216915.1. Classification (NCBI taxonomy): domain Eukaryota; kingdom Metazoa; phylum Mollusca; class Scaphopoda; order Dentaliida; family Dentaliidae; genus Pictodentalium; species Pictodentalium vernedei. Next base: position 83,327,574 of record CM062296.1, on the reverse strand, counting down.
GGAGTGACAGCTGATGGTGAAGGAGCAGCGAGTCCAGGTGGAGGCCTAACAACCGGAGCACCAGAAATCAATGACGGTTCCATGGTCGACTCAATCTGGGGAGAAGGAGTATCCACAACTGAAGATCCGACTACTGGAGAAGAACACTGAGATGAAGGAGGCAGATACCCTGGCACGTTAATGGTTAAAGAATCCTGAGCCTGCAAGTCAGTGGGGGTTCCAGGCAATTCAGGGGGAACCCCAGTGGGAAGCTGAGCATCACCTGATAAAATGAGAGGGCGTTGACTCTGGGGAACCTGTGCTAAGCACCACATTAATGCTCTCCAATGGAGCAACCCAGCCTTAGAATTCAAGGGCATAAGAACAAAAGTGGGAGGAACAGGCCATCCCTGGTGCTTACAAAGAGCTACCATACACTTACTCGAGGCCACAGAAGGCTCCGTATTGGAGGAGATTACCCCACTGTCATCCACCCCCGTACCAACCCATCCAGATCCACCCTTAGAGCCCTGGCAATAGCCATCAAACTATTTAGTTGTCTGGTTGGGTTAGGGAGAGAAGTTTCAACTTCTGGCTCCCAAAAATAACCAGGTAGGTGGGCAGACTGACAGTGCCTCCTCATGGACCTCGAGATTACCCCGCATTCCGGAAAAGGACACCTGGGAGCCCTTCCCCTCTGGCGTCGAACCTGGGAGGCCTCTGCACTCCCTACCTCCTCAGAGAAGGTAACTTTACGTCCATCGGACTGATGGGAAGACTGTGGCTGTGTAGCAGCCTCTACCCTAATCTCCCGCTTAGGATGAGGGGAACGAGAACGGCGTCTTTTCCCCGACGTAGTATTTAATTCTGTGGCCCTGAGGGACCCTGGGTGTGGAAGACCTAGACTTAAAAGACTTGGAACACCCCTACCTCTTCCAACTGGCACTTTAGGGGTCACATATTGTGGACCATGATTCTCACTGGTGGACGCATCCACCGTTAATACCGTGCTTGTTGGGGTGGTGGGTTTCCCCACCGGAGTGGTTGGGTTGGCAATCTGGTAAACCACCCTGGAGATGGTTGGGTCCCGTTTAAAACGGATGTCTTGGCATGAGCCTATCACTCCTGAGTTTTCTTGTGTGGAAGCTGGCTGCCATGATCTTTTGGGGCTTTCCGCCTCCTCATTTTCTGTACCTGTTTTGGACATATCTGAAAAGAAGAAGGGTGACCCAGAGTCAGCTCGCACCGCAGGCACGTAGTTTTAGTAGGTTAGCCCGATTTTGTGTGCAACGAAGCGAAGTTAATCCTTATTAATGAGATTTCTTCTTCAAGGTAGACTGTTATTGGTGTATATATTGTGCCAGACATTCTTCAAAAAGAGTGAATTGTGCAAGACATTCTTCTGAAAAGAAGGTTAGTTTTGAGTTAAATCGCACCGAGGACAAGAGTACTTGTCCAAAAGTTCTGCGTCGTGCTCTGATACATTCACACACACACACCATGGTACCATTCCAGACAATAATCGCACTGAATCATAAATGTGCCATTATTGGGCTGACGACAAGTGCAGTACAGGGGAACTGTAGATCCTGAGTTCTTGACAGATGTCTTTGTATCCAAGGGGGTAAAGTAGTATCTAAACAAAGCTTCAATTTATCATGGTGAATGGTGGAAACTTTGTTATGGAATTGAATTTTGTAAAGATATGGTTGTATTACCTGTAAAATGTTTCCTGGGCCTTGCCAAATGGGGTTCAATTTCTTAGTTTCCCCTTTTTTATTTCCAGAGTTCAAAACATACAGTTAAAACTAGAAGTCCTGTCATGAAATGCGCACAAATAGCACGTTCATATGCGCGTTAATGTGCGCGTTATGGCCCAAGTAAAGCTATCAAATTCTGTACATATGGCCTGTGCACAAGCAATGTTTCAGCCAATGGACCTCCGGGTAACCCGGAGGTCCATTGGCAGAAACATTGCATGTGTTTGCTATGAGTAACCAGGAGAACCTGCCGGCTTTGGATGCCATTCGATATGGCAATTGCGCGCAATTCCAACGCGCAATTAAGCCTTGATAAGCGCACTATTCGTGACAGGACTTCTAGTTTTAACTGTAGACTGTATCATTTGGCTTGTAAGTTGAAGTGTGTTGATCATAATGCTGCTTCATTACCTTTTGTTGAGATTTTAAAGTAGAACGAGCAGTATCATGGGCTATTCGAATAGACTCAACTAGGTCATTCACATACTTTGGAATGGTACTTGATTCGGGTTTCGATGGACACCCAAAAACGAGGTCAGTAGGGTGGCAAACTTCCCGACGCAACATCATTTTATTTTGGGTGTACCCTGTGTGTCGATTAACAGCTGATCGCAGAGCACCCGCCAATTGAGCCAGATGTAAATCCCAAGTGGATTGGGTTCTACCTACAAAACATCGCACTGCATCCATAAGGGTGCGATTATATCTCTCCACCTGGCCATTGGCGGATGGCCGGTAAGCTGTGGTTCTGGCCTTAAAGATATGCAGGGCCTCACAGACAAGGGTGAATAACTTACTTTCAAAGTTAGTTCCCCTGTCTGTAAAAATCTGATTTGGGCATCCAAAATGGGTAAAAAACTCATTAACAGCAGCAGTGGCTGTCACTTCTGCGGTTTGACAAGGGAGGGGAATACACTCCACTCATTTGGTGAACTGATCCACCATCATCAATATAAACTCATTACCACGTTCTGTACGGGGTAGGGGTCCTAGAAAGTCAAGATGAACACGCTCCATGGGTGGACCAGCATGATATAGGGTTAAAGGATGCCTTGCTCGTCTGGAGGGTTTCTTTCTCTGGTTGCAAAGGGCACATGCTTTTACATATTGTTCAATATCTTCTGACATTCGAGGCCAATAATATTTTTGTTTTAATCGAGCTTGTGTGCGATTTATTCTCTGGTGGCCGGATGCAGGAATATCATGTCCAAATGATAACGCTTCGGCCTGGAGGGATTTGGGAATCACCAAGACAGTTTCCTCATTTTTGCTCCGTTTACATAACAAGCGATTGTCAAGATAGAATCTATGTCGATTGGTCCAATATGTTTTAGCAGTTGAGCTTGCCAAGAACAGGGTGGACTCTGAGGGCTCCTCTTTGGACAGTAACCATTTTACCAAGAATGTTAGGTCAGGGTCTGACCACTGCTCTGTCATAAGATCATTTTGAGAATAACCTGCAAAGCTATGGCTAGCTCTGTCTATAACTGTGCGAGTCGCACAAATTGTAGGGAGGTGTAACCCATTCAAATCAGAGAGACCAAAATGTCCCTCACTATCCAATGTACTAGCTTTATATGGGTCATATATGGTAGGGAGGTTCAATCCGTCCCAGTCAGAGAGACCAAAATGTCCCTCACTATCAACTGTACTAGTTTGATATGGGTCACATATGGTAGGGAGGTTCAGTCTGTCCCAGTCAGAGAGGCCAAAATGTCCCTCACTATCAACTGTAGTGGCCTGATATGGTGGTGAGTGGTGTAGCTTTCCACCCGCCACCCACAAGTCTAGGCTATGAACTTTGGTGCCTTCCAAGTCAGTATGGGTATAAGCCACTTTTGGTATTGTGTCTGTGTCTAAAAGGGGAAACGTACTCAACGGAACCACATTATCCACTTCAGTAAAGAAATTTCCCCACTCTTTGTCTATCCGAGAGCAATAATTGCACCCCTCACAAGGCAGATCAGATAGGGAAATACCCGCCCTGTAATTTGGACAGGTGCCCTCATCTGGGAGGCGTGAAAGAGCATCAGCATTGACATGCTTGTTACCTTTCCGATGTTTGATAGTAAATTGATACTGGCCAAGTTATCTGTCCCTGGGGATTCTTAAAATTCACAAGCCATGTCAGGCTGCTGTGGTCCGTTCTAATTGTAAATTTACGACCCAGCAATAAATGTCTGAACTGCCTGGTGAAACGAACCACCGCTAACAATTCCTTCCGGGTTGTACAGTATTTCCGTTGTTCTGAAGTTAAGAGAAAACTGCCATAAGCTATAACTTTTTCCTGGCCGTCCTGGAACTGCAAGAGTTCAGCTCCAATGGCGTGACCGGAAGCATCGGTGTCCAGAATAAAAGGGTCACTCTTGGTCGGAAAAGAAAGAAGAGGGGGGGGGGGAGGTTAGTGCATGATTTATATCACTAAATGCCTTGGATTCCTCTTCCCCCCAAGCAAAGGCATTCTTCCCGGTTATATGATAAAGAGGAGCTGCCAATTTTGCGTAATCCTTAATAAAGGACCCATGGTAATTAGCTAACCCTAGAAACCGTTCAACATCTTTTGTCGATCTTGGTTCGGGCCAATCATAAATGATCTCTCTGCCATGAAAGATGTTATGACATGCGTAAGACATTAATATCCTTGGAGACTGTCTGCATCTCCTTGGCAAGACTGGTGGTCTTGTTTTCCACCTGGTTGGAGAGATTTCTTATTTCAGGGTCTACCGATCTATTTGGGGGAGATGGACTCCTTGGTGGTGATTTCAAGATGGACTTTGGGACTGATGCCGCTTGGGCACGATCAGGACTATATCCCCTGTAATGGTCAGGGCTTGGTGGGCGAGCTCTTGGGTATGGGTTTGAAGAGGAACTGGGGGTAAATGCCCCCGGGCCTGTACATTGTAGAACCAGTACTGCGGCTCTGACAGTCAGATCCCCAAATTGCTTTATTGGTATACTGGTACCATTTAGTTTTATCAATGGCCTCTTCTAGAGTACGGGGCGGAGATTGGAAACATACTGGCCAGCATTTTTATCTTCCAATCCGTGACAAAAACGCATTATTATTTGTTGATTCATGTGTTCTTCGGGCAGTCTACCAAATGCATGGATGGCCAGGGCTTGAATCTCATCCACCCACTCTTCAAGCTTCATGCCGGGAGACTGCTGCAATTGCTCAAATTTCATTTGAGCTGTTTCGGGAAGGTCATAGAGGCCAAATCGTTTTTCCATTTTGTGTAGGATATCTTGGGTGTCCATTTTGGGGTCCTGAAGTATGAGAGTCGTGAAGTAATCACTGGCTTTCCCTTTTAAGCACTAACATAAATTCAATTTGGTGTCTTGTGCTGTCCACCCCTGGGTGTGGGAGAAATGAATAAACTTGGTGGTGCCATCATATGTCAAGTACTTAGGCACATGTGGTGACTGTCGATGTTGATCACCCTGTATTCTTTGGGATGTGTACCCACCAGAATTAGGCGGTGGTGGGTTGATCAACCCCAGTAACGTGGACGGATCAGGCTTAACGTCAGCTGAACTGTCACTTTTTGGAGGAGGGTGTGCTGGGGGACCAGATAACTGGGCCTTTGAAATAGCACCCAAAACGTTATGTGCAAAAACTGACTGGGGCTGCTTGGCAAGTTTCACCTTCTCTGCCACATCCAATGATTGGGGGCAAAAGTCACGGTCATCTCCAGCCTGGTGTGGAGACAAATCACTGGCTATTAAAAACAACCTGGTTACTTTCAAATTTGAAATGTCCCTCAATATGTCAACATCCACATTCCCATTCTCCTCCCTCTTCCACAAAATGGCGAGGGCCGTGTCAATAGTCATACCTGAAATGCGGAACAGTTCCGGAAAGCCACATTGGTTGACCAAAACTGGCGCCGTAAAAGCTGCACCCTTGGTCTGAAACTCATGGACGGGACTCCGTGAACCTGGACTCTCAGACATTGTCAACAAGAAAACCGGAAAGGTGAAGGTCGTCGGTGTCAAAAAAAAACAAACACAAAAATGAAAAGAAACAACAAAAAAAAATAAAATAAAAAATAATGTACACCAAAAAAGGACCAAGAAAAAAAAAAATATCCAGAAAAAACAGGCACACGTGCAAAGAGAAAGGTAGAAATGGTGAGGTACAAAATGCGAAACATAATCACCGAAGGAAAAGTGGAACACGACGGCATGACGCACCAAAATGGCGGCGAATTTGAACCGAGGTGGAGAGAAAAAAAAAAACAAAAAAAAAAAAAACGAGCACAGGACCGAAACCGCGGCGACGCCACTTATTGTATATCGCGGCCGAACTAGTGATTATTATCACCTAATCTGTATATGTTTCTGTTTCTCTGATTATATCTCTGTATACTTAGTCCAAGCTCGTCCGATCAGCTACAGCGACGTTCTTGTTTGAGGAACCACTGCAGATGAAGAAAAGCACATCTGGGAGTGTTAGCTCCCTTATATGGCTACCCAAAGGAGGTGTTCAACTGGGTAGAGTAAGGTCGGGGCATGATAGAAATGGTCACATAGTATGAAAAATATAATTGGAGGATACCGCAGATGTTCACCAGCTTCAAAATTCAAACTCGTCTTCATTTCAGAATCACCAGTATCACTCACTATCCACTACCTCCATCAACATCAATCCTTTCTTCGCTGCCGTCAGCGGTCTCCTCTGCTTCAAGCAGTGGAGAATGGTGACGACAGTGAAAAGGGAGTTGATGCCAGGAAGTAGTGTTGATAAAACTAGCCATTTTAAAAAGGAAGACGAGTCGGAAGCGGGTTTGGGTTTTCACACTTCCCTTAGGAAAATAAATTTTCTGTGTGGAGAGAGCAGATTGTCAATTTTCACGTAAATAAATGCATCTTGTTACTCTCCTAAATTTATTGATTATATCCGAGACATTTCCCAGTTTCCGGCTCTGAATGTAATTTCATTCCCGTTTACTATAGAAAAACGGGAATATATTAAATCCTCGTCTGGATGCTCGATAGCAATTCCCCCACACACTAAACTGTCCGACATTATATGACCCTGTCTGTTGAAAATAATGTTTAACCTCAATAAACATGCAAACAAGAGAATATTATGGTTCATGTCGATAGATAATGGACAATTAACCCTTAGAAGTCGGGAGTCGAGTTTTTGAATCCTGGTCGTTTCGGCACCGGGTCTATTCGGCACTAAGTCGTTTCGGCACCGGGGCAAGTCGTTTCGGCACCTAGGGATTTTATCATTGTTGGGTAAAAAAAAAACATGACAACAATTTAAAATTTGCCTCCAAATTCAAAGTTTTATTAAAGATATCTTAAAAACTGATGAAAACAACAACATTTTTACATTTGTGGCCGCACATGAAAATAGCAACATTCAGTTTAGCATAGCACAATATCAAATATCATTATAGCACAAAAAATCAAGCATCATAAGCATCACGAGATAAATATGTACAACTGTTTTCAATGTAGATATGAAAAATAGCACACATTATTTATCATTATAGCACAAAAAATCAAGCATCATAAGCATCACGAGATAAATAGGTACAACAGGATCACTGTTGCTGGACAGTTCGCTCCTCGTTCCCGTTTTGTGCAGCGCCATAATGTGTGGTCATTTTTGTTTTGTTTTTTTAACAGTGAAGCTATAGCCACTGCCGTCTACTAGCATCCGCTTTCCACGTTTTGTACCTGAGTCTATGGTGTGATACGTGCTCTCTGGGTTTGAAGTTGATGCCTTCACAACAGCAGTATCTTCTGTCTCTTCAGATACTGAATGTTCATTTACGGCTTCCCGCGTTTGAAATGATGAGTCAAAGTTAAAAGACTGTGTATGTTCAGCCCTCTATCTGGATTTTCAGGCAAGTATAGTCTGCCACTTCGGTGATGATATTGAGTGATGGCCATCACTGGCAAGTATAATCTGCCTCAGGCTGTCTCTGTTTGGTAGGACGTCTTTGAAAGAAACAACAACGACCCCTTTCGGGGACCACCAGAAAGAAGACCGAACTTCCTTGGTTTGGGGGCAGGCCTGCATTGTAATCCTATTGGGTTGGGACAAGAGATGCGCATTGCGCTTACAAAAAGGGGCTGAGGTGGGACGCAGGACCAATGCTCACCTCCCTTAAAGTGGTTGACCACTTTTAGGGATGGAGTAGAGGATGTTCAGGAACCATGGGGGTAACCGTTTCTATAACATTTAGACTGTCCATAGCGGTTATTGGAGTGCTGGTCAAAAGCATCTTCTGTGTACCTGTGTACCTGCTTAAAAGAAGAAGGCAGAATTAGTTTTCATTATAATATGTAAAAATAAAAAGATAAAAGTAGCACATTATGTTTTAATTTGTGATCTAATCTTTAGCTGAGTCGGAGACGGCAGCCCTTTCTGGTCGAAGGCCACAGTTAAGCTGTTAATCTGCCTGTTAGATCACCTTCTTAGGGTGATAGTGAGTTTGTAGCGGGAGGGTAAGAGGTTTAGACACTAAACCACACCCGAGGGTGTTTCTGTTATGCCCTTCGCTGGTTTCGATCATATTTAGATTAGTTTGAGTTTATTTTGGATCACGATTAAACACTGCAAATCCCACCTCCAGCCGGGGAGGCCCAGCCCACACAAAACACTCATGCCTGGTGTCGCGACAAAAGCTTGTCCCATAGCCAGCATTACAGGAAAAGTCTCCCTTCTAAGAACAAACATCTAAGGGGCCGAATTCTTTTTGTCGAGTTATTTCTGTTGCTCATATCATGTTATGTTTAATCACTGAGGAAACAACTACATCGGGTCACCCTGTTATGTTTAATCACTGCAGACACAACTACATCGGATCAATCAAAATGGGGCCGCAGCTCTGATCGCTTTGAAAACAAAGCCATACAAAACACAACGAAATCATTTCTCTTTGAACACCCACAGACCCCATTTGAGGCAATAGAAAGCTAGGCCTGTGTGATCCAAGTGAAATAAAATAAGGCCAACCTGGTCGCAAGGGATTTGTAAATCCCACATCGTCCATGCGCGCCGTCGGCGCGCTAAAACTTTCATTCATTCATTCTCTTTGAACTTAATTAAAAATTTAATATCATTCAATACAGTTCCAAAGTACTTTAAACCAAAAAAAAAACAGTGTAAAATATTCACTGTAATATACTGAAAATACGCTATTAAACAACTAAAATACACGACAGAATAAAGTGCCGAAAAAAATTTAATCAGGTGTCGAAACAACTTACTGCAGGTGCCGAAACGACCTACTCCAGGTGTCGAAACGACTTTTCCCAGGTGCCAAAATGACCTGAACACTGGTGCCGAAACGACTCGGTGCCGAAACGACCTGCACGTGAGTTTTTTTGATGTAATACGGCAGGTAATCTGGCTGTGACGGTTCGGTTATCTTTGGTCTGGGGGAGAATTAAACACCTGCTTTACTGTCAACTTTTCGCGGTATGTCATGTTCAATAAATTTATTCTGATTCCCCAGCTTCTAAGAGTTAATGCTGTTTTTTACAGGTTTTGACCTACGTTTAGCTGATGGTAGAAATGCAGTTGAAGGTCGAGTAGAAATGTCTGTTAATGGAGTGTGGAGAGGATTATGTGACTCCTACTTCACTGAAATGGAGGCCACCATTATCTGTAAACAACTTGGATATACAGCTGGTCTCACCAATAACAATTTTGATCCTGTCGCGGGTCCAGTCTGGTTATATTATCCATACTGTACAGGAAGTGAGCAACACATCTGGGAATGCAGAATATCTAGATTCAACACCACCTTATCATTCTGTAATAATCCAAGATATGTTGTTGGTGTCACGTGCACAGGAAGAGGTAATGTTCCAATAATACTTTAATCCTTGCCTGTTGACTGGACGAGAGCTCGCATAATTATGCCCCCACTTCTCTGATGTACAGTTAAAACTAGAAGTCCTGTCATGAAATGCGCACAAATAGCACGTCCATCTGCGTGTTAATCTACGCGTTATGGCCATAGTACGGCTATCAAATTCTGTACGGCCTGTGCTCAAGCAATGTTTCAGCCAATGGACCCATTGGCAGAAACATTGCCTGCGTTTGCTAAGAGTAACCAAGAGAACCAGCATGCTTTGGATGCCTTTCGATATGGCAATTGCGTGCAATTCCCACGCGCAATTAAGCCTAGACAAGCGCACATTTCATGACAGGACTTCTAGTTTTAATTGTAGGGGCTATAATATTGACACCCTGTACGTTTGTCTGTCCACCATCCATCTGAACATTCTTGTGCATGCAACTACTCATACATCTAACCGATTTTGATCAAATGTCTCAAACATTATGACTAGCAATTGAACATGGGCATATTCGAAAATGTTTCACCTACGACAATTTTAACCAAGTTATCTTCCCAGAACTTTGCTTTATTATGGTTTTTCAAATGAGATTCTTGTGTGCGCGTCTCTTCCAATATTTTTTAATCGATTTCGATGAAACTTCTTAAACATGATGACTAATAGGTGAACATATGCATATTTCCAAATTTTCCATTCTGTTATGATTTTGACCAGTTATCTCCCCTTCAGCTTTGAAAATTTAATATAGATTTGTATATGATTTTTTTTCTGCATGCAACTACTACTACTATATTTTAACCGATTTTGCTGAAACATCTCAAATATTACAGTTAAAACTAGAAGTCCTGTCATGAAATGCGCAGAAATAGCACGTTGATATGCGCGTTAATATGCGCGTTATGACCCGAGTAAAGCTATCAAATTATGTACATATGGCCTGTGCACAAGCAATGTTTCAGCCAATGGACCTCCGGGTAACCCGGAGGTCCATTGGCAGAAACATTGCATGTGTTTGCTATGAGCAACCAGGAGGACCTGCCGTGCTTTGGATGCCATTCAATATGGCAATTGCGCGCAATTCCAACGCGCAATTAAGCCTAGATAAGCGCACAATTCGTGACAAGACTTCTAGTTTTAACTGTATGATTAGTTTTCCATGAGTTATGACCCTTAGAGTGTACAAAATAACCAAATTTTGTCTGTTTGGCTTGTTTTTTTTTCTTGATGTACGACCCTTTCTTTGTGAAATATTCAGTCATATTTTTAATTCATTTATGCTTCATCTGTCCAGAACTGCAGTGTGTGTGCTTGTGTGTGTGTGGGGGGGGGGGGGGGGGGAGGGGACGAATTGCCTTCAGCAGTAGCTCTTGTTTTTTTTCTATGTTTATGTCTTCAGCAGGATATGTTACTGTTTAACGTCACCTGACTCTCCACGTGGAATATTTGAAATAATGTTGCTTTGTAATTATTTCATCAATGCAGTGACTTTAAAATTTTTTCATTCTTCTAGATTTTTCACATATGCAGCAGTCAATTTTCCAAATATAGTGTTGTTTAAATTGCAAAATGGTTTATGATTTGAAGACTTTGGCCATCAACAGATTTATCGATTATTTTGTCCAGTAAAGCCTTTGTATACTTACTTACTCTACTAATAATTTGTTATCATTAGAAGTAACCTTGTTTATTTCATAATTTGAGTTTGGGGCTGTGGTAGGGTCTTATTGGAACATACACGTTATTGTGTTGAATTGATGGTAACATGGTCTGAGGTTTTCGGTTCGGGGCTTATGTTCAACCTCGATGCTCCACATCTTGGTTGAACAGCTGCAAACCTCAGACCATGTTACCGTCAGTTCATCACAATAATTTATAATGTGTATTATACATGTATTTCTGTAACTGCTTTGTTAACAAGCTATTAATTGGGTCCCTGTACACTCTGTGAATCTCCTAATCTCGCACTATTTAGATGACACGTATTTAAACGAGAAGAAAACAAATATATTTTTCAGGAATCGCCTTCACTCTGGAAGTATACAGCACAAACCAAAAACAAAAGGGAGACTACTTACTACAGGTTTTCCGCACTATTTTCAGCTATGGATTGAAAAATTGAGAATACTTTTTGTATGTAGCTTCTAGATGAGAACTTAGGTCTTGTTGCAGCTATTTTTTTAGGAAATGCACAACTTCTCATAAATAGGGCCGAGGATATTTCGCATTTACATTACCTCCCCTATTCACAATCTTCACAACGTGTACAGATTCTGGAGGCTGTTAGGGTGGCCTTTCCTGGAGAAAACAGCATACAATCAAAATCTTACTACATGTATATCATGCAAATACACTCAGCTGAATGTCACGGTTGATTGCTTGAAAACTGGGTCAACATTGTCTTATTTTTCCGATAATTTTCCAATGTTTGGGCATCAGTAGCGATAAAACTACAGTTAAAACTAGAAGTCCTGTCACGAATAGTGCGCTTATCTAGGCTTAATTGCGCGTTGGAATTGCGCACAATTGCCATATCGAATGGCATCCAAAGCACGGCAGGTTCTCTTGGTTACTCATAGCAAACACATGCAATGTTTCTGCCAATGGACCTCCGGGTTACCCGGGGGTCCATTGGCTGAAACATTGCTTGTGCACAGGCAATATGTACAGAATTTGATAGCTTTACTTGGGCCTTAACGCGTACATTAACGCGCATATCAACGTGCTATTTGTGCGCATTTCATGACAGGACTTCTAGTTTTAACTGTATGTCATAGGAATTCTTTATTCCTCCACTAAAGATTTTACAACATAAGATGAACATTTTGACAAAGAAAAAACATGTGGGTTCCTTATTCAAAAGGTTTACGGAAAGCAAATTTACTCACAAATTGTCCCATTTGTCTCCTGAAAATGCCTGCTCCCAAACAGGTCCTGGTTAGTCATTAACCCTTTACCTAACCTGAAAAGCAGACGACACTTGCAAAAATAATTCTTGAATAACTAATTTTTTTCATTTTTTTGTCTCAAAAACATAGGTTATGACCCCTCGTTGGAACGAGCCGACGAGCTTGGCTATACACAGTTTAAATTAAGACAATCAACAGATTATTTTGGACACATCACCATTGATGAGCATTCTTCACCAAATCCACACCATCACAAAATAAAACTGTGGCCCAAAATAGCCATTTGGTCGAGGATATCTAACAACCCCGAATGTGATCTTTTAATCAGAAACGAGACCTTACAGATCGAGTCTCAGTTCCATTCTACATATGGTTTATTACAGAGTTATTGACTTTGAACTTTGAAATTTGACAGTTATAACAGACTTTCCGCACTTTTTTTTTACTAATGTTAGCGATATGTTGAATGATTTTTAGTACATACTTCCCTATTTAAAGATGAAGTTCTGTTTTTGTTACCTTTACTCACCTTTCTACGCAGTTTCAGAGTTATTGACTTGAACTTGGAAATTTGACAGCAGGTTTTCCATAATTTCTCAGTTATGGATGGAAATATTGAAATACTTTTTAGGCCCCGCGACTTAGGTCGGGTGGCATATAGTGATTGAAGTGTGCGTGTGTCCATCGTGTGTCCGTGTGTGTGTGTGAGTCCAAGCCAATAACTCAAAAACTGTTAGGGCCACAGTCATCAAACTTCACACAATTATAAAGGACCATGGGAGGATGTGTGACACACCATAGCCGGGTTCGTACCTTCATGGTCAAGGTCACATTTCAAGGTCACACTAAAAATCGGTCAATATTCATGTCTCAGCCATAACACAGAAACAAATCACAGTACAATTGTTAAACTTTTTACAAATGTTAAGGACAGTCAGAAGGTGTGTCACGTATAATAGTTTCTGCCACATCAGGAAGGTGAAGTTCACAAATCGTGTCTCAAGCATAACTCCAAAACTATTTGGGCTACAATCATCTAACTTCGCTCAATTATAAAGGACAACGGGTGGATGTGTCACACACCACAGCCAGGTCGGTAAGGTCAAGGTGGGGGGGGGGGGGGGGGGTGGCGGGGAGCATGTGTTACTTTAGTAACATTTTTCTTGTTTGTTTCTGTTTCACTAGCCTCAGACAGGTGGTCTCTCGAGGAAGGTATTACTGTACTGTATATTGTTCAAATTGCAAACCGTTTCAATTGTGGACCCACAATGATGGCTCCCATCACTTTGCATCTACTTGAAAATAGAATATGTTTTCATTTTTGAAATTCACTTTCAAAACATTTCCACAATCCAGTATACATGTAAGCAGACCTTTAGATCAGTCTAATTTGGGCACAACGGCAAATATGGATGTTGCCTGCACGGTTGAAAAAATGCACCGGTGTTTTCTTCTTCTTGGCATCTGTTTAACAGTTTTAGGTTTTAGGTCCCCCTTCTTAAGATGCTAGTTTACAACCCCTTGTTATAGGTCTTCACCATTATCACTGGTTCCCTCCCACCACCCTTTGATGTAAGTTTACTCGACTAACTCGAGAAGGCTTCTTAGTTTCCCAGTGTCGAGCCAAAGGTCTGTTTGAATGTAAATTACTCACGGCATTTACTGAGAAATGCCACAAACATGAATATAATAAATTTCAAGCTTTAAGTGCATGATGATATGGAATTCACCACAGAAAAGCAATCGCTGTCGACAGTGTCGTATACGACACTGTCGACGCCGATTGCTTTTCTATGGTGAACTCTGTGTGTGTTTTTTTTTTTAAAATTATTTATCTCTTGCATTGTTTGATTCGAAGATAAGCTCTAAGTTATATTGCAAGCATCAGGGAATCCTGGCCAAACTATATATTGCCAAAACACTGCACAACTGTGGAAAAAGTTACAAACTACGTATAATTTGGGCGCAATTATCTTATTTGGGCACAGCGTTAACCGTCGTTAGGTGGGAAGAATTTAAAGGCCTGAGTATAAGCATTTCAATTACTTCCATGAATCAGGTACCATATGTAACATGTGACCAACTGACCCTGCACATTTTTACAACCTTTGTGTAGTTTTATGTACAGTTAAAACTAGAAGTCCTGTCATGAACTGTGCGCTTATTTAGGCTTAATTGCGCGTAGGAATTGCGCGCAATTGCCATATCGAATGGCACCCAAGGCATGGCAGGTTCTCCTTGTTACCCATAGAAAACACAAGCAATGTTCCTGCAAATGGACCTCCGGGTTACCCGGAGGTCCATTGGCTGAAACTTTGCTTGTGCACAGGCCGTATGTGCAGAATTTGATAGCCTTACCATCGTCATAACGCGTAGATTAATGCGCAAATCGACGTGCTATTTGTGCGCATTTCAGGACAGGACTTCTAGTTTTAACTGTAGTGTGTGATATCGCAGTCTATCAGCTAATCATGTGTAATTCACAGGGCTAGTCATTCGTTTCTTCCTGGTTATATATAGAATAAACGTATTGTATTTTCAAGTGAAAAATGTATTCTATGAGTTGGATTAAGAATGAAACCGCCGATCCTCTGGCGAGTCGGCTTCATTCTTAATTGTACGAGGAGAATAAATTTTTTACTTGAAAACACAATACGTTTATTTTGTTTATCCCATAAATCTTTCACAGGACTGTTGTGGCTAAATCATGCTGTTACTCGCTTCAAAACACAGCGAGAAGTGAGGAGCACATAGGTCCAATTCGATTACAAGCATTGTTAACAAAAATAAAAAAGGCACAGTGATACATTTCTGTCTAAAAATAATTCCCCTACAAACTTGAGCTAAGCTTGCAAAAATACTTTATTAAATGAACAATGTGTAGTGTTTTCTACTAGCATTGTGTAATACTTTCAAAAAGGTTCAAAGAAAACGACAATTGAGCTGGTAATTATACTACACGAATGCGGTAGAGGTCAGAGGTCATCGAGTCCGTCTCTACTATGGGAATAAATTCTTTCAGTGTTAAACCTATCGGGACAATTTATCACCCGACTTGGTGAATAAAGCAAATAATTATCCAAGGCTTTTATTGTTCGAATAAACAGCCATTTATGGGATAAAATTAAGATGATCTCTAGTATGTGACTAACTACGTTCATTACACAACCTTAGTCAACATTTTCCTGTAGTGTGTGATATGGCAGCCTGTCAAGTAATCCAGTGCAATACATGTACCTATGGTTAGTCAGTGCATGTTAGCTTACCAACTACAGTTAAAACTAGAAGTCCTGTCATGAAATGCGCACAAATAGCACGTCGATCTGCGTGTTAATCTACGCATTATGACCATAGTAAGGCTATCAAATTCTTTACATATGACATGTGAACAAGCAATGTTTCAGCCAATGGATCTCCGGGTAACCCGGAGGTCCATTGACAGAAACATTGCCTGTGTTTGCTATGAGTAACCAGGAGAACCTGCCATGCTGTGGATGCCATTCGATATGGCAATTGCGCGCAATTCAGCCAAGATAAGTTCACGGTTCGTGACAGGACTTATAGTTTTAACTGTAACTGTGTGCAGTGTACAAGGTTTGTCACTTTGTGAGTGCACAGCCTTTGTGAGTGTAGTGTTTCATGTAGTGTGTGATATACCCATTTTATAGCCAGAAGGTGTGACTTCAGAAAGTTCTACAGTTCAAACTAGAAACCCTGTCACATTTGGCGCAGAACATGCTCATTCATTAGTTAATGTGCTCCATACCTCAGAATAATGAAGTAGTCAAACTGAAATACACTAACACGTTTGTGCTGCGCACTGCAAAATATAATGTGCTATTATCGAGGTCAGTTGTGAAATCATGAACTGAACCGATCAAATTAACAGAAAGAAAATATTGAGTCTACAGTACGAGGAGGGTGGATTACTACTAAATTGCTGTGGGTAGATTTTTCGCTATTTACAATTTCGGAGGACAAAACACAAGAAGCACTGCAAATGTTCATCACATGGACCACCGGGTTGCATGAAAGTTTGTAAGTGTTTATTTTGCTATTAGGAAACATAAAAAATATTTTTCGAGTGGAGAATATATGGCGCTGACATTCAGTGGTAATCTAGTATCTTCATTCTGTATATGGCGTTGAATTTTAATATCCATTTGCGTTACCTCTGGTTAAGAATGATGTTAATGATCTCTATTTGCAAATATAGAATTGTGCAGATTTGGGCACGCTCTTCTTTTTCTTCAGGAATTAAGTATGCTAATGATGCATTTTGATAGGGGCAAAAGTGCACTTACACAGCATACAATAACTTCAGAATAGTGCACAACACAGTGACAGGACTTCTAGTTTCAACGGTTGGAACCGTCCTTGATAAACTAGAATGATAAGATATCGGGCAATGAAAGGAGATTCATTTTACTCTTTATCAAACGAACCAGGCGTATCCATCCGCTTACTTCACAAATTGAGTAGCTGAATTTGTTTTTCTTAAATTTTAACAAAACTATTTCATGTGACCCCCCTCATTGGAACAAATTCGTCAAGCTCATGCAGCCTCCGGGCACCACCTTTATCATTAGAGGGTTGGTTTCCGACAAAATGCACCTACGGTTTATAAGCTGAAATGTTTAAAGTATGCTTCGATGTTTAGGTAGGGTCTGCAGATGTGCATAAAGGTTTCAGATTTTTGATTTGATCTTCCCGTGGCTGCAGTGGTGTCACTTTTATCATTAGAGAGTTGCTTTGTCAAAAGGCCCCTTGGGTACAGTACAGTCGCAGTAGACTGGTTGTAATTCACTCGTGCATCGGGATGTCTACGCATGCATTTACCATGTTGATCATCAGCAAAAATTTAATTATTGAATTAATTTTTTGATGATTATTCCTGTAAATAGTGTTTGGAATCTAATATTATTGCGTCCGTGGAAATATTCCCCCCCCCCCCCCCCCCACCTTCCCCCATGGGAAGTGACCAGTCCATTGCAGCTGTACTGTATATAATTCAAAATGTTTCAAGTGTGTTCAGGTTCAGTCTGTAGATCTGCATAGAGGTTTCAAAATTTCAATTTGAGCTCATATGGCTCTGGTGGCACTACTGTTTTTTTTTGTCATTCGTGAGTTGGCATCCACGAAAGTGCTCCTAGGATATATAATTGGAAACATTTAAAGTGTGTGCAGATGTTCAGGCAGGGTCTGTAGATGTGCATAAATGTTTTGAAGCTTGATTCCACCCCATATAACTTTGGTGGCTCTAGTTTTATTGTTAGAACCATAAATGCACAAAATGACTTGATCCAGTTTTTTGCAGTTGTGAGTTGTCGGAGACCATGGCAATTTAGACAAAAATGTTTGAAACAAGCTATGAATTGAAAATTGAAAATTCAATTGAAACCCTTTCCATAGTCCATTCCATTCAAGGGGTCAAAAGCTGAATTTGAACGCATTTTGAGAATAGCACAGGCTGGTTTTGGTTACTACATTTGGTAAAGGTTTGCTGGAGATGAGATTTACATGAAGTATGTACAGTGTACAGGGTTAGTTAGTCAATTAATAATAAAAAAAATTTCTTACCATAATATATATCGGAAAGATTAGTCAGTGTATGTTACTTGATCAAATAATTCAATGCAATGCTCAGGTTAGTCACACATCCTGGTTATAACAAATTGGTAATTGCCATATCACACACTACGTGGAAATTTACACTCACTAAGGCTGTGCAATGCAGCACAGGGTTACTCGCATTAGGGCTGTCGTGACTATCATTTTTTGTAATCGACTAATCGTGACCAGTAATCGACGGTTAGTCGATTAATAGTCGCTTCCCATGATTTTTTAGCAAATCATTCTTCTGTTAGTAAAACTCTGAAAATGACAATGGCACCAGTGTGTTCAGACGAAGTGGGGTTGTGGGAACAACAAATCGGTCCCGACTGAAGCTACATGTAGTCCAATCTTGGACCCACAGTCCGTAATATAATTTTTGGGGTTGGTACGTCCTGTAGGACGTACCAACCCCCAAAATAATATTACTGACTGCGGGTCCAAGTTTGAACTAGATTGAAGCCGATGAATTAAAATGAATTTACCAAACTTTGAGAACGTTCCTGCATATGTTTCCTTTCTGCAATAAGTTTCTCGAAATTTTGAACATTGAGATCTATGCATTCCCTCGTCAGTTGTTAAAATTGGATCTTAGTCTGAAGTTCCGAACTTTGAGAAGTGATCTGACATTCTGACTTTCGTCATAATTTTGTCCCTTCCGCGCTTTGGGTTTTCCAATGGGTGCATTCGTGTGTACAAGACTGGAGAAATTCAGAAGAATCTATTCTTCTCGAGTAACTGTGAGTGTTCTTTCTTACACAGTCAGTGACAGTCGTACAGTCTTCCGGATATGAATGTTAACTATGGTTAGATATTTAAAGTTCTTCACCTTCATTGATCATTCACCTCACAAAACAATGCAATTTAGCCCCGACGTGTAGTAGATGTGTACCACCTTGAAAATGAACGACGATCGACTAAAAATAAAAAAACGTCGACTACTTCAATAGTCGACGGTTAGTCGACTAATCGAATAATCGCGACAGCCCTAACTCGCATAATAAAGGTTTTCTTATTTATTCCCAGAAAATATGAGTTACTGATTCTGTGTATTGCTCAGACTTGGGTGGTAAGCTGACATACACTGAATTACCATAGGCATTGCACATGATTATTTGATGGGCTGTCATATCACACACAACACGAAAATATGCTATTCACTAAGGCTGTAAAAGTGCACAGGGCCAGTTGGATACATGTTACATAGAGTGCAGGATTGAAAGAACTAATGAAAATGCTTATGGTTAGGCCTATAAAAAAAACTTCTAGTTTCGTAAGTAATTTTCTCTCAATTTTTTGATGAGGGAGGGAGCCCGTTTATCTGATTTTTGTTAAAACACAAAACCATTCTGGAAAATGTTAGAATTCGAAACTTGATTCCTTATATTATTATGTGGAAAAAATAAATTATTTCAGCAGACAAAATTCCTCATAATACAGCTGCAAATTTAACCAAATATCTTCTTGTTTGACAGAGCTTGGCGTGCTCTGTCAAACAGAATGAAGATGGTAAAATTTGTATCATACAAGTGGTGAGTGATATTGCCCAGAGGTATGTTTTTGGAACATGACAGCTTCTGTCAACTTTCCACTGTTAGAATAAGGTATATGTTTTTATTTCTATTAATTTTCCGCTAAGTGTCAATTTTTATACCTGTTAGAGTTTCTCTTTAGTTCAGTTCTTTTGCATATTAGCATGATATAATCTGCTCATAAGTGCTGTTTAGGACCATGACAAACTTTAATAAAGCCTATTTTTGGCCTGTTCTCTCATTTTAGCTCACCTGTGCAAAGCTCAGGGTGTTGCGTTACTGATCAATTTCCATCTGTCGTCCATCCAATGTGAACTTTTTAATTTTCTACATCTCCCCCCAAACTTGACTGAACCGAATTTAACAAAATTTGATAGGCATGACTTGCCGTCCATTTTCTAACGTCGTCATCCATTGTGAACTGTACATTATCATCTTCTCATTCAAAACTACTGGACCAAATTGAACCAAATTTGGTATGTATGTTCCTCATCATATTTCAATTCAAATGTGTCCACATAAAGTAGTCATGCCCAAAAGGGCTCCGACATAATTTTTTTAATAAGAAACAATATTATTTTATTTGGGCCTTTGATGAGAACTCCGAGGACAATTCTTTAAACATGACCTTCTTCAGATCCACTGATCAGAATCTTTTGAGATTCGGTATTTAGCATTCCTAGTATGGCAAATTCAAGTTTGTTCAAATCAAGTCCCTCGGTTAATATTTTTGGGAGCCCGAATTTTAGCTGTGCAGTTTGAGAAATATTCTTCAAAGATCTTTCTGTTCAGATCCACCAGAAGAATAATTTGATATTTGTTATACAGCATGAGATTGAAGTTTTTCCAGGTCATTATGCTCAACTAATTCTCGGGGCATCGGCAATTTTAAATCTAACCTGTGGAGAATTTCTGGCTATTTGTTTGTACCAGTGAACTCTGCACATAAATGACGGGTGATTATGGTTCCATCTAGTCAACTGATTGTTGTAATTTATATGTGAGTGGACAAGATTAATGTTTGGTCAGAAGGGGCCCATCATGGGGGGGGGGGGGGTGGGGGGGTTGGGTGGAGGGGGTTATTAGGGTTTAACGACACATTAACAGCCAGGATCATATCATGTCGGAGACAGTTTTACAGGTGGAGGAAGCCGGAGTACCCGGAGAGAACCACCCCGCAATGATGAGCAGCTGTCAGCTCTCCAACATCATAACTCTGAACTCTGTACAGCGGCACAAGCTGGGTTAGATTGGTTGAAGACATGCACACCTTTGACATGCAGTACGCTTTAGTACACAGCGTCTTCGTGCCCCCACGTAGGCAATCAGAGTTAAGTGCCTTGCCCAAGGATACAGCGCGGGAGCGCGAATCAGCACTCCACATCAGCAGCTGGGCAATATCGTGGCGAGAAAAAATTGAGCGTGGTTAGTAGTTGGATGGGTGACCATTTCAGCTGAAATGGTCACCCATCCAACTACTAACCATGCTCGATTTTTTGACCAAACATTAATCTTGTCCACTCACATATAAATTACAACAATCAGTTGACAAAATGGAACCATAATCACCCGTCATTTATGTGCAGAGTTGCCACGATATAGCCCTAGCTGCTGATGTGGCGTTAAGCACCAATACATAAATAAATAACCACGCTCGACGTTGCTTAACTTCGGTAATCTGACAAGAACCGGTTACTGCGACGCCACCATGCCTCCCATGAGGCATTTAGGAGTAGGTGCAGATACTAAGAGTGAAATGTAAATCATTCTTTGATCCTTCACCTAACGAATCGGCTGCATCCATCCACGTAATATAGAAATTAAGCAGTTGAAAAAATATTATGTTCCAAAACACTTTGATAAAACTACATCATGTGAGGCCTTTCTGTAGGCTCCAACTTTATTACAAAATGTTAGGACTGCTGTACAGTTCAGAGAAAAAATTTCTACCAAGGGTTTGGTTAATGCTTTCATATGAGCAGTTTATGCTATTAATAGAATTATTTGATTGAGAAATCCTGATACAAATAATTGAATTTTTTTTTACAAAGATTGCTGAGCCTTGAATCCGAACAGTGGAATAAAATAAATTATTTGCTGAGAGCTTGTTTCTGTACCATGTCTTGAACCTGAAGTATTAATATGTTGTAAGATTTGTGTAGTTGTTCCTGTGATAAGGCAGGGATACATTCCTTGGTTGTTGAGTGCTGGGAGACCATATTTGAGCTTTATTCATTAGTGCAGGTGAAACGAGAAGTTCTGTCACTATATTGTGCACTATCTTGAAGTGACAGCGAGCTGAATTAGTGCACTCTTGTATTTGTCAAACTGCATCATTATCAAAGTTCAATTCTTGCAGAAAAACAGCGTGCCCACTTCTGTACAATTCTATACAGTGGAGCCCACCTAATTGGATATCTCTTAATTGTATATCCCTTTTAATTGAATATAATTTCCCAACACAAAACCATTTACCATGCCTCCAGTACAAATTTGACCTGTTAATTGAATATAGGTTATAAAGAAACTCCTGTTAATTAAATAAAACATCTTGTAACATGTCGAGAAATTACCCTAACTCTTCCCAGTTTTCCTTTGGTTATAGACCTATTTGGCCTCAGTACATCCAGTACAGGCATTTAATCTATTATATCTTGTTTGACAGAGCTCATTGAGCTCTGTCAAACAAGATATAATAGAATAAATGCTAAGTTTATCTCTAGAATAAGGAAAGTGACACAAATCCTGTTAATTGGATACTCCTGTTAATTGAATAATTTTCATTGACAAAGTGGCTATTCAATTAACAGGGTTCCACTGTATTTATAAATAGAGATAATTAACGTAATTTCTAACCTCTTCTGGAATACATGCACAGTACAATCGGGGTTGTCTGATCGTAATCCACGTGTTGGCAGTGATGTCAACGCATGTATTTACCAGGTAATAACAAATCCTCATCAACAAAATTTTAATTAATGAAATACCAGGTTGAACCGGTGCTTCATTAATTAAAGGTTTGATGATTATTTCTGTAACTAGGTTTGGAATCTAATATTATTGCGTCCGTGGACATATTGTCCACCCGTGGAAAGTTACCAGTCCATGACAGCCGTACTGTCCATGTAATGACGTAAACAGATATTAGATATCGACTACAAAAACAGAATGATGAGAGTGGATTACTACTTCATCGCAGTGCCGTATATTCTCCACTCGAAAAGTGTTCATAATTGTTCATAACAGCACAAGTAATTGTAAACTTTCTTCACATGGACCACCGGGTAAAACTCAGTGGTCCTTGTGATGAAAGTTTGCAAGTGCTTCTTGTGTTTTGTTTGCAGAAATTGTAAATAATTACTAAGTTGAAAATCTATCCCATGGCGATTAACTGTTATTCCACCCCCGCCTACTGTAGTCTCAATATTTTCTCCTTTTTGCTTTGTTCAATTCGTGATTTCACTACCGACCTCGGTAATAGTGCATTATATTTCTCATTGCACAACGCAAAAGCTCTTGTGTATTTTGGACTACCACATTCTTCTGCAGTAAGGAGCACATGAACTAACGACAATTTTCTGCCCTAATTGTCAAAGAGCTTCTAGTTTCATCTGTATCATAACTTAAAAGCACCATAGTGTGTGGTAATGCTCCATATTATCTTTGAAGTGAAGCTATTTAACCCTTTACCCAACGCAGACGATATCAAAATTTATTTTGAATACCAATTTTTACAATTTTTTCCAAAAGATTTCAACAAAACCATATCATGTGACCCCTCGTTGCCGAGCTCGTTCCAAAGAGGGGTCACATGATATGGTTTTGTTGAAATTTTTCGAAAATTAATATTTTTTCAGCTGCTGAATTTGCATATTATGTGGTTGATGTGGGCGATTCGTTGGATAAAGGGTTAACCTGTCTGGATTTCCTTTGTAACAATTTATGGGCCAGCATGGAGCACGGTGGCTCAGTAGGTAGAGGTGCAGTTCGAATCCCACCTGCGGCAACCGCGTTGTGTCCTTGGGCAAGACACTTCATGTCCATTGCCTGCGTGGGGGCATGATGACGCCGTGTACTAAGGCGTACTGCACTTCGATGGTACGCATGTCTTCAACCAATCTAACCCTGCCTGTGCTGCAGTGCGGAGTTACGATGTTGGGGAGCTGGCAGCTGCTCGTCGTTGCTTCTCTCCGGGTACTCCGGCTTCCTCCACCCGTAAAACTGTCACAGTCATGATTTGCCATTGTGCATAAATATGTGACCTTAAACATCAATAAATATGGGCCAGCACTCTCCCCTAACTTGCTACAAGTCAAAGACATGTGAACAAATTCTGATGACTAAAAATAATTTAGTACTCTACCAGTTAAGTAATATGTTTACCGGTATTTATTTTATGACAGTTCGACTTCAGCCTAATATTACTCATGGAGCTGTAGAAGTCTACATGGACAACCAACGAACCTTGATTTGTGCTGATGGTTTCAATGACATTGCAGCTGGTGTTGTATGTCGAGAAGCAGGTTTTTCCTATGGAATGAGTCTTTCAGGTTCTGCGTTCGGAACAAGCTACCAACAGATAGTGATGTCGAATGTTCAATGTACAGGTAGAGAATTGTCAATACTTGACTGCCAATATGACAAAAACATAGCAAGATGTTCGAGTCGCAAATATGCTTCTGTGGCTTGTTCCAATATCCCTCCATCTGGAGGTAAGTACATAACCTACTTCATATAAGCAATTAATAAGGCTGTTTTGAACCCTGTCAATTAGCGTCGGCTCTCGGCAGTGCCAAGGCAAAAGTCGAAGAAAAATAAATTTTTCCAGGGCAATAAAACTGCCGACAGAAAAAAATAGTAAATATCACCATAGCTGTTAAGTGAAAAATCAGGTTTGGTTTTGGTATTAATGTATTACCCTAGTCTAAGGCTCAGTTTTGTTGTGGTGTTATAGTGTCAGGCATCGAGAAAGGGCCCTTTAACTTCACTTGTGTTCGTCTGGGTCCTGCCCATATTTTCTTCCGTTTCCTGAACAATAACAGACTAGGCGGCCTCCTCTGTGATTGCCACTTTGAACAAATAGTGGTGTCAAAATAGCATTTTTCAACAGAACAAATGGCCAGAAAGGACAAAAAGTGCCAGATTCACTCGATCAGCACTGACATGTCAGATCCTTTGTTCATTCCCATTTAGTGATCGCCAGGTATTTCTTTTGCAGTTGTGTTACTTTACCATACAGATTCAAAACACTATAAGAATATTCAGTGTTAAATCAATTCGACATATTCTTTCTAGTCCCACTTCCAAGCTGGAAAATAAGCAATCTGTCATTTCCAAAATGAGGTCCCCAGAAGGTGAATTTGCTAATGCTATCCCATACAGTTGGCCAGTTTATCCTCTGGGTTCCTCTTTTTGTTTAGGTTTGAGACCCTGATTCAGACTGAGGTTCACAGAGGGTAGGTAAATTTAGTGATGCTACCCTGCTGTGCAGGGTAGCATCACCAAATTCACCCTCAGGAGACCTCATTTTGCAGATGTCAGTCTGCTTATTTTCTGTCTTGCCCACTTGGCCATATTCCTTCTAATGTCGATGGAAATTTCAGTGTTAAATCAGTTCGCCATAGTTTCTTCCCTTACTACTACTGTGTTGTTTCCTTCGGTAAGGCACATCCCGTTTTCCACTGTGTGTGAATAGTTGCACTGTGTACTGAGGTGTATTGGATTACCTTAGTAATTAGTGCACTTGCCTTCAACCAATGCTAAACCTGCTTGTGAAGTATTAGTATGTTGAGGAGTCTGACAGCTGCTGCTCAGTGATTCTCTCCGGGTGCTCTAACTTCCTACACTGTACGACCCGAGATGACCCCGGGTAGTTTTCAAATTGAAGAGTTAGAAAAAATAAATTATTCCATAACTTTTAACAAAATCATAACGTTTGACCCCTCATTAGAATGAGTTCATCAAGCTCATTCTAATTGGGGAAGGGGTGGGGGGGGGGGGGGGTCACATGATATGTTTTATACTGAGCTGGAGTTGTTTAGTATTATTTTAGCATCCTTTTGTTTGGAGCCACATGTGCACTGAATTCGCAAGACATTTTGCTTAACCCTTTACCCAACGCATCCACCCGCGTAATATGCAAATACAGCTGCTGAAAAAATATTATATTTTTATACTGTACCAATGACCCAGACATAGCTGGTGCTAACTCTTAAAAATATAGGGCCAAACACAAATTTTGCCCCCCAATCCCCAAAATTTGCATCTAAAACCAAAGAAAACATGTCCTGAATGGCCCTCCATACTTCACCTCTACTGCGCATGCGCAGTGTCAAGGACGTCCCGAAATTGGCGCCATTAATCATTCTTTGTTTGGCCCTTCATCAGTTAACATCTGACTGATCTTTGTGCTTGTAAATCTCAGTTTAAATGATGCCAGACACATAAATATTAGAGAAATGGTGATTCTAAGGAGGATATAGAAGGAGGAGAGGAAATATGAGTGACAGAAAATTATCAGGGCTGTAACTTAAAATTTTTTAATGAAATTATGTTAAGTTACCTATTTTCGAGGCAACAGCCTGTTGTGGTCATTCTTGTTATCAAGTTACACTGCTTGTTCAGTGTTTTCCTCTCTCCCTTTCCTTTAAGTCCCCTCTTGCTATTCTCCCATGCTTTTGGCATATTTTCTGTAATTTTATTACTAAAATTTCTTGGGAGTTTTAGCTGGATAACAGAATGAATTCTGTTCTTTTCCCCATGTTTACGTCTTCACCTATGGGTGGTTAGGCGTAGTGTTCTGCATCTACCATCTGATGTTCTGCAGTTTCTTCCCTGGAAGTCTCTGTTTTGCATCAGATAGTGTATTATTGGTAACTGATTTCGGGCCAGGGTGCCTGGAGTCTTGTTCTGGTGTTTTTACACTTATTGTTTACATTTACAACAGCCCTCTGTGTGAGGGGGGATTTCTTGAAAATAATATCTTGATGTTAATTTAATCATAACTAGATACATTATTATTGTTTGTAAGTGTTGCATAAATTGTTTAAAATGTTTTTAGAATTTTTGTCCACACTTAGGCTTGGGATCCATTGGGGCTCAACGTTACTTTTCAGAAACTTGGGCTGTTCTGAAAAAATATTTTTTCAAAATTTTTTGATTTCAATTATTTTTTCTATGTTAATGGATCATGTTATTATGTATTTTGATTGTCAGGGGTTGGTGCGAGTACTAGGACTTCTTTTTCTTTTCACAATGAAAGGATATTGTTCAATTGTAATAAGAGGAAATCTTCCTCTGACATTCATAATCATTGTATATTGTAGTCAGCGTACTCGCACTAACTCCTGTTCTGTATGTGTTAATTTCGATGACAACATGGGAAGCGCGTGTCACGGTATGTTAGTGGGGAATTGGCCATTCCGGTCCTTTCCCCGCAGGGTCACTCTACTTTATCAATCTCTATTTCAGACGATCAAGAACAGGGTGATGTATCCGTGATGTCTTCCAAAAGTGTGCCTCCGTCGTCACAATTAATGAAGAGCTAGCGGAAAAGTCCTCATGTAAATACGTCAATTGCCTAAGAGGACCCTAGTAGGTTCGACGGCCTTTGACGTCCACTAGCTCGCCCGGTGTAGCATCCATTCATCAAATGGTTCGGCAGCCGGGTTCGTCCGTTGCGGTCTAGAAGGAGTTTTGGGTGATGCGAGCACTATCAACCAAATGCACACCCAGTGATGGCGGATTAGAGGAGAGAACGGAGGAAGCCTTTTAGTCCGGTTCCTAGCTCGTCCAGGTCCATCCGGACTGCGAGCGAGAGAGGCCCCTCTCTCGTACAACAACATCTGGCCCCAGATGTTGTGGTACAAAATGTTTCGCATTCGGAGCATACGTCCGCTGCTCGGGATGCTCCGATATATAGTCAGTCCGGAGAGACTGTCAATAAGGCTTCCTCATCCTCATGGTAGTGCACACGAGTGCTCTTGGCTACGTGACCTCGGATATCCAGTCAGCTTCGCCAATCAGAGAATCACCGGCGACCAGGTCACACCATCCGGTAGCCAGGGACACGAGGCCTGCAGACTCCGGACGTTCGCATAAGAAAGTGTGCGGGAGTCAACGTTCACGGAGCTTCCAGCGGCAAAGCATCGTAAGACCGCTACTGCACAGGCCTCGGTGACGGACGTGCTATCCCAAATAGCACAGCTTATCGCAGCATCCCAGCAATGACAGAATCTGTCGCATCATGTATTATCCGTCGACGCTGGGTTGGGACGCTCCGCGGAAGCAGGTACAGACGTCCGAAAATTTCATCCGGTCCGACGGGACGCCGAAAGGGATTCGGAGGATTTCGAGCTTTCCCTTTCGGAACAACATAAGCTGCTGTGTATGTCATCTGACTTTATCTTCTAGAGGTTCTTTCGTCGGACCAGAATGCTGCGATGCTGGATAAGAAACTGATAGCGTCGGTGGACACAGAATTTTTTGGTTCGGTTCAGGGACATCGTCCCTCAGTTCCGGCACAGTCCAATAATGTCACACAAACTTTCGAATTATTGAACGACGCTATATATATTATTATATGCTTGCTATTAACAAGCATGTCTGGTTTCTTGTTCGCAAAGTTACGGAGATGTCTTTCAAAAGTGTGCCTCTGTCATCATAGTTAATGAAGAGCTAGCGGCAATAAGTGCTCATGGAATATGTCAATCGCCTAAGAGGTCCCTAGTAGGATCGACGGAGTTGACATTCGCTAGCTCACCCGGTGTAGCGTCCATTCATCGAATGGTTCGGCAGTCGGGTTCGTCCGTTGTGGTCTAGGAAGGAGTTTTGGGTGATGCGAGCACTATAATAAACTTTAGTACACACCCAGTGACGACGGATTAGAGGACAGATCGGAGGAAGCCTGTTAGTCCGGTTCCTAGCTCGTCCAGGTCCGTCCGGGCTGCGAGCGAGAGAAGTCCCTCTCTCGTACAACAACATATGGGACCAGATGTTGTGGTACAGACATTTCGCATTCGGAGCATATGTCCGCCGCTCGGGACGCTCCGTTATATTGACAGTCTCTCTGCATCCCAGCAATCGACAGATTCTCGGTCGGATCAGGAATTATCCGACGGCGCTGGGTCGGTGCGCTCCGCTGTTGCATCAGGTTCAGATGACCGAACACTCTATAGGGTCCGACAGGATGGCGAAAGGGATTCGGACGATTTCGAGCTTTCCCTTTCGGAACAACAGAAGCTGCCATACATTTCTTCCGGCATTATCTTCCAGAGGTTGTTCCGTCGGACTACATTGCTGCGATGCTGGATAAGAGACTAATAGCGTCATTGGACACGGAGTTTTGGATCGGTTCAGGGACATTGTCCCTGACTTACCGACACAGTCCAATAATGTCATTAGAACATTCGAATTATTTAACGACGCTATATATAAGCTTGCTACCAAGCATGATAGTCTAGTTTCTTGTCCGCAATGCTCTATTCTGCCTTTTATCAATTCTAGGAAATAATCTATATTGGCAGAACAGGGCATACCGAGAGTTCATATGCATCTAGACGGCGGTGCTGAAGACTGGGAATTATCTTTTTCGCCGTCTATGTCAATTCCAGCCACGATGTTGGAAACGACAATGATGTCTAATAGACTTAACTTAGATGCTTTATCATACGTAGATCACCTTACTGAGGCGTTATCATTACGTCTTCAAGAGAAAGAATTCCAGTATTTCATCCTCAATGTGATTTCTTTCAAGGGCAGTAGTTTTTCCAAGTATAACTCCGCCCTTCAGTGGCAACCTGGAGTTGGTTAGACGTGACGCAGCCCTAGCTACATCCACGCGCGTGGATAGTAAGGTGAAGAACTCTCTCAGAGTCGTTTCGGTCTCGGAGAAGCTTTTCTTCGACGGCAACTTTTCAGCAATCTATGAATTGCTCGATATACACGTTCTCTTGTCTATCAAGAGTAGCAAGAGATTCAGACTGGGGCAAACATTCGGTGGTTGACTCAGAGAGTGCCACAGCAGTTGCCGGACCCGAGTTTTATGATTATGACGGATGCCAGTCAAACAGGTTGGGGTACAATATTGATCCCAACGGATTCGAAGTGCCAGGGTCTTTGGGTTCCGCAGTTTCTAGGCAAGCACTTAACTTCCAGGGAATGATGTTATTTAGGCTTGCACTATGTCATTGGATGACCATTATTCAGAAACGCATGTCCAAATCCTGTCCGATAATACGACAGTAGTTGCGTATCTCCGGAACCGGGGAGGCACTCATTCGATTCCGTTATTCAATTTAACGGAAAGAATCCTTCTGTTTGTTATAGTACACCAAGTTCTGCTTCGGTCCGTCATATTCCGGGTCGTCTGTTTGTATTAGCAGACTCCCTTTCACGTAAGGGTCGCTTGTTGCTGTCAGAATGGACTCTCAACAAACAAGTATTCAAACAGATTTGCTATCAATGGGAGCGCCCAATGATAATTTATTTGCGACACAACTCACTATTCATTTGCAGACGTATGTGTTTGCATGTCCTGATCCCTGAGCTTATGTTGTTAACGCTCTATTGATCTAATAGAATGGAATGATAGGATATGCGTATTCCCCAGCGCTGTTGATTCAGCAAGTTTTGCTAAGATAAACATCCACAATACAATTCTGTTGATAGCATCTCTGTCTTCACAGAGACCGTGGGTAAATTTACTCAGGTGTCTACTGTGGGACTTACAGCGAAAACTTCCTCCATGAGAGGATCTTCTTTCGCTGGGGAAATCATGTCAACTTCATCACAACCCGCAAGGTCTCAACCTTCACGTATTCCGTTGTGTGGTCCTTCTTGCACGGCAAGCATTGTACAGGTCGAGCTATGGACACGATTTATTACTGTAGGAGAACCTCTTCTTCGCTATACTATGCGGCTAAAGTGGAGGCTCTTCCGTCGTTGGTGTAGGGATCATTATGTTGATATTTTTGATCCCTCCATACTAGACATTGCAACTTTCTAGTTTACTTGTTTGACAAGATCAACTGCAGCCTGTTACTATTAAGGTTATAGGTCTGTCTATGTTATCTCATACCTATGCACTCTATGATAGTTTACAATTGAGTCTTATGTCTCATTATCTAAGTCAGTTAGAAACTTTTCGATAAATAGACCTTGAATCTTTAGATTAAATTCCTATACGGAATTTAGCTTCGGTTCTTATTTAGCTAAGTAATCATTTGAGCCTCTGGATACAGTAGTTTTCAAATTCTGACCTTTTAAGACAGTAATTCTGTTAGTCTTCTCTTTTACTGAGGAGTCAGTGAGCTTCATACACTATCAGTGGACGATTCTCACTTTCGTAGTGTCGGAAACACTACTTCATTTACTACTTAGGTTGGATTTTTAGTTAAGAGTCAGGCTCTTAATAATATCCGGAACCTATTGTTATTAAGGTCCTTCCGTCTTCGTACGGGCATAGGCCTTTACTCTGTCCGGTTAGAGTTTACTTATTTATAAACAGATATCAGTTTATTAGTACGGACGTAAGCTTCTTCTGTCTTGATGCCTAATAGAAGGACATTACGCTCCATTCTATTGCTAATGGATTCAATTAACTATCGGTACTGCTTATGGTATATCATTGACTCAGCAGTTTGTGCTTGAGATTTCGGCTCATGAAGTAAGAGCTCTTTCTACATCTTGGGCTTACATTAATAGTGTCGCTATTATAGATTTTATGAACGCTGCTCATTGGGCTCAGCCATCCACATTCATGAATTTTTATCTCAGAAATATTGAGTCCATTTCTGGAGGCCTCCATTGTTAGGTCTATTATCTACTGCTCAGAATGTCTTCACTTAACAGTTGCCACTATAGCTAGGTAGGCTTTCTGTTCCAGCAGTGACTCCGTCCTGCTGCCCTCTTCGCTCTGGGCTATTTGACCCAGGGCAAGGAGAAGGGAGGGGGGGGGTGTTCCCTTGGGTCACCTGTTTTATTATGAAAACAAGGGGATACCTCCTCCGGAGTTAGTAATTCTGAGCTGTTACTGGGATGGCTTTTAAGTGATAAGTTTATGTTTTAAAAATTCATTCAGGTCATAGTTTTTAAAGTATAGCTTTTGAATATATCACGTGTCAAACGGGCATTATTATACAATCCTCAGACACTTTTAAGGAGTATAAAGAGTCTCTATTCTCTAGACTAACTTTATTTATTGGCTTACTTTAAAAATTATTAGTATAAGGATTATACTGGATATAAATAGAGTACATGGATGTTATGATGCTCAATTTTGGAAGGTGTTGTGTCTTTCTAATTTATCATAAATAAGAAAGATACATGTAAGGCCTAATACTCCTTTTCCCCTCGAGGGGATGACTCTATTTTATATAATTGAGCTTATTTGAACTTGCTCTATGTCCTAGGCCCTCCAGCCTTTTTACTATTCAGCTATGTTCCAGCCTTTTTACTATTCAGCTATGTCTGGGTCATTGGTACAGTATAAAAATGTTAAAAAATTTATAGTAATTCATATATTTTTTATACTTACCAACGACCCAGACGGGGATGGCCCTCCCAGGAGTTGGGAACTCATACCTCCCTGCTGAGTACATAGCGCTTACCAGGCACTGGTTATAAGAATGATTAATGGCGCCAGTTTTGGGACGTCCTTGACACTGCACATGCGCAGTAGAGGTGAAGTATGGAGTGCCATTCAGGACATGTTTTCTTTGGTTTTAGATGCAAATTTTGGGGATTGGGGGGCAAAATTTGTGTTTGGCCCTATATTTTTAAGAGTTAGCACCAGCTATGTCTGGGTCATTGGTAAGTATAAAAAATATATAAATTACTATAAATTTTTTAACTTTTCGAAAAATTTCAACAAAACCATATCATGTGACCCATCTTTGGAACAAGCTCGTCGACTCGTTCCAAAGAGGGGTCACATGATATTGTTTTGTTGAAATTTTTTTTTTTAAATTTCAAAAAATGATATTTAAAATAATGAATTTTGAAATCGTCTGTGTTGGGTAAAGGGTTAATGTCGGTAAAATGAATTTTGCAATCTTACTTTTTTTTATTATTCTCGTCATGTCAGTAAATAAAGAGCCTTCACCAGAAGATGCCTCAGAGTGAGTTCTATCCAACAACACAAGAGACTGACAGTTAAGAAGAAATCTAAATTTTATAGTAAATTTCCTTTCTTATTATACCTACCACAATTGTTTACTACAGGCTTGCACTACAGTGGAAGTCCCTAACTCGGATAAAATACTCTCTATTTTTGTCTTTCCCAAGCAAGTTGGGAAAGAAAAGTGGTGCAAAAGCACCAATAAAAAATAAGCCAAAACTGGGTCGAGTGCAACCGGCGCAGACCCAGTACGGGACGCTCTCTCCCAAGTACAACTCCACGACTTCCGTTGCCAGTGCGCATACCGTCTCTAAAGACTCATTCTTTTTGAATCCGTAAACGTTAAAGTAGGCTGCCTGCATAACATCCGACAACTTGACGGAGTTAGAATAAGCCCAAGAGGTAGACAGTGCCCGCACCTCGTGGGCAGAAATACGATTGGTAATACAATCGCCAGCTGCTAACCGACTATAAGCCGTACGAATAGCAAGACAAATCCATCGAGAAATGGATTGAGGAGAGATCTTCTGTCGACCCGGAATGAGAGACAGAAAAAACCGTTTTCTGCCCTTCCGTATGAAGCGTGTCCGATCAAGATAAATGCGAATAGCACGGACCGGACAGAGCAATGGGCGAGTACCCTCAACAGAGGGAAGAGCCCTGATACAGATAGGAGGAGGAGTAGTATCTGGTAACTGATTCTTAGCCAAAAAGGAGCAATCAGTGGTAAAAGTAACACTGTTGGGAGAACTCCTAAAAAAGGCCGGGTCAACCGAGAGGGCGTGAAGCTCACTAACCCGTCTGGCCGAAGCAAATGCCATCAGAAAAGCCGTCTTGTATGTGAGAAATCGCATATCCACCTGGGATAAAGGTTCGAACGGCGCCCCCCCCCCCCCCCCCCCCCCCCCCCCCCCCCCAAGCAAAGCAGCACCCACGAAAGATTCCATCGTGGAGTAAGCTGCAAAGTCCGAGGCCTTTTCAAAGAAAAGTGCCGAACAAGCTTGGAGAGGTAAGGATTAGTGCCGATACGACGCTTCCCCACATAAGAAAAAGTCTCTGAAAGCATAGACCTGTAACCCTTGATGGTAACAGGCTGGAGACCCCGAGAATCAAACAGATATACCAGAAACTCCGCAATCTGTGAAATCGAAGGATTGGCATAATCAACAGAGTGATCAGCACACCATCGACAGAAGACCTTCCATTTAGCTGCATAAGCTAAACCAGTGGAGTGCCTCCTTGAAGAAGAAATGCACTCCACTGCTCGTCTCGAAAAACCTCTACGGAGGAGACAGGACCTGACAAAAGATATGCGTGAAGGCACAATGAAGTCGGGTCGACGTGAAACCTCCTCGGGCGACCTTGACAAAGAAGGTCGCGACGTAGCGGGAGACGTGCCGGAACCGCCGCCATCAGCGAGCGGAGCTGATTGATCCACACCCGCTGAGGCGACAGGGGAGCGATCAGAATGATTCGACAACTGCAGGTTCGAATTTTGGCGAGAACCTGAGGAAGAATCGGAACCGGCGGGAAGGCGTAGCCGACTAGACCGTTCCAATCGAGTGACAGAGCGTCCACGGCAAAAGCCAGAGGATCTGGACACGGGGACACGAAAGTGTCCACCTGATGGTTCCAACGAGTCGCAAAGAGATCGATGTGGGGACGTCCCCAGAGATCGCAAAGCGACTGGAACACTGCCCTGTGAAGCATCCACTCGGTGGAAATAACCCTGCCCTGTCGGGACAGGGAGTCGGCGAGGACGTTCAGACGACCGGGAATGTGACGAACAACCACCCCGGCGTGAACCTCCTGAGCGAGCAGTAAAAGATCCCGAGCTAACTCGTACATCGGAAGCGAGTGCGTGCCGCCCTGGTTCCGAATGTAAGCAACCACTGTCGAATTGTCGGATAGTAGAAGGACCTGGCGATTCGACAAGTGAGGGATCCACTGCCTGAAACTCAGAAGAAGAGCAAGAAGCTCCTTCTGGTTGATGTGTAGAGCTGCTTGATCCTGGTCCCACATCCCGTGTAGGGAAAGACCGAGAGGATCCAACGTCGCACCCCATCCGAGATCGCTGGCATCTGCCGTCAGGACGCGATCGGACGTGGGTAAGTCCAGCGGAACACCCTGCGTAATCCACTGAACATCTGTCCAGGGAAGAAGGTGAGGATACAGAGAGTCCGGAAACGGAAGCACCTGATCCAGAGAATCTACATTCGGTCTCCAACGACTGAGCAGAAAGTGTTGGAGAGGTCTGACACGCAGCCGACCTAGAGGAATGAGATCCGTCACCGAACCGCAGAGACCGATCAGCCGGAGAAAACTCCGAGCGGTCGCGGACCTGGACTGGGACAGAGTCAGAGCAAAAGCTGAGAGAATCACAGCCTTGGCCTGGGGGAACAGCCACCAAATTGAATTTGGTTTGGAAAGACATCCCCAGATGACAAAACGACTGAGAAGGGACCAGGTCCGACTTCTCCTCGTTGACTCTGAATCCTAGCGACGTGAGCAAGCTCAACAGAGTGGCGACATCCGATTCCAGTAAGGCAGCATTGGAATGCCTCTGGAGGATATCGTCCAGATATGCCGAAGTAGTCACCCTGGACTGTGTGCGATGGAACGCTATCACATGCGACATCAGTCTGGTGAACGCCCAAGGAGCCAGGTTGAGGCCGAACGGCATGGCCTTGAACTGGTAAACTCGCCCCAGAAAAGCGAACCTGAGATACTTCCGTGACGCCCGATGCATCGGAACGTGGAAGTAAGCGTCTCGCAGGTCTATGCTGGCGGCGAAATCTCCCTGGTGAATTGAATGGCGGACCGACCTGAAAGTCTCCATGCTGAACTTGGGAGCAATGATAGACTGGTTCAGGATGCTCAGATCGATAACCGGTCGGAGTCGGCCGTCCTTCTTCGGCACCAAGAACAGGCGGGAATAGAAACCCACTGACTGAACGTTCTTGACGACCTCGATCGCCCCCTTTGCCAGGAGATTGGCAATCTCCGTGGACAAAAGTTCCCGACGTAAAACGTCTGAAGGAACTGTGGTTGGAAGAGGCACCCTTGACAGAGTGGGGTGCCGTCGGAAGGATATGCGCAGCCCGGACCGAACAACATCTAACACCCATGGATCGGATGTGATGGTGGTCCAATGGTCTGCAAACTCTGCTATCCTTCCTCCAACCTGGGACGAGTCGAGGTGAGGACCTTCATTTCGAGCCCCGACGAGGCCCGCGAGAGGAGAAACCACCTCCTCTGCTAAATGAAGAATCCTGAGACTTCCCTCGATTCTGCCGACCCCTACCTTTACCCCGTGAGTAAGAAGCAGAGGCGGCGGCAGAAGGACCAGCCTTTTGCTTCACAGAGGAAGCAGAAGGGTACTTGTTAGGCTTGGAACGGCCCTTGCCTCCCCGAGAAGGCTGATCAAGCTGACGAAACAGCAGCTGATCTTTGGAATGACGTAGGACGTCATCCCGGACCGTCGACACGGAACCATGGAAAAGTTGCGGACCTGCCAAAGAAGCAGATCGAAGAGTAGCACGCTGCTCCTCGGGAAGGGATCGTCCTGTGTCCAGCACAGCGTCCCTTCGAACTAATTCCAAATTGGCCGTGTTACAGGCATGCGTGTGAGTAAGGTGCATAAGCGCCTTGGACAGCACACGCAAAGGAGCCTGTACCTCGTCAAACTTATCTGGAGGCAGATAAGCAGCCAAAGCTGAGACGACGTGATCTGAGAGAGAAAGCATGCCAAGCATCTCTCTAGATAAGCCCAACGTGGACTCCAGAGTCGTCATTGGAATGACGGCAGACTTGGGCTTGGAAAGCCCGAGGGAAGTGGAGTCCTGATCCAGAACCGTCAAAGTCTGGCAGACTGACGGATTGGCGGAATCGTAGGAACGATAACGCACAGGAGGCAAAAAGGTGTCAACCCTGGTGAAGAACGAAGTCTTCAAAGCCTTGGAATTCAGCTTGGCATCCAATGCTGAAAAAGCTTCAACCACCTGTACCGACTGGCACGGTCGAAGGCGCCCAGAAGCAGGTTGCTCCATAGGCTGTTGGCGCGCGACCGAAGATCGCGGCCAGGCTGACACTGTCGGCTGGTTAGCAGGTTTGAGCTCAGGCAGAAACCCAAACACAAAGTCAAGAGCCGCCCCCAAGTCCGAAGACTGCTGGCCCTCGACCTCAAGCATGTCGGACTCCTCCCCAGAGTCGGAAGACACATAGCCCATCGTGGGCAAACCAGCTGACGCCTCCCATGGTGTCGGGACACCAGAGGAATCGGAAACCGGCCTGTTTCCAATCCCGGGAGGCGGCGCCATAGGAGGCGCCTGGAAACCACCCATAGCCTCGCTGGAAGCAACAGGAAGGCTCTTTGAGAGAACCTGAGTGAGTAAGGAGAGGGCCTCCCTAAGCTCACTGCCTGTACCGACCGGTTCGACAGGGGAGCGAACCGGCAAAGTGGCTTCACCTCTGACCCTCTTAACCAGCGAAGGGTCACGATCCTCCAAAACACCCGACGCGGGACGACGGGCGGCAGCCGAAACATCTGAAGGCAGACGTGTATAGGGGTACGATGCACCCCGAGGATCAATATTGCGAGAACTCATGAGAGTCACCGCGGACCTCTGCGGGGCAGAAGGTCCAGGCTGCACAAAAGGCGTTGGTCCCCCAAAACTGGTCGTGTGACCAGAGTGAGCGGACGGAAACGCCCCGGAGTTCATAGTGTTTCCACTATGAACATCCGAATCCAAAGACACAACTGTGGTACTCGACGGCGACGAGACCACAGCGATGGGCTCGGCCGGCAGCCCCTTCCGACTTCGCCGAGTTGAAGTCAGGGAAGGCTGGGGCCGATATCCCACGTCTACAGTATCGGACAGTTCTGCAGTCCCCTGCAGCGAAAAGCCGAGGCCGGCTGAAACAGACAACGAAGCAGACGGACCAGCAGCAGTAGTAGATACGTCGAGAGTCGTTGAGGCTGGTGAAATAATGGAGAGAGCACACCGGCTCGGCTCCGAAGGAGGAGTCACAACCCTAGTGACAGCCTCAGATGTCGACTGGAGGGGGACCGTAGTCCCGGAACCAGGCATCTCTACACCAGAACACTCAACGGCTCCCGCAGTATCCACCACAGGAAAAGACTGCACATCCCCCACGGAGGAGGAATAACTCTCACCAGACAGAGTCGGTTCGGGAGGCCCCGAACGACCACGTTCTCCTTTCCCGCGGGAGCGGGAGGCACGGCCACGAGAACGAACGACACGATTTACAGACGCCCAAAAGGTGGAAGACCATGTTCCACAGACACCACACGGCCGCTCGGCCGAACACCCATTACAGGAGGAACACGACGAATGTACATCGTCCACATGCTTAGGCAGCAGACACTGCCCACAAGGAATTGTCCTAGGCATGAAAGAGGTGAGAGGAGCAGAGAAGGTGAGATCAGAAAACAGAACACCCCCAAAGAGAGAAAGGTGACAGAAACAAAGACCCCAGACGGCCGACCGGGAACCACCCAACAGGAAGACTACTCTCAACAGAAAGAAGAAACACTGTAGGAGTGGTACCCCGCTGACACCTAACTCTAACACAATTAAAAAAGTTTGCAAAAAAAGCATTAACAATAATTGTGAAATAATCTAAGTCCGAACCGCGTGGCCCGCGAAATTCGCGCGCGACTCGAGAGAGAGCAAATAAATATACATGATGGACATATAAAAGAAAAAAGAGAATATAAAACACTGTTCCTGAGAATACAAAGGATACACTGCGGTATAATGAATCAGGAATCATCAAACATCGAGTTGGTGGAACACTGATAAGCGTGCAAAAACATCTCGACACGAAGCGGATTTTAAAAAGAATGAGTCTTTAGAGACGGTATGCGCACTGGCAACGGAAGTCGTGGAGTTGTACTTGGGAGAGAGCGTCCCGTACTGGGTCTGCGCCGGTTGCACTCGACCCAGTTTTGGCTTATTTTTTATTGGTGCTTTTGCACCACTTTTCTTTCCCAACTTGCTTGGGAAAGACAAAAATAGAGAGTATTTTATCCGAGTTAGGGACTTCCACTGTAGTGCAAGCCTGTAGTAAACAATTGTGAGTAGGTTGATAAGAAAGAGCCAAATGATCGATCTTCAAACTTGGCAACATGAATACCAATCATAGGAGAATGAAGATTAATTAAAATTATAAATGGCTTAATTAGGAATCTGGGGGCGCGGTGGCATCACCGTAACCGGTTCTCGTCAGATCACCGAAGTTAAGCAACTTCGAGCGCGGTTAGTAGTTGGATGGATGACATTTCAGTGACTGATTCACGTTCCCACGTTGTGTCCTTGGGCAAGGCACTTAACCCCGATTGCCTACATGGGGGCACGATGACACTGTGTACTAAGGCGTACTGTACATCGATGGTGCGCATGTCTTCAACCAATCTAACCCAGCCTGTGCCATGGCGCAGAGTTCAGTGTTATGATGTTGGAGAGCTGACAGCTGCTCGTCGTTGCTCGGTGGTTCTCTCCGGGTACTCCGGCTTCCTCCACCCATAAAACTGTCACCGACATGATATGACCCTGGCTGTTAATGTGTCGTTAAACCTTAATAAAAAAAAAAAAAAAAATTAGGAATCTGACACGAAGTTCAAGTGAATTATGTTTCAACTCTGTTTGAAATGTCAACAAAACAAGCGAACAAAAATTGACAATACATGTCCCAACGATTTTCTGAATACGTTGTTGGTGCAAAAAATGACCGACTGGGTGGACAACTTAAACAACATTTCCCGAAATATCTGTAATTGTTTAAACATTACATTGAATATCTCTCAATGACAGCTGAAGCTATTTTACTGAAAATTGTATAGTATGATAGTTAAAAAGGAATGATCATTTGTTTCTGTCTATTTCTTGAGTTATGAACCCCAGAAAGCAAAGGCCAAACTATGTAAGTGGGTGTAGCTTGAGGGGCAATAAATTTAAACACTGTCCACTTTGCAGAGTTAAAATAAAAACCAGGTCGCATCACGCTTCCTAGTGATAATTGAAGAAACAGGCATAGTTTTCTAAAATTATGTTTGAAATAACAAGGCATTTGACTGAAGCATGTTCAGGCCTGAAAATAAGCAGTCGGACATTTGCAGAATGAGGTCCCCAGAGGGTGATTTTGATGATGCTATCCCATACAGTGGGCCAATTTATCCTCTGGGTACCTCTTTCTGTTTAGTTTTGCGACCCTCATTCAGATTTAGGTTCACAAGAGGGTAAATTTAGTGATGCTCCCCTGCTATGCAGGGTACCATCACTAAATTCACCCTCCGAGGACCTCATTTTGCACATGTCAGTCTGCTTATTTTCTGTCTTGAGCATGTTCTTGTGTCATTAAAAATGTTATTGACCAATGAATTGCTTGAGTTAAAAGGAACATCATAGGTTACACCCACACAAAATTTCAATCTCCTTTTCCACTTGACATGAGGGTGCTGTCATTCAAAGCAACACTGAATTAAATTTAATTCTGATTTTGACCATTTCCTGAGAAACTGAAAACACAGTTTGTAAATGCGGATTTCGATAAAAACCCAGATGACATGAAGTTGGTTGAACTTAGTCTCAGAAGCAGTTCATTCAGGCTATTTGGAAATTGAAAGTTTTTCTTGCGAGTTTCGCTTGTGGATTATTATGACCGGCCATTGTTTACGTTTGATTTAGATGATTACCTATTACATATAAACAAATTGAAAATGGAATAAAGAGCATGATAAGGATTTCATTGTTTAATAAATTTTATTTTGATAGTCTTTTTAATATGATGAGATAAATAGTAATTACCTTTCGTGTTGAAACAATATGAGCGTGCAGGGGTTCTTTTCCATTCACACTGTGCAACGTAATTTTCAAGACAGATATTTGGAGTGTGGTTTAGGGCGGGCCTAAATGCATTTTGTTCGGTCCATTGTGTTTTGAAAAGAAACAAAAGAAATACTTTAGCCAATCATTTTGCCTGAAAATGCGATGAACAGAAAAAAGTCTAATTATATGTATATCAAATAAATTTTGAATGATTTAAAATTCTAATTTTTATGAAAAAGATAAAATATACATTTGATTTCGACTGGGGTGCATTTCCTAATTTCTAGAGTTGTGACCCTTTATCCTTTTTTGTATTAAACATATATACATTATAAATTTCCAGACACTCTGTCCAGCATATTTGAAAATTTAAAGATAAGTTTATTGCTGAATTTTAGTGAAATGCAGTATGAAGACAGACCTGAAAGTAAAGAGCTAACATCATAACCCGTTAGCAGGTTACGTTAAATACTTTGGTGGTAGTCCATAAAAAAAAATGTGTAGTGATTCCTTTCCACCTTCTTTGCTTAACTACG
Organism: Pictodentalium vernedei; assembly: GCA_031216915.1. Classification (NCBI taxonomy): domain Eukaryota; kingdom Metazoa; phylum Mollusca; class Scaphopoda; order Dentaliida; family Dentaliidae; genus Pictodentalium; species Pictodentalium vernedei. The sequence continues at coordinate 83,286,451 of CM062296.1, read as the reverse complement.
CCAGCCATGCTATTTGCATCTTAACAGAATTCCCACCACAATGAATATCAACAACTAATACGTGATTTTGCTTTTGCGAGATCACACGTTACTTTTTGATATTTATTGTGGTGGAAATTTTGTTAACTCTTTACCCAACATAACGGCCAAAACCGGCCAGCGCAAATCACAAAAATAGCCAATTAATTTTCATTATCTTTTCATTTTTTTGTGTCAAAAACGTAGGTTATGACCCCTCTTTGGAACGAGCTCGATGAGCTTGTTCCAAAGAGGGGTCACAACCTATGTCTTTGACACAAAAAAATGAAAAAAAATAGTTATTCAAGAATTTTGTTTGCAAGTGTCGTCTGTTTTTCATGTTAGGTAAACGGTTAAGACATACCATTCTAATCATGTGTTGACGGAGTTTGAAACCAATGGGTCGAGCTTGTCTCGATAAATTGTAGAGTCTGGCATGCAAAAATGTCGGGCTCGGAATTTAATTTATGTTGTATTATTTTGTTATTGTATTATTTTGTCATAACCGAAGTTCGTTCTCATATTTCACAATTTGCGTAACTTTTCCCCCGCATAACTTCAAACGATCATTCGTGCATTACCGTATTTACTCTATGTATTGGGACAGCTAAAAATAATTATTTTCACAGGTGTCCCAATTCTTAGAAAATGGGGAAAGAACACACCCTGGTCTTGATTTGATGCTGAATAAAGTTGTGTGTGATTCGTTTTCCCTCACTATATACCAAAATCGCCGTCCAATTTCTTTTATATTTTCATTTTTTGCTTCCAAAACATAGCTTATGATCCCCCATTGCAACGCGTGCATTACGCACATTCCAATGAGGGATCATAAGCTATGTTTTGGAAGCAAACAATGAAAATTTTTAGTTACTCAAGAATTTTTTTTATGAGTGTCGTCTGCTACTAGCGACTGGTCAACTGGAAACAAATCTCCTGAATGTCCCAAACTTTGGAGCATAAAAAAATATAGTTTTCTGGAAAAAATGTGTGTCCCAAATCATAGAGTGTCCCAATACATAGAGTCAATACATTATTTCCTGACCTGTGAAGAGTAAAGTTATGCAATCTAACTTCTGTAAGTAATGTAATTTGTATCTTTATTTAATTACAGGTTATGAAATAAGTCTTCAATACAGTAATTATGGAGCAGTCAGACTGAAGCACTTCGATGTGTTGGGCTACATTTGTCCAGAAGGATTTGATGACAATGAAGCTAATGTAATCTGTAGAAATCTTGGTTTTAATGGTGGGTTTGCATACAAACAGTATCACTACAGATATGGAATGTTTACCGATACACGATGGCTGTCAAATATACAATGCGATGGTGATGAAGCTTACCTGGGTAGATGTTCCAATTTGGAATGGGGAGACATCAGTAATTGTTCTTTAAGTTTGGATGCTGCTGTTTATTGCTATAATAATGAGGGTGAGTTTTGTTGAACATTATAAGTGGCCACTTGTTTAGAGATGGGCAATATATTAAAAAGCCGAACTGATACTGATATCCTGAGGACACCATATCTTATTGGCCCGTGCAGCTGACCTGAAATCTCTGTAGACAACCTGCACATGTCCTGTTGCTCAGCAGTGATTTCTACAGTTAAAACTAGAAGTCCTGTCATGAAATGTGCACAAATAGCACATTGATATGCGCGTTAATGTGCGCGTTGTGGCCCAATTAAAGCTATCATATTATGTACATATGGCCTGTGCACAGGCAATGTTTCAGCCAATGGACCTCCGGGTAACCCGGAGGTCCATTGGCAGAAACATTGCATGTGTTTGCTATGAAGTACCAGGAGAACCTGCCATGCTTTGGATGCCATTCGATATGGCAATTGCGCGCAATTCCAACGCGCAATTAAGCCTAGATAAGCGCACTATTTGTGACAGGACTTCTAGTTTTAACTTTAGTCAAGTCAGCTAATACTTCATGAGAAATTACTTCCCAGATGATTTGTTTATTGTCAGCTGGACCTTCTAATGATGACATGTTAAGGGCACATGCTCGTACCTGTGAAGAGTAAAGTTATGCAATCTAACTTATAACTTCTGAAATAAGCCTCGAAAGGTTAAGGTGTTTTTAGAACAAGTCCTAAAATTACTGTAGATTGGATTTATATTCGCAAACGAATGCCAATACTGAGCTCTTTAGCTTTAGCATTGGCATTTCGTCGTATGAGTGCTAGAATGTCCTATGTCCCCTAGGGGACATAGGACATTCTAGCACTCAGGCGACGATTTGTGGTGTTGGGGTGGAATGATATATATATCTTATCACCACTATGTGTTGATCGCTGAAAACTATCAAGCTGAGATGTTGTTCGTATTATGTATTATGGCAAGCCCTTTGGGGCGAGCTGTGGTACGAAATAGGAACACCATCGAGACTTCATACAAGTTTCTCGAGCAACACCTAGTGGTGATTACCTTGTACCTGGTGGTTCGGTTTTTTGGTTTGCCACAAAGTTGGAACCAAACCGGGGAACCAAAACACGTCCCAGCTCTAAAACAGATAGTTAATGCCACATTTTAGACCAGACTCAACAAGCTTGTTCGAATAAGGGTTCTTAAGTCAAGTTTGGAGGCAAAAATCAGAATATAATATATACTAAGTCAAAAAAGAAAGTATAATAGAAACAAATGTGAAAAATAGCATAAAGGATGAAATACAATAGTTCTAATGTTGCATGTTTGTGGACAAGAAGTTGTGCAAAGAGTTTAAAGACATGTTGTTGTTGTCCAACCAACCGTATACAATTTTGCTATGGATTTCAAAATAGTATGTGCTATCCGAGAATACTGAGAACCCATGCTAGTTTTTGTCTTCCGACATTTTGAAAAATGCCAAGGTTTACCGAAAATCAAAGGTTGCTTGCCATTGGTATGCATGAGGCTTGGATACCTCCAGATGAGCTTGCTGCTGAGTTTGGAGGCACTGTGGCCACTATTTACCATCTCATTGGAAGGTATAGAACCACGGCATCTACTGCTGACTGACCGCGTTCAGGCTGACCAAGAGTTATGACCCCTGCACAAGACCGACACATCAGGTCGTCTCACTTGCGGGATCACTTCCTTCTAGCGACGAGGATAGCAGCAATTACTCCTGGTAGAACTAACAATAGAATCAGTGCAACAGACTCGCTGAACATGGCATCCGAAGTTGGAGTCCATACCATGGATCAATCCTTACCCAGCGTCATCGTTCCGTCAGAATGGAATGGGTACATCAGCATTTTCACTGGACTCAGCAGCGTTGGAGCACAGTGATGAATCACAATTTTGTCTATGGCACGCTGATGGTATGGCAAGAGTGTATCACCGATGAGGAGAACGGTTTTCTAATGCTTGAGACCGTTTAGGTGGGGTAGTGTAATGGTTTGGGCAGGAATTTCCTTGCACCATATCGAATGCAGTTGATTGTCATCGATGGTAATCTGAATGGAGAACGATATCGGGTAGAGATTGGCAGTTGTGATTTTTTCACTTTGGTTTCGGTTTTTTTTTGGGGGGGGGGGGGTGAAGACTCGGGTTTTGGTTTCAGTTTCATTTTTTTCTACTTTATTCATTCTCAACTAATTTTGGGAATTTGGAAGTGAAGAACCAGTGAACTCATGTTCAAGTATGAAGTGATAGTCTAAGAATGTTTTTTCCAGGTGAACTTGAATTCATTCAGGTTCATAATTCAAAATTGTTATTGCAGGGTATCAGAAAATCAAATTTAAGCACCTTTAGGCCTCTGACCATGATTTTCAAGGACTGTTATAAGCTTGATGAGATTCGGAGACGGGAAAATTTTAACACTGTCACCAATGCAAATTTACAGTATTGTAACCATACAGTTAAAACTAGAAGTCCTGTCACGAATTGTGCGCTTATCTAGGCTTAATTGCGCGTTGGAATTGCGCGCAATTGCCATATTGAATGGCATCCAAAGCACGGCAGGTTCTCCTGGTTACTCATAGCAAATACATGCAATGTTTCTGCCAATGGACCTCCGGGTTACCCGGAGGTCCATTGGCTGAAACATTGCTTGTGCACAGGCCATATGTACATAATTTGATAGTTTTACTTGGGCCATAACGCTCACAGTAACGTGCATATCAACGTGCTATTTCTGCGCATTTCATGACAGGACTTCTAGTTTTAACTGTATACTTCATAGGTGTCTATCAAGGGTCAGTCTGGCAGCTGATTTTAGGGAGAACCTCCAGAGACTTTAGGGAGAAGTCAGGGGCCAGGAGGGAGAAGTCAGTGGACATGAGGGAGAAGACAGAAAAAAACATAAAACGTATATGACATTGTGACAAAATAAATGTACATAGAGGACACAATTGTGGAGAAAAAATAAATAAAAGTTATACAAACATACGTACACACACAAAACTTAGTCATGTAAGTTAAAATCCTCCCCCCTCCCCTACAAAAAATTGTGTTGTTCATGGTTTCTGAATACCTTGAAACTCTTTCCCAAACAGTGATGACTAGGGTTACCTTGCAGTTGATTTTGCCTCAATGCAGTGGAGTATTTGCCTCAATGCAGTGGATTTGAAATTTAGCATTACCCATGGTGAGAGTGTTCTTCTCTGTAATAAAAGGTATATTCTTTTAAAAAAAATATTTCAAGTATAGCGTATACAAAACGTATCTCCATGTGCTTTTAAGTGCTATAAATAAATATATACACACAATGTATGACAAGGGGTTCGGAGACGATTTTAGCGTAGAATGTTGCATTAAAACTCTTATATATTTCATATAACTTTCTTACCACTAGCACATCTGGGTTTACACGTAGTGTGTGCATACATTCAGGTGAACTTTAATTTAGTACTTACTGCAGATGATCGTTTTTGCCGATTTCTTGCAGACGATCTCTCATCCAGTAACATTTTAAGCTTCGAGTAAATTTTTATGCTTCGACTCTATATGTCGAATTATGTTGCTCGTATTTATGTGTTCGGAAGCTATTTCTCTTTTGCAAATACTGCAGGGACAAAATTTTGATTTCGGGTCATTTCGATTATCGTGCATGGGACCCAGATCTTTATTCGCTATTTTAACTCAAGAAAACTTGTAACTCTCACATGGTGCACACGGTTTGTTACCAAATTCTACTTTAGTTTCTGTAATCAGTAGATATCCATTTGTGGCGCTTGGCGCCTTCACCCCAACCTCCCCCCCCCCCCCCCCCACACCCCTGATCGTGCCATCATCGTGGATGATATGGGTTAGTTCTAAGAAATAACACCTGCGTTATCAAATTAGCTTGACCATTGTTCCAGGATACATAGATTATGCATTGTATTAATGATCAATTAAAAAAAAATGTAACATCGGTTGTATGACTGCAATACACGCTATTAGCTGCATGTGTGAACTTTTCATTTTACCCCATGTCTGAATTGCGATGTCCTGACGGGACGCTGACAACTGTAAGAACATGAAATTATGCAAATTCATACAACTAGACTGGAAATATGAATTTACAATAATTTGTTTGGGATGATAAGTCGATAATACTAAAAACATTGCTCCTCAAAGTTTATTATACTTTCTTTTTTGACTCGGTATATTTTAAATGGTGATTTCTGTGAACAGAACTGGCTCTATATGGCTGTTATTTTGGGTAAAGGGTGTTAATACTGTACCTATTGTGAATAGAAGACAATACTTGCAAAACAATTCCTCTGATATTGGTAACTGAAAAATGTCATTTCTTTCTCTCAAAAACATTACTTATGACTCCTCACTACAACAGGTTCAAAGATCTCAGACCAATAAGAGGTCCTAAGCTATGATTTTGAGGCAAAATGTAAAAATATAATAAAATTTGATGGACATTTTTTGTATAAAATGTTGACTGGTTATAGCATTACATAAGGTGAAGCATTTCATGTAATTGGTAGCCAATTTTGTCTTCATCTGTGTTGGTGTTGGAGAAAACTAAAAATTCTCATTTTTACATGTAATTATTTTCAGTGAAGCATTTGCATGTGTGCTTACTGACTTTGTTGTTACAAGTGCTAAAAAGGTTTAGCGCAGGGCGATTTTGTTTTTCCATATTCGGTTCGGTTTGGGTTCAGTTTCGAGAAAAAAACCTAGGTTTCAGTTCAGTTGTTTTCTATGTATTCAGAACATGAACATGTTGTAAACAACATTTTAGGCTGCGTAACATATGGAAAAAAATATAATAATTCATACTATACCTCTCACTACGAAAAGCCATGTCTACAAATATCTTCATTGATTTAAGCCTACCTTCTCTTTGATAATTCTTAGGGTTCCTAGGGGATCATTTGCTACATCTGTTGCAACAGAGATAAAAACTCTTATTTCCAGATGAAAAAAAATACTGCATTTTGATTGGCTTAGAGGTACGGTGTAACTTGCAATTCACAGTAGGGCTGTCACGATTCATCGATTAATTGATTGTCGATCAGTCATGCCGAAATCAATTAGTATTTTTCGTTGTTGAAGAATCAGTAAATTTTGTCCTGTTCTATACGTTTAATAATTAAAAACAATTGGATGAAAAAACTATTGTTTCTAAAGGTAAAAGGTCAAGAGCATCGACGTTAAACCTCAAGAAACATTTGTCTTTTAGGTACATTCAAAGCTTTGATGTTCTGAACTGTTGAACCGTCAGTCCAATAATCAAGACCTGTCACCAGTTGCGAACTTGCAAAGTTCGCAACTGACGACCGGTCTTGATTATTACACTGACGGTCCAGAAGTTCGGTCTTGATGATTAGACCGACGGTTCAAAAGTTCAGAACATCAAAGCTTTGAATATACCTAAAAGAGGATCGCCTTCGTTGTTTACTTAAGGAAGGTCACCTGACTTGAACTTCATTTTTAGCGACTTCAAAGAGAGGGAGGGGCATCTAGGTATGATTAATCGATTATTATTGATTATTTCCGACGATTAATCAATTCCTCCATTAAAAATTTGTGACAGCTCTAATTCACAGTGGCTTTTATTTTTACACCATGGTTAACCACGGTGTAAAAACAAGAATATACAATAGCAGGCTGTATGGCTAAAAAAAAACACTCGTTTTTAATTATTAATTCATTCCTTCTGCTCTGTTATGTTAGAACAAAAATAAAAATACAGGAAATTTAATATTTATGTGCAATGAAATATTACAGATTTGGATGCCATTGGAACTGGCTTATTCAGCCAGTTCCAATGACATCCATATTTGTCTGGTTTTATTTATCAAGAAACTTACAAAGTACAACTTTTCTGTCAGTTTTTGCCCACAATGTTGGTTAAAGTAAATATTAAGTACACCAAAATTCTTGGAAATAAATCTGTTACCCTTGTGTTTTCCAGGGTATGGGAATTTACACTGGTTTGGGAACTTGTACACCCTTCGGCTTCGCCTCAGGGTGTATGAGTTCCCAAACCATTGCAAATTCCCATACACCCTGGAAAACACAAGGATAACTAATAATAAATTAAACTAATAAAAGAATAAACCTGGTAATAAGCATTTGCAGAAGAAGGTCCATAGAGTGAACCAATGTAACCTCCAGGTATCTATTTCTCTTTAACTCTTAACCTGCTGAGTATTTTTTAGCTGCGACTAGCAGTTCTATAAGTGGCAATGTCAGTCTGTCTGTCAGTCTGTCGGTCTGTCTGTGACCAACGAGTTTCAAAACTCAATAAGTTTTGAAATACTTGATGGAATGACTTTATATTTGGCATGTAAGTATATCGTATTGATGTCTAGCCACTGTTCAATGCATGTGTTGTTCCAAATATGTTTCTTGGAGTTATGGCCCTTGATGAACTTAGAATTTTGTGAGATTGCACCACCCGTCGCAGCTACGGCGTCGATGTCGCGATTTTTAAGATATTTTTCATCAAAGCTAGTCATGGCTGCTATGAAGCAGCCATGACTAGATTTGATGAAAAATTAATTAAAGTATAACACAAGAAATCATTGATGAAAAATTCCATTCAATGACAAGAGAAACTCTGTGCTGGGCAGGAAAACCCACCTGCAGCATGCAAAGAGTTACGTCTGAGACCTTGGTTCAGATTGAGGTTCACAGTCAGAACGTAAATTTAGAGATGTTACCCTGCTCTGCGGGGTAGCATTCCCACATCTAACCTCCGGAGATCTCATTTTACAGATGACAAGTCATTTCCAGGCTTTGTTGAGTTGTAATGTAAAAATATTGAAACAGCACTTTTTAAAACATTTTCTCCAGAACCATCAGTCAGAACCTTGTGATGTTTAATAAACATCATCATTAGGCGATCAGATTAAGGTTTGTTAAAATCAAGTTACAGGGTGGGTACCTATTTTGTCTCCCTTTGGGATCCCAAATTTTAATTTGGTGCAATATGAGAGAATTCTTCTTCCAACCCACTAGTCAAAATCTTTTGACATTTAGTCTACAACTTCTCAGATGAGTCAGATTTAACTTTTTTAATTTCAGATATGTGAGTCAGTACAATATGAGGAATATCCTTTAAAATCTTCAACTTAGGATTCACCAGCCCGAGTTTTGGGGGTATTTAGTACATAGTATTTTTATAGGGGCCTGACTGAAATTGTTCAAATCAAATCAGTGGGTTCATATTTTGGTTCCGTGTGGGAAACCAAATTTTAACTTGCAATATGAGGAAAATTCTTTTAAAAATATTTTTCTTCAGATGCCTCAATCAAAATCTTTTGATATTTGGTATACAGCATCCTCAGAGCAGTCTGATTGAAGTTTGTCAATATTAAGTCCACAGGTTTAAATTTGAGTTCTACCGTGGGATCCCGGATTTTGAGTTTATACAATATGAGGAATAGCCTTTAAAAAATTTCTTCAGATTCACCAATCAGAATATATTGATATTTGGAATACAACATCCTTATTGGGGACAGATTCTGATTTCTTCAAATCAAGTCATTGGAGGGTTCAGTATACTGGTTTCTTATGAGTTTTATTTTTGTGCAATATGAGGAAAAGTCTTTAACCCTTTACCCAACAAACCGGTCGCATCCGCCTGCGTAATATGAAAATTCAGCAGTTGAAAAAATATTATTTTTCAACAAATTTCAACAAAACCATATCATGTGACCCCTCGTTGGAACGAGCTTGACAAGCTCGTTCCAACGAGGGGTCACATGATATGGTTTTGTTGAAATGTTTTGAAAAATTAAAGAAAATGATATTTAAAATAATACATTTTGATATCGTCTGCGTTGGGTAAAGGGCTAAAAATATTCTTTCTCAGATCCACCTGAATATTTTTTATTCAACATCCTTGTGGGGGGTGGTGGTGGGGGATCTCAAATTTGTTTAAAAAATCCATGACTTCATATTTGAGATCCATGTGGGAGAGCAGATTTCAACATAACCCTTTACACAATGCACACAATATAAAAATTTATTATTTTAGTAACTCTTTTTCAAAAATTTTCAAAAAATTCATCAAAACCATATTATGTCACCTCTCATTGAAACGAACTTGATGTGCTCATTACAATGAGGGGGTCACATGATATGGTTTTGTAGAATTTTTTTTTTAAAAACATATGTTTTTTTCAACTGCTTGATTTGTAAATTAGGTAGGAGGATACAGCCAATTGGTTAGGTAAAGTATTAATGCAATATGTGAAATATTTTAAAGTTGTCTGCTTTAGATCTATCAGGCAGAATCTTTTATTATTTTGTACACAACATCCCTATGGGAGTCCAAGCCTGAAAATAATTTTCCTTGCGCTTCCAGACAAAATGTCAGACACCCAAATGAATCATGTCTGCCATTTAAGAATGATATCTGACATATTATAAAATGGAGTTTGAGTATTCGAAATAGTGTGAGCGGCTGGCGACGGGCGTAAACAATTGGTTTCCGGGCAATAACTTTAGTTCTATTTGATGCACCTTTACCAAAATTATACTAGAGGTTACCCTATAGGAAAGGAAGACACCTATCGATTTCAGAGTCTCATGCCCCAAGGTCAAGGTCACAGTTACTATAAATAGAATATTTTGTGACAAATTGGTTTCCGGGCCATAACTTTAGTTCTATTTGATGCACCTTTACCAAACTTATACCAGAGGTTACCCTATAGAAAGGGAAGACACCTATTGATTTCGGAGTCTGGGACTCCAAGGTCAAGGTCACTGCTACTATAAATAGAATATTTTGTGACAAATTGGTTTCTGGGCAATAACTTTAGTTCTATTCTGTGTATCTTTACCAAACTTATACCACAGGTTACCCTATAGGAAGTGAAGACACCTATCGATTTCGGAGTCTAGGGCCCCAGGGTCAAGGTCACTGTTACTATCAATAGAATATTTTGTAACAAATTGGTTTCCGGGCAATAACTTTAGTTCTATTTGATACACCTTTACTAAACTTATACCAGAGGTTACCTTATAGGAAGGGAAGACACCTATTGATTTCGGAGTCTGGGACTCCAAGGTCAAGGTCACTGTTACTGCAAATAGCTTTTTTATTCAGAATTTAATGTCAAAACTCGACTTCTGGATCTGTGATCCTCTTGCTGGATTTTTTCATTTTTTGCATCAAAAACATAGCTTATGATACCTCAGAGGAACGAGCTCAATGAGATCGTTCCAATGAGCTGTCATAAACTACGTATTGGGGAAAAATGAAAGAAGAATGAAAATTGAATGTCTTCTTTGTAAATAGTGCTGGGCTGGTGTTGGCAGTTACATTGGATAGAGGGTTAACTATTTTCTTGAGATCCACAGAAAATAATCTTTTGATATTGGTATGTCAGATCCTAGGGGGTGGGGGGGGGGAGGGCAGATTCAAGTTTGTTAATATCACGTCCATGGGTTGGTTAATAGTTGGAAGACTGAGTTTTAACTTAGTGCAATATGAGAATTATTATTCCTTTAAAATGTTCTTCTTTAGAGAAGCTAGTCATCAAAATCTTTACATTTGGTATACAGCATCCTTAGGGAAGTCATATTCAAGTTTGCTCAAATCTAGTCAATGGACTCATATTTGGTTCCTTATGGGAACCCAAATTCTACCTTAGTGTGATATGGGGAATATTATTTAGAAATCTTTTTTCATGTTCACCAGTCAGAGGTATACAGCTTTCTTTTAGGATTCAGATTCAAATTTGTTCAAATATAGTTCCTGTCTCCATATTTGGAATTGACATTTAAGTTAGTGCACTTTTGGTAAAAAAAACTTTAAAAATCTTCGTCAGCTCAACCAGACAGAGATATCTCATATTTGGTTTACAGCATCCTTGTAGGGTGAGATAATCAGATTAAATTTAAAAATTCTCTTCTTTGAATCATCCAGTTATACCCTCTTGATATTTGGTACACAGCATCCAGGGTGGGTGAGGGGGATTCAAGTTTTTTCTGGCTTCATATTTGGGCTCCTATGTAATCTAAATTTTAACTTTGTGCAATATGAGGAATATTTTTCAAATATCTTCTTCTTTATATCAACAAGGCAGAATATTTATATATTTCAAATTTTATTTCAAACAAATGCTCTGTTTCCATTTCTGATTCTATCTGTTCGTCAGTGTATAAGGATACTTATTTCCAAATGAAACAAAATACTGCATTTTGATTGGCTGAGAGGTAGGTGCAACTTGCAATCCACAGTGGCTTTTTTTACACCGTGTTTAACCACGGTGTAAAAACAAGAATATACAAGAGCAAGCTGTATGGCTAAAAAAAGTACGAATTTTTAATTATTAATTCATACCTTCTGCTCAGTTATTTTAGAACAAAAATAAAAATACAGGAAATTTAATATTTATGTGCAATAAAATATTACAGATATAGATGTCATTGGAACTGGCTCATTGCGCCAGCTCCAATGACATCCATATCTGTCTGGTTTTATTTAAGAAACTTACAAAGTACAAATTTTCTGTCAGTTTTTGCCCACAATGTAGGTTAAAGTATCAAGTACACCAAAATTCTTGGAAATAAATCCATTATCCTTGTGGTTTCCAGGGTGTATGGGAATTTACACCGGTTTGGGAACTCATACACCCTTCGGCTTTGACTCAGGGTGTATGAGTTCCCAAACTGGTGTAAATTCCCATACACCCTGGAAAACACAAGGATAACTAATAACACACAGAAAGACCCAATTTGACCAAACAAACCTGTCTCGATCATGTACTTGTTTGTCTGAAATTTCTCTTCATCTTCACTGATGACGTCTGTTATAACTGAATATCTCGCTTGATTTCAATCCAATCGCTCGATTTTCAATCAATCTTGAAGGTCTTTTTTAGAGGGAACATTATTTTTCAACATAATTTCAAGCCTAACATAGGATGTGTGTCAGGAGAGGGGAGTGGGAGGTGAAAAACAGACATCCTTTTGCAGAGTATGTTTGGCAATAGCCATTGCAGTATGCACACGTATAGTGTACAGTTAAAACTAGAAGTCCTGTCACGAATAGTGCGCTTATCTAGGCTTAATTGCGCGTTGGAATTGCGCGCACTTGCCATATCGAATGGCATCCAAAGCACGGCAGGTTCTCTTGATTACTCATAGCAAACACATGCAATGTTTCTGCCAATGGACCTCCGGGTTACCCGGAGGTCCATTGGCAGAAACATTGCTTGTACACAGGTCATATGTTCAGAAATTGATGGCTTTACTTGGGCCATAACGCGTACATTAACGCGCATATCAACGTGCTATTTGTGCGCATTTCAGGACAGGACTTCTAGTTTTAACTGTACAAGGTAACACTTTTGTCTCTGTCTTTCTGATTCCTTAATCCTAGTACTTTTGTTTCTCTCTTGTTTACTCTTCCTAACCTACTGCAATTCCCTTGTAGAGGACTTGTTTCAGGTGAGCATGTTTGATGTATTTTGATCCAGGCCCTGCGAAGCTTTGAGATTCGATTTGATTTTGTAATTGTAAGTTGGTATAAGGTTCGATTCGAAACTGGCTGTCAGATTCATTTTGCTTCGAATCTTTTCACCGTATTTTGCTTGGTATCAGTCATCTTAGTCATCTCATGAACATATAGCTGAGATAGCATTTGTACATAAATAATTTTGAAAGTAAAGACTGAGTGTAATTTCCACAATATTAACACCCAAAGCATCTGTAGTTTTGTCACTGTCCATGCTAATTCCCGTTTCACTAGTCACTACCACTGCTAAGAGCAAATTTAAGGTTCCCAAGCAATATCGATGATGAGCTCACGTTGCAAGTGGCTAGCTCCACGCAGTGCCAAGTACAGAGTTCTCGTACCTGTTTCTGATTTTGAACAAAAATCCTCACAGTGTTATATTTCATTTCGAAGAAGGCATGCCTTGATGATGTTTTCGATTCAAGGTTTGATTTGATTTCAAATAATAGATTTGACTCGGCATTCGATTTGAATAAAAAATTTGTGATTCGCAGGCACCTACTTGGGCCTCTGGTTTTGTGAAAGCACTGGTTCATTCGACCGTTCCTAGGGGGGTTTGATCATACCCTACTAGGCGAGTCCTCAGGTGGCGGATAGAGGACGGCCTGCTCAATTGGGCAGGTTTGCTAATTTCTAATTGGCAGGTTTGCTCAATTGAGTTGGTTCGCTGCGAAATACATAAATACGCAGCCCCGGACCAAAATGATCAATCCTGCTAATACCATCTGGCAGGCACCTTGTTCTCCCGTGAGGTGCATTCCGAAGGCCCCGGAAGAAGGAATCCTGGCAGTTGAGGACTCGTGGCCCCGGTTAGGGCAGTCTCCGGGATGGAGCCCTGGTCTCCATTTCGGAGATAATCTTGTTCAACACACTGCTTTGGCCCCAATTTTGGGAGTAGAAGGATGGTCGGATGGTCCGTTCTGGCCAATCGGGAGCCCCCACCCCAAAAAGTACTGGGTGTCACGTCGGGGGGCATTTGGTGACCATTCATTCAATCATTTCTTTTATTCACATAACATAATTGCCATTGTGTACTGTTTTTAAACACTTTATATTTTAATAGCCACTTAGTTTTTTGCTGCACTGTCTGTTTTAGTTATGCATGGCAACCTTTTATTACGGTGTTTTATACAGTGATTGATTGGATGGCCGCCATCTGAAGACCTGGCACTTCCACACACGGGCCAATCAGCCAGTGGCATACTTCGGTATCAACACTGGCTGAGTATACTGCCCCATACCAGGTATGTGGGAATACCGGCAACCCGGTGGGTTCACTGCATGGCAGTAACCCTACCCCTTGTTGGACTCCGCGGTGGGTGGGAGCCGGGGCAGTGAACAATTTACAATACTAACTATGGCTAATATACCACACAAAATTAAAAAACGTGGTTACGTTTTTAGTGATGATGATTCTGATTCTGACTTGGGACACATTGTACCACAAATTAATACATGGCCAAAATTTGTAATGATTAGCTCTGCTGAAGAAGGAAAGCTTGCAACTGATATCAATCCTTTCGCTTTAGAAAAGTCGATAAAGGGAATAGCAGGCAATGTTATAAATGTGAAAAAGTTAAGATCTGGAATGTTGTTGGTGGAATGTAAAAATGAAGCTCAGGCAAAGAATTTGTTGAAAACTGATAAACTTTTCAATATGCAGGTAAATGTCTTCCCTCGCAAAAGCCTTAATACCAGCAAGGGCGTTGTCAGAACGAGGGAATTGTCAGGCATTGATATCTTGGAAATTAAAAAGGAGTTAGAACCACAGGGTGTAACAGATGTAAAGAGAATTGAAATTAAAAAAGATGGATATCTCATTAAAACAAATACTTATATATTTACATTTGAATCTGCACAACCGCCAAAATCAATCAAGGTCGGATACATGAACATCAGAGTGGATTTGTTCGTACCAAATCCACTCCGTTGCTTCAATTGTCATAAATTTGGTCATGGTCAAAACAGTTGTAGAGGGAAGACAATTTGCTTTAAATGTGGTCAGGAACATCAGGACCCTTGCACTAACACAATTAAATGTTGTAATTGTCAGGGCAATCATGTAGCTGCATCTAAAGATTGCCCTGTTTGGAAAAGGGAGAAACAAATTCAAAAAATCAAATGTGAGAAGCAGGTCAGTTTCAAAGAGGCTAGAGACATCGTAGCTTCAATGCCTGGCATGAGTGCATCTTCACCATCATATGCTACCAAATTAACACAAAAGTTACCAACAAAATCTGTAGAATGTCAGACACCGTGGACTTGACTTGACAATAACATTCCATCCTTATTGCAAGCCTTCACTATAGAACACTCTAATAAGGTCGAACCAAAATCAACACAAACCACATCATACACTTCAACAATAACGGATAAAATAGCACAGCGCAAACAAATAAATGAGGCTCCAAAATCAGATTCAACTAAGGACAACAAAACTAAACCAGAACAGAGAAATATACCGAACAAATCAAAACCAGATCAGAACCATAGACCACAACAACAAAACCTAAGTCAGAATCAGAGATAAAGTCAAGAAAAAGAAAGGAAGAAAAAAGATAAAGAACAACAAAAAGTTAATTCGGAAAGAACACCGAAATTTTTGAAAAATGTTGTCACTAGCAACATGTTTGATGGGATTGAAGAAATGTCATTCGATGAATGCATCGATGACACTTTCTCCAGTCAACTATGCCTGAACTCCTCTCAGGGTAGGTCTCCTCGAAAAACGTCACCTAGAAAAAACACGGGGGCAATTTCGCCCATACGTCCACCATCCAAGTCGCCATCCAAGCATGGATAACACACGTAAACACAGTATAATACAGTGGAATTGTCGAGGTTTTAGAGCGAATTTTAATGAACTGAGCCTTCTAAGTCAAAAATATAAACCTGCTGCTTTTTGCTTGCAGGAAACACTTCTGAAGAAACCTGTCACAAATATTCATCCCGTCCTTAAGGGTTACAATTTATATAACGCTTGGGCAGATGAAAATGACCTTCATATCCGTGGAACGTCTGTGTTGGTCAGAAATGACATTATTCACAGTTCTGTACCATTACAATCAAATTTACAGGCTGTAGCGATACGCCTGACCTTAGACAAGACAGTCACGTTATGTTCAATTTATGTGTCACCAAGTAAACTACTTAAGCTGACGGATCTTGAACATCTGATTCATCAGCTCCCAACTCCGTACGTTTTATTGGGTGATTTTAATGCACATAGCCCCCATTGGGGTAATTCCTGCAGTCAAGAAGATGCAAAGGGTAAAACTATAGAAGAGTTCATTACAAAATATGACTTGTGCGTGTTCAATGATGGGTCAGATACCTACCTGCACCCCGCATCTGGTTCTTACACTTCAATTGATTTAACAATTGCATACCCTTCCGTCTTCCTTGATTTTTCTTGGAAGGTTGAAGATGACTTGTGCGGGAGTGACCACTTTCCGATTGTGTTGGAGAGTGTAGTTCCGGCGGATGATGAGAGGGTGCCCCAGTGGAACTTTAAAAAGGCTGACTGGGACACTTTCTCATCTTTTTGTTCTGAACGCCTCACACGGGAGAAATTTCAGGACAGTAATGACCAGATTGAACACTTCACCACAGAGTTGATTGACATTGCAAGCCAAGTCATTCCTAAAACCTCGGCAAATCCAAAACGTTTCACTAAACCATGGTTTGATACTGAGTGCAAACAGGCTATAAAAGATCGCAAGAAATTTGAGAGGGAATTTAATAAGTCACCAACTACACAAAATTTGGATAGATTACGTATAAATCGGGCAAAAACAAGACGACTTTTAAAACATAAAAAGAAAAGTTCATGGGAAACTTACGTTTCGAAACTAAATCAAAACACCCCCATCACTAAAATTTGGAAAATGATTAAAAAAATTAAAGGAAAAGAAACACAATCAGCTGTACAATACCTAAAAGATAACATCACACTCATAACATCAAAACAGGAAATTTCAAACAAGTTGGCCTCTACATTTTCTAAACATTCGTCGTCTGAAAATAGTAACCCAGAGTTCCTCAAACTTAAAAAACAACAAGAAAAACAAAAGATTAAATTTACATCCAATAACTTAGAGGATTATAACAAACCTTTCTCTATGGAAGAGTTAAGTAACTCTTTGCATAGAGCAAAGGATTCTGCCACTGGACCTGATCAAATACACTATCAACTTTTAAAACATCTGCCACAAACTTCACTTGCACTTTTATTATCTATTTTTAATGACATTTGGGTGACTGGCCAGTTTCCACCTTCCTGGCGAAACGCTACTATAATTCCTATTCCTAAGCCTGATAAAGATCACAGCAACCCAAGCAATTACAGGCCTATTGCCTTAACAAGTTGTCTGTGTAAAACCATGGAGAGGATGATCAATGATCGACTTGTCTGGTTTCTGGAATCGAACAATCTGCTTGCAGATGTTCAGTGTGGTTTCAGAAACCAGAGAAGTACTGTGGATCATTTGGTTAGATTAGAAACGTTTATAAGAAATGCCTTTGCCAGAAAAGAACATGTGGTCGCCATCTTCTTTGACCTGGAAAAGGCATATGACACTACGTGGACGTATGGGATTTTAAAAGATCTTTTTAACATGGGGTTGAGGGGGCGTATGCCTCTTTTTATTGAAAACTTTTTGAGGGACCGCCGATTTCAGGTTCGTGTTGGGTCAACGTTATCTGATCCTCACGGGCAGGAATTGGGGGTGCCTCAAGGAAGTATTTTATCTGTTACCCTTTTTTCAGTGACAATCAATAGTATTATTGATGCAATTGAGAATATGGTTGATTCATCATTGTACGTAGATGACTTTTTAATCTGCTATAGCAGCAAAAAAATGAATGCTATAGAGCGCAAACTTCAGCTGTGTTTGAACAGAATCCAGAAATGGGCTACAGAAAACGGCTTCAAATTCTCAAAAACGAAAACTAATTGTGTTCATTTCTGTAAGCTTCGGAAGCACCACCTTGATCCGGAATTGAAAATAGACGGGAGTCGTATTAATGTTGTTAAGGAAGTGAAATTCTTGGGTTTGTTGTTTGACAGCAAACTTAATTTCACTTCTCATATAAAACAACTAAAGATAAAATGTAAAAGGGCACTGAACATTTTGAAGGTAGTTGGTAGCACTGATTGGGGTGCTGACCAAAAAACATTACTCCATCTGTATAGATCACTTGTCAGATCAAAATTAGATTACGGCTGTGTGGTTTACGGTTCTGCTAGAAAGTCATATCTCAAACCTCTTGATGCCATTCATAATAGTGGCATAAGAATCAGCCTTGGTGCTTTTAGAACATCACCGGTGGATTCGATGCTTGTTGAGGCAGAGGAGCCTTCTCTTGAGAAGCGCAGAATTAAACTTTCACTCCAATATGTTTCAAAACTTTTTTCTAATCCGTCTAACCCCGCATACAATTGTGTCTCAGAACCTCAAAATACTGAATTTTTTAACCGTCATCAGAAACATATCCCTCCATTGGGAATTAGAATTAAACCTCATTTGGAGTCTGCCAAAATTGAACCAGTTGCAGTAAAAGAGAACCGTGAACCACAAACTCCTCCTTGGCATCTTAAAAAGCCAACAGTTATTTTGGAACTAGCATCTACTAAAAAGTCTGAAACAAATTCTCTGCAGTTTAAGCAGAAATATGCTGAAATTAAGTCAATGTATAGTACATATACAAAGATCTATACAGACGGATCAAAAGATGGTGATAAAGTAGCATCAGCTGTTATCACTGATGATCATGTCACTTCAATCAGAATACCGAATCAAAGTTCTATTTTCACAGCTGAAGTTAAAGCTTTACAACTCGCACTCGAACATATCGAAAATATACAGGAAAAGAAGTCGATTATTTTTTCTGACTCTCTTTCCTCTTTGCTTGCTTTGCTCAACCCCAAGTTGAAGAACCCTCTCATTTTGGAACTTCGTGAGAAGTTAACAACTCTCATGTCTGACCAATATGATATCGTGTTTTGCTGGTTACCTTGACATGTAGGTATCGCTGGTAACACCAGAGCAGACAGTGCGGCAAAACAGGCTTTAACAAAGCCTCTCACTGATTTTAAGATCCCTTTCAGTGATTTTAAGCCTCATATTAGTTGTTACATCAAATCTATGTGGCAGGCGGAATGGGATGGGGAGACAAATAACAAGCTCCATCGCTTCCGACCAAACATATTTGATCACTACCCATCCAGTAACCTCTGTAGAAAAGATCATGTTATTCTGACACGATGTCATGTTGGTCACACACGACTTACACATTCCTTTCTGTTGGAGGGTAATATGCGACCAGAATGTGTTCCATGTCAGCAGGTGTTGTCAGTGGAGCACATTCTCTTAAATTGTACTGATTTTAATCTTGTTAGAGGGCAGTACTTCACAGTTGGATCCCTCAGAGATCTATTTTACAATACGAGCCCACACAAAATTGTATCATTTTTGAAAGTAATCAACCTTTTTAACAAATTTTAAAATTGTTTTTATTCTTTTAATCTAGACTCATCAAGTCTCAATTCATCAGGTTGATTTAGAAGTAGACATTTTTCACTTATCTCATTACTCATTGTTATTTAAATTTTTCTTGTCTTTGACATGTCTATTGTGATTATCCTTTGTTTTTATTCAATCTTTTACTTCATAATATTGATGTTTTACTTTTCTCTGATTTCTCGCCACGATATAGCCTTAGCTGCTGATGTGGCGTTAAGCACCAATAAATAAATAAATAAATTCGACCGTTAAGTAGGGTAAATATTTAACTTGTAGAGTGCTAAATTATTTTTAACCAACAAATTTGGTCAATTGTCTTTGCCTTGTTATAATTCATGGGAGAGTGCCTGTGGGCACTCTCCCATAAATTGTAACTAGGCAAATCTTAACAGACTAAATAATATTACTTCAAAGATAACACAAAGCACAGCCACTGAATTTGAAGCCTTTAAGTTGTGGTACCTACACTTCAGATTAGAGCCCAAATATGGGCTTCCAGCACTCTACAGCAGTAAGCAGCATTATATTTTTATACTGTTTCAGGATATAGCCTGCGCTTATCAAATGGTACTGCAGGACGTGTGGAAATATCAGTGGATGGTATTTGGGGTACAGTATGTGGGTGGGGGTGGAATAACAAGAATAAAGCTGCAGACGTTATATGCAGAGAACTTGGATATAATGATGGTCAAGGAATAGTTTCTAGTATATTTGGTGGAGGCTCAGGTCCTGCCTATATACATCCAAGAAGCTGTACAGGATCAGAGACAAGAATCATGGACTGTCGAATCAGCTGGAAACCGTCTTTTTGTCGTTCTCATATGTATGATGGAGGTGTTCAGTGTTATGATAAAGGTAAGTACTGTTTGCCTTTACGACAGACTACAAAACGAGCATTGGGTGTTATCATTGATGAGCACATGGTTTATAGGGTTACTTGAAGGTGGCGTGAGGGTAGTGGCCCAGTGAATAATTGCACTGATCTCTCATGCCAGAGGTCCCAGGATCTATCTGCCGTCGGAGAAAGTTCTTGAAGTATCCGAACACTCTCTGTCAGCATCAGTTGTGGGTTTGGTGCTGTCACAACGTCGGGTGGAGGGGGTGGGGGCGTAAAAATGGCTATTCTCTGTACAGAAAGAGACACGCTCTGTGCAGGCTAAAGATTCCTTTGTAGTATTTGAAAAAAGCAAGGCCACGAAGCTGCTGCTATGATGGTCATCACACACCTGTGCCATTGGGCCAAGGAGAGGCGTCAATATAAGTTGAATAACTTGTTTGCCAATCCTTGTAAAACAAGTAAGCTTAAAAAATCTGGTGTGAAAGTCCTTGAATTCTAAAAATTAAACTTCCAGGCCATTGAGAGTGATTGAAAATCAGGCTTACATGTAAAAAGTCATGGAACAGTCTTGAATACTATATTTTTGTAACTTATATTTATATGTTTGGTTCAACATGAGTACTGATACACCGTGATGTTTGTGTGTTTTCAATTGGTACTGTGAAGGCTCGTCCCACCCAAGCCAGAAAATAAGCAGACTGTCATCTGCAAAATGAGGTCCCCAGAGGGTGAATTTTGTGAATCAGGGTCTCAAAGCTAAACGAAGAGGTACCCAGAGGATAAATTGGCCCACTGTATGGGACAGCATCATCAAATTCACCCTCTGGAGACCTCATTCTGCAAATGTCAGACTGCTTATTTTCAGGTCTGGTTCCACCTCAAATTCAAATAAATCAAATAGTTTCTTCGATGGGGCTAAAATAATGGGAATTGTGAAGCTTTAATTGGGGGTATTGGGTAATGCCCACACAGGTATCCCCCTCCATCCCAAATAATTATAGGTTGGAAATTAATAACAATACAGATGTGGGAGCCGCTTGTATTACTGTATGTAATAAGTGAATTTATTACATAAATAAGCTGCATATTTGTTTACTTTTAATAATATAATTGTCTATTGGTGACAATTCAATACTAAGGTTTTCACAATCATCATAAAATTGATTCCAGTAACTGAAATGACAACACATTTATGATAGAATTATCAGGTTATAATTTGGTATTATTCTGGGAATTGAGTATGTGCTATACAAATGCTCCAGCTTAGAACTCTAGAGCAATTCACACTGTCCTAACATTAAATCAGATGTTATGCAGGAATGATCAGTTTTCGATGTTTCATCATTTTGTAACTGTGAATGATGAAATTAACTGAGGGTAACGATTTTACATAATCTGATTTTCTTGAAGTGCATTTCGAGGAGTTGTTTTTATGATGATAAGTAAATGTACTATAAAAACCTCGTACCGATTGAGCGGATTGACATCATGCATACTTATGAAGCTCGATATTGCGTACACTGGCATTGTAAAGAGTAACAGTTAAAATTTTTGCCGATTTGAAACCGGGTTGGAATTTTGGGACGTAACAGAGACATCAGCATCACCAAAGAAGCTCCAACGTCCAGATAGATGAAATTTCCAACTGCATGACTTGCCCTACGAATTTCCAACTATAGGAAATTTTAGCCAGGATTGGGGTGTGGTGAAATCCCCCCCCCCCCTCCATAATGCCACGTCCCTGTTTTCATGATTTTCTTTTTCAGTTTTTGTTAACCTTTAAAGGCCTGGGCAAATTGTCCTGAATTCCCATTAGTAGTTTTCAACCTGTACATGTCCAGTTGTTCAGCAGTGATTAGTGATTTCTTGTTAATTTTTTACTTGACTTCGAATTCCTGTAAGAGCTGGTAGATTTTGATTTTTTAGATTCGGTTTCGATTTTTGGCTGGTTTCAAGATGCAAATATGGTTTCAGATTGGTTTTTCTATATGCTAAGTACAGACAGGAAGTAACTGTTCAGGCTCATTAACTTGGGGAAAATCTGCAATACAATGCAGCCCACTTAATTGGATATCTCTTAATTGTATATCCCTGTTAATTGAATATAATTTTCAAACACAAAACCATTTACCATACCTTCAGTACAGATTTGATCTGTTAATTGCATATGGGCTGTAGAGTAAACTCCTGTTAATTGTATATAAATTTTTGTAATATGTTGAAAAAATTACTGTGACACGCACCAAATTCCCCTTATTTATCAACCTTTTTGGCCTCATTACATCCAATACAGACATTTATTCTATTATATCTTGTTTGACAGAGCTCTATGAGCTCTGTCAAACAAGATATAATAGAATAAATGCTCAGTTTACCTTCAGAACACAGGAAAACTGACCAAATCCCTGTTAATTGTATACTCCTGTTAATTGAATAATTTTCACTGGCAAAATGGATATTCAATTAAGAGGATTCTACTGTACTTTGTACTACAGTAGAACCTGTCTTGAGAGACCGCCCTTTGGGCCACACAAAAGTGGTCTCTCAAGACAGGTGGTCTCTCAAAACAGGTTTCAGGTTTTCTCAAGTCAGTGAATAACCAACCACAAAATTCAGAAATGGAGAAGAATGGATTTTTGTAATTACTTTGTAGTTGTTCTTTTTTATGAAGTTTTTGTAACAAATGGAAATGGACTGTTATAAAAATTATAAACATAAATTAGTGTTGAAAATCTTCAGTGAAGATTTTCAACACTAATTTATTTTTATAATTTTTATAACAGTCCATTTCAATTTGTTACAAAAAGATTTTCAACATAAATTTATTTTTATTCCTATCTGTCACATTTCAGGTATGTATGAAATTGTTTATTCAGCAATAATCCTAATCTTTTCACAGAGGTCTTATGAAAACATCTCAATCTGTAATGAGTTAGCAATTGAAACCCAATTAAGAGCTTTTAATACTTTTAATTATGTTAGTATAACCACAATGGATTTTCCAATTCCAGAACAGGTAAAAAGTTTTTGTCACGGTTTCAGTCTTCAGAGGGGCAGTCTCTCAAGACAGGTCCATTATGGCATAAAAATACAAGTTGGTACCAGGTCACAGTGGTCTCTCAAGACAGGTGGTCTCTCAAGACAGGTGGTCTCCCATAGCAGGTCCATTATAGAGTAAAACCAATCGGTGCCTGGTAGATGTGGTCTCTCAAGACAGGTGGTCTCTCAAGACAGGTGGTCTCTCAAGACAGGTTTCACTGTACACACAAATTCCCTGTCTGTATTGGGTTCAGCCAATCTTCCCTTTGGGTTCTTGGGGATCAGTTGCTAAGCCTTTTTAGTCAGGAAAAATCCATAAATCACGGAAATAAATGAATAAAGTCCATCTGAACCATGCTGTTTTCTTATTGTCACATGTCTGATGGACGAGTCAATAAGGGAGAAAATGTAACAATGAGAACACGACATAGAGTTAAAACTAGAAGTCCTGTCAAGAATAGTGCACTTATCTAGGCTTAATTGTGCGTAGGAATTGCGTGCAATTGCCATATCGAATGGCATCCAAAGCACGGCAGGTTCACCTTGTTACTCATAGCAAAGACAGGCAATGTTTCGGCCAATGGACCTCCGGGTTACCCGGAGGTCCATTGGCTGAAACATTGCTTGTGCACAGGCCATATGTACATAATTTGAGAGCCTTACTATGGTCATAACGCATAGATTAACGCACATATCGACGTGTTATTTGTGCGCATTTCATGACAGGACTTCTAGTTTTAACTGTATCTGCCCCTTTGCCAGATAGACTAAGCAAAGAGAGTCCATAGTGGTCACCAGTTCAGTTCTGAAATTCATAGACGAGTTTCATAAACATCGAGAGACCAAATCACGAATTTCATATTCATTTTATCATTTGACGCAAAAAAATATTTTAGAAAAGGGCTAAAGACTGAAAGTTTGCCTTGAACGTCATGCATTTGACAGTGATGTGTCACAGCCGCACGAATGTCATACGTCATAAATCCGTATAACATAAGTACATGAATGTTAAGATCACTTTTGAAATAGCATTAATGTAACTAATCAGAAAGTGTTCTTTTGAAATTGACCAATCTAATCAACTGAAGGTGTTATGAAGCACTTATTAATATTTATTGAAAATATATATGGTAATAAACCGGGAAAATGGAAAAGTAATATGATAAAAACATTTATTATGCCTCACGTTTGTAACATCAGCCGTGATTGGTTAATTTGACACCTTCTCAATGTCATAGTACTGGAGTTTTGGGGCAAAACACGGGTACTATCGGAACGTTTTTCCCTGGAGACAAGAGAACAAAGAAAACGTGAGCTCCACTTCCATTGATCAGCGTCGATTGGAATTTCTCAACACCAAACACTGGCTCCGTGTTCGTTTAAATTTTTTCGTCACCGGTAGACACAAACTTACCAACAAATATATCATCTTCAGTGGGTGTGTTTTCAATTTTAACTGCAAACAATGAATTCAAAAGAATCAGAAATATTAAAAACTCACGTGTTGTTCACCACCTCAGTAAATCCTGAATATGAGTTACGACCTCAATCAATTATATTTCCACAAGTTTAGTAATCCCTGTCCTCATTGAACCTCCGCCTCAAGTTCAAAATAAATTGGTTCACTCCGCTTAATTCTATCAACTGCCGTCGTCCGAGAAACATGAATTTATATTCCATTAATTTATACCACTTATTACACAAGCATTAACAATGAATTATAACATGAACAGCTGTAAACACTGGCATTTGTTGATTTAGAAACTCCCAAAGCGACGGCACTTGTGACAAGTCATTTTCGAAGAGACGTCATTCGTTCGAAATGATGTCATGTTTTTGGATTCGACTACATTGTTGTTTCAAGACTGAAGGCATGCTGCAGTTAACGCTTAACATTATAACAATGAACGTACTTTTGTTCGGCATCATAAAATAATTAGAACGTTTCTTTTCATGTTCTATCGGTCGATAGTACCTGAGTTTGTGTGATTTCTGAAATAAAACCTTCAGCAGCTTCGCTGCTTCAGGTTTTATTTCAGAAATCACTCAAACTCAGGTCCTATCGACCGATAGAATATGAAAAGAAACGTTCTAATATTATAGTATGATTGGCCATTATGCATTTGAGTGAGGTCAAGCAGGAAAATCATCAGTCCGCCAAAAGTGATATTTTTCCTTTAAAAATTACGGTCCTGCAAATAATCAAGATTCATTTCGATATCGATATCATACGTCTGCTTTGAGATCGATTCTGAATCACTCTCAAGGTTCATTTTTTCGAATCTCTCTCGCTTAGAACAATTTGTTACATTTCCAAATAGAACTGGTTAAAATTAATGTTAGACAATTCATTCATGTAGGCTCAATTCATATTTAGTTGAGTAATTGACACTGTTTAATTATTAAATTAGTAGTATAGACTATAGAACGTCTGCGTGCCGTGCACGATGTGTAGTTATCATATCATGCTTGACGTGCAGTTGATTTCCTGGACCTAGCTATCAATGGGTAATGATCTTCGGTTGGGAATGAGTTCATAATATCCAGTATGATACGACTAATTATGCATTTTTGCGGTGGTTGCAACAGGTTAACACTGCAAACTATACAATCCAATCTGTGAAAATAGACTCCAAATTAAGTCACGCAGTGCCATCGATCACAATCAACGGTATTAACAAAGCAACCGTTAGCGACGTGTTACAAAGACCGTCGACGGGCATGACCGACTAATAGTGTGTCGGGTCTTTTCATTCCTTTATCAGTTCGCCCCTCTGGTCATTTTGTTTTCTTTCCCATTTTGTACTGAGACACTTCACATTGAGTCGTTTCGAACCCATACAAACAGAATGCAGTTAGAGTTTGATGTGGTGACCGAGTGGATTCATGTGCTGGTCTCTCATTCCAGAGGTCACAGGTTTGATCTCTGGTCGGGAGAGATTCCGAGATGGCCGGCAACATCAGCTGTGGTATTTTTGCTGCTACAAGGTACAGCCCTATCGTACTATAAATACAAATATAGATGGAACGCTGGATATAATGAAGAACAGAAGCAGTTGTGTACAATTTTTCTCTCTTCCACCTGCTCCCTTCCCCCTGTCTCATCTCAGAATATATCACTTTTCTGTGCGCCGAATCGAAAGTACAATATTGATTGATGCTACAGTACAGTCACCGTGGATTGGTCGTAATCCACACGTGGGCAGTTATGTCCATGCATGTACTTACTAGGTAGTAAAAATCAGCAGCAGCAAAATTTTAATTAATGAAGCACCGAGTTGTACCCGGTGCTTCATTAATAAAATTGTTGATGATTATTCTCGTAATTAGTGTTTGGAATGTAATATTATTGCATCCCTGGAAATAATGCCCACGCGTCCACCAGTCCACGGCGACTGTACTGTAAGCCTAAAATTGCTCTGTTCAGTCAGTCTTGTAAGGGTCATAAAATGATCACATTGTTCCGTAAAATAATTTGTCTATTAAGATTCGATTCGAAATTCAATTCGATATCGATGTTAGAGACAAGATTCGATTTGAGATTCGATTCGAAAAAAAAGATCGTGATTTGCAGATCCCTGCTAATAATATCAGCTTCAGTGATTTAATTCAAGTTTAGCTCTTTTAACCCCTTGTGGTCACTTTTCCGACCAGGAACATGATACATCATAGCGTCATTAAATAGGATGGATGTTCAGTAAATGTGTGGGGTAGACCAGTCAATGTCATTCCAGGGCTTATATTTCGACGAGAATCCGAGAATCGATTCGCACAAAGATTCGCGCAATAAAACCGGCGAGAATCCATGTAGATTCTTGCTGCACCTCTGTTAGGATTCGCGTGAAAATTTGTTAGTCAATTTAACCCTTTAACTAAACAGCGGCAACAAATTAACCAATAGAAGACTAACATGACCTGAAATATCCTGAGACTTTGTCAATAAAATCTTACAAATATGACTGTCATTGGAACCGGCTCATTGAGCCGGTTCCAACGACAGCCATATTTGTAAGATTTTATTGGTAAATATTGTTCATTTAATTATTTTATCATTTATTTATTATTTATTGTTTAAAAGTTATCAAATTTAGTTTTAAAAATTAAAAAGGTGTGTTGGGTAAACGGTTGACATGTGTTATCAGTATACAACAGTGGTTCAACCATGGTGGCGTCATGGGATCCTGGGACACTCATAGTAGGTATGGATTCTCGCAACCATTTTCACGAGAATCCAAATGGATTCTCACAAATTTAGACGAACTATAAGCCCTGCATTCGATTACAAGGCTGCACGTTGAAAATATTGGTTGGTCTTAGGGCTGTCGCGATTATTCGATTAGTCGACTAACCGTCTACTATTGAAGTAGTCGACGTTTTTTATTTTTAGTCGATCATCGTTCATTTTCAAGGTGGTACACGTCTACTACACGTCAGGGCTAAATTGCATTGTTTTGTGAGGTGAATGATCAATGAAGGTGAATAACTTTAAATATCTAACCATAGTTAACATTCATATCCGGAAGACTGTACGACTGTCACTGACTGTGTTAGAAAGAACACTTACAGTTATTCGAGAAGAATAGATTCTTCTGAATTTCTCCAGTCTTGTACACACGAATGCACCCATTGGAAAACCCAAAGCGCAGAAGTGACAAAATTATGACGAAAGTCAGAACGTCAGATCACTTCACAAAGTTCGGAACTTCAGACTAAGATCCAATTTTAACAACTGACGAGGGAATGCATAGATCTCAATGTTCAAAATTTCGAGAAACCTATTGCAGAAAGGAAACATATGCAGGAACGTTCTTTGGTAAATTAATTTTAATTCATCAGCTTCAATCTACTTCAAACTTGGACCCGCAGTCAGTAATATTATTTTTGGGGGTGGTACGTCCTACAGGACGTACCAACCCCAAAAATTATATTACGGACTGTGGGTCCAAGATTGGACTACATGTAGCTTCAGTCGGGACCGATTTGTTGTTCCCACAACCCCACTTCGTCTGAACACACTGGTGCCATTGTCATTTTCAGAGTTTTACGAACAGAAGAATGATTTGCTAAAAAATCATGGGAAGCGACTATTAATCTACTAACCGTCGATTACTGGTCACGATTAGTCGATTACAAAAAATGATAGTCGCGACAGCCCTAGTTGGTCTACTCCAAATAATGAATATGGAATCTTCTAATTGTGGCATTTGAACTGGCATGGAAGATACCAGGAGGGTTCAAAGGGTTAATCATGGTAAAAATATAGAACACAATCCAGTGGAGTACAAGGGACATGCACAAGCGACACATGTTTGAGTTTTTCTCCTTTTTTCGCCTTTGACGCACTTGAATTGCAAGAAAAATTCCAATTTGGGTCATTGATTCCAGACCCAATTCTCCATCCTCGTTTGTGTCGATGCATTTCATTTTCATTCAGGTCATGTCAGCAATCAGATGCATAATGATTAATCACATACATTCTTGTATCATCAGTATTGTTGTAGGCAGGGATGTAGGGACAGGATGGGTGGGGCTGTCCCCCCACTCCTGGTCAAAATTTCCTATAGTTGGAAATTCCGAGGGCAAATCATGAGTAGTTGGAAATTTCATCTATTTGGATTTTAGAGCTTCTTTGGTGATGCGGATGTCTCCTTCACTTCCCAAAATTACAACTCGGTTTCACATCTGCAAAAATTCTAACTGCTAATATTTACTACTACAGTGTACGCAATATCGAGCTTCATAATTATGCATGATGTCAGTCTGTACGAGATTTCTATAGTACATTTACTTATCGTCATAAAAATCCTCAAAATGCACTTCAAGGAAATCACAACATGTAAAATCGTTATCCTGAATTAATTCCATCATTCACAGTTACAAAATGATGAAACATCGAAAACTGATCATTCCTGCATAAGATCTGATTTAATGTTAGGATAGTGTGAATTGCTCAAAGTTTTTAGCTTAAGCATTTGTTTAGCACATATTCAATTCCCAGAAGAATACCAAATAATAATAACCTGATAATTTTATCATAAATGTGTTGGCATTTCAGTTACTAGAATCAATTGTATGCCCCTTTCATGGCATCATTTTCAAAATCTTTCTCGGAAGTGAATTTCAAACAAGTGGGAGGGGGGTGGGGGTTTCCTCTAGCCACATCCCTGTTTGTAGGCCATATTCCAATTAGAACTGAAGCAGCTAAGGCCCTGCAAAGTAGATCTTCAGTTTCTCATGCTATTTTTTTAGCTCACCAAAGGGAGCTAAACTTATCACTTGCCATCCGTCGTCGTCCGTCCGGTGTTGTGAACATTTTTCAAATGACTTCTCATCTGAAACCGCTAGGTCAATTTGCTCGAAACTTGGTATGGATGTTCATTACCATATGTCAATTCAAGTTTGTTCAAATGAAATAGGGGGCTCTGTATTGGGCATAAGTCTGAGAGAACCATATGAATTATAGAAAAATTATTAAAAAATCTTCTTCTCCAGAACCAGTGGGCAGAATCTTTTGATACTTGGTATGCAGCATCTTGGTTTGGGTCTGATTCAAGTTTGTTCAAATCGGCCCCCTGGATTCATATTTGGGCTCACTATAGAAGCCCAAATTGGAACTTAGTGCATTTCAGACAAATTTCTTAAAAAATCTTCTTCTCCAGATTCACCAAGCAGAATCTTTTGATATTTGGTATGCAACATTGTGGGGTGGATCTGATTCAAGTTTGTTCAAATTGGCCCCCTGGATTCACATTTGGGCTCAGTATAGAAGCCCGAATTCGAACTTAGTGCATTTCAGGCAAATTTCTTAAAAAATCTTCTTTTCAAGATCCAGCGGGCAGAATCTTTTGATATTGGGTATGCAACATTGTGGGGTGGATCTGATTCAAGTTTGTTCAAATCGGCCTCCTGGGTTCATATTTGGGCTCAGTATAGGAGCCCAATTTGAACTTAGTGCATTTCAGGCAAATTTCTTTAAAAATCTTCTTCTCAAGATCCAGCAGGCAGAATCTTTTGATATTGGGTGTGCTGCATGCTTAGGGGGTGAGATTCAAGTTTGTTCAAGCCAAGTCCCTGGGTTCATATTTGGGCTCACTGTGGTAGCCGGAATTATAACTTAGTTCAAAATGAGGAATTTTCTTTAAAAATCTTCTTCTTCAGATCCAGCAGTCGGAATGTTTTGATATTTTGTATGCAGCATCCTTATGGGGGTGAGATTCAAGTTTGTTCAAGCCATGTCCCTAGGTCCATATTTGGGCTCACTGTGGAATCCCAAATGATAATTTGGTTCGAAATGAGGAATTTTCTTTAAAAATCTTCTTCTTCAGATCCAGCAGTCGGAATGTTTTGATATTTAGTATGCAGCATCCTTAGGGGGGTGAGATTCAAGTTTGTTCAAGCCATGTCCCTAGGTCCATGTTTGGGCTCACTGTGGGAGCTTGAATTGTAACTTGGATCGAAATGAGGAATTTTCTTAAAAAATCTTCTTCAGATCCAGCAGTCGGAATGTTTTGATATGTGGTGCGTAGCATCCTTAGGGGGGTGGGATTCAACTTTGTTAAAGCCAAGTCCCTGGGTCCATATTTGGGCTCCCTGTTGGAGCCCAAATTATAACTTAGTCAATTTGAGGAATTTTTCTTTAAAAATCTTCTTTAGATTCAGCAGTCAGAATGTTTTGATATTTGGCATGCAGCATCCTTAGGGGGTGAGATTCAAGTTTGTTCAAGCCAAGTCCCTGGGTTCATATTTGGGCTCACTGTGGGAGCCTGAATGATAACTTAGTTCTAAAAGAGGAATTTTCTTTAAAAGTCTTCTTCTTCAGATCCAGCAGATGAATGCTTTTGATATTTGGTATGCAATATCCTCAGGGGGTAAGATTCAACTTTGTTCAAGCCATGGCCCTAGTTCCATAAAATTGTCTCTCATGACTTCATTCCTTTGTAGTGTTGATGAATCACCAGTTTGGCCGGTGAGCGATTAAGGCTCCTTGGGGCCTCTTGTTTTAAATTGCGGGCAGTTTTTTATTTTATTTTTTATTTTTGTAATTATCTCTTTTGCGATTAAAAGTTCATCTCCTTGGTTTGTGTTATGTTTTAGGTCTCATAATGTACAGACTAACATGGGTAGTGCTATATGTCGTCCCTTCATTGCAAGAAGGATCTGCAATGCTTTAGCATTGCAAAGCCTTGTTACACTCATAGGACAAATTTATCAGTTTTATTAACTTGGGTAAAATAATAGACATAAATCATTTAATTTTTCTTTTTATACACCCGTTTAAAAAACGGTTGTATTATGTTATCAGTCTGTCCGTCTGTCCATCTGTCTGTCCGTAAACAATTTGGTTTCCGTTCATTTAAAGTTGAATGCCTTGATGGATCGACATCAAACTTTCCAAAGTTGTTTTTAGCATTAAAATACAGGTCAAGTTCGATATTGGTGTTTCTCAGTCCATCTGCTGCAGAGATATGGCCCTTTGAAAACCGAATTTTTCTAAAAAAAATTGGTTTCCGTTCATTTAAAGCTGAACGCCTTGACGGATTGACACCAAATTTTTCAGATGTTGTTTTTAGCAATGAAATACAGGTTTGATATTGGTGTTTCTCAGTCCATCCACTGCAGAGTTATGGCTCTTTGAAAACACAATCTTTCTCAAAAAATTGGTTTTCCTTCATTTAAAGTCGAACGCCTTGACGGATCGACATCAAACTTTCAGATGTTATTTGTAGCAATAAAATACAGGTCAAGTTCGATATTGGTGTTTCTCAGTCCATCCGCTGCAGAGTTAAGGCCCTTTGAAAACACAATTTTTGAAAAAAAAATTGGTATTTTTATGCTGTACCAATGACCCAGACTTAGCTGGTGCAAACTATTTAAGTTCAGGGCCAAACCAAATTTTGCCCCCCCCCCCCTCCCAATCCCCAAAATTTGCATCAAAAACCAAAGATTAGATGTCCTGGTAGGTCCTCCATACTTTTACTGTACTGCACATGGGCAGTGTCAAGGAGGTCTCGAAATTCCCGCCAAAATGTCATTCTTTCTTTGTTTGGCCCTGTAAACAGTGTCACATCACTGATATTTGTGCTGTAAATCTCAGTTTTAATGATGCCAGACACATAATTATAAGAGAAATGGTGATAGGAAGTGCATTTAGGATGAGGAGAGGAGAAAAAACAGTGGTTTCCAATGTTCAGGGCTGTAACTTAAAAATTTTTTATAAAAATTTATTCATGTTGCCTATTTTCGAGGCATAGCCCTGCTGTTGTCATTCTTGCGTTGAATGTTCCATTGTTTGTTGTGTTTCCTCTCTCCCTTTCCTTCATTACTCCTTGCCATTCTCCCATGCTTTTGGCTTATTTTTGTAATTTTTATTACTAAAATTTCTTGGGAGTTTTGGCTTGGAAACAGAATTTTTTCTGTTCTGTCCCCAAGTTTACATCCTCACCCTAGGGGTGTTTATGCATTTTAGGTCTGCATCTACCATCTGATGCTCTGCAGTCTCTTCTGGGGAAGGCTCTGTTTAGCATCAGATAGTGTTTAAAATGGACACTGATTACTGGGCCATGTTTACCAGTGCCTGGAGTCAGTTTTCTGGTTTGTTTACACTGTTTGTTTATGTTGACAACGGTTACTTCTGATAAGTGATTCCTGGTCTTCTGCCTTGATTATTCATAATAAAATACATTAATATTGTCCATAAGTGTTGCATTGATTTTTTCAGAATGATTTAAAATTTTTGTCCACACTTAGGCTTTTTTGGGATCCATTTGGGCTCTGGGTTCCCTTTGGGAACTTGGGCTCTTCTGAAAAAAATTTTTTCCAAAAATTTTTTCTTTTTGAATTGTTTTTTCATATTATTATAATGGATTTTTATACTATGTATCTTTGTTTACAAGGTTTATTGTGGGTACTATGATTGATTATTTTTACAATAAAAGATTATTGTTCAAATTGTAATGGAAGGAAATCTTCCTCTGATTCTCATGATTTCTGCATTAATTGTAGTCAGTGTACCCACACTAAGCCTTGTTCTATATATATATAGCAATTGGGATGACAAACGTTGGACACGTGTGTCACGGTATATTGTTAGCGGGGAGCAGGTCATGCCAGTCCTCTCTCCACAAGGTCACTCAAGTTTTTCACTCTCTTTTTCAGAGGAACAAGAATTGGGTGATGTTTCCATGATGTCATCTTCCAGTGCACGTCCGTCGTCACAATCCAGAGAAGAGCTAGCGGCAAAAGTGCTCATGGATATACGGCAGTTGCCTAAGAGGCCCCCGTATGGTCGACGGCGTTGGCGTCTACGTCCGCTAGCTCACCTGGTGTTGCATCCATTTACCGAATGGTACAGCACCCGGGGTCGTCTGTTGCAGTCAAGGAAAGAATTAAGGGTGTTGCAAGCACTATAAACATTCCTCAGGCACACCCAGTGACGACGGATCTTGGTTTAGGATGGAAAAAGCCTTTGGGTTCGGTTCCTAGCTCGCCCAGCTCCGCACGGGCTGCGAGCGAGAGAGGTCCCTCTCTCGTACAGCAACATCGCGGTCCGGATGTTGTTGTACAAAACGTTCCTCAGTCGGAGCTTACGTCCACCCCTCGGGACGCTCCGGTGTATAAACAGTCCAGAGAGGCTGTATCAAGGGCTTCTTCCACCTCACGTCCGCGCACTCGACCACACCTTGGCTACGTGACCGCCGATATCCAGCCGGTATCGCCTTCCAGAGATTCCTCGACAGCCAGGTCACGCCATCCAATAGCCAAGGATTCGAGGCCACCTTCATCTGGATGTTTGCATCAGAGAAGTATGCAAGAGACAACGTCCACGGAGCTTCCTGCGGCTAAATCACGCAAGACCGCAGCTCTGCAGGCCTCGTTAATGGACGTGCTATCGCAGATAGCACAAATCATAGCAGCATTCCAGCATCCGGCAGAAGCCCTATCAGAGCAGGAAGAATCTGATGAAGCTGGGTCGGTACGTTCCGCAGCTGGATCGGGAGCGGCGACCGAGATATCCAGGAGGTCCGTCAGGATGGCGAAAGGGATATGGATGAATTGGAGTTCTCCCTTTCGGAAGAACACAAAATCGCCATCGATTTAATCCGGCATTTTCTTCCTGATGCTGTTCCAGCAGACCAGGATGCTGCTTAGCCTGATAGGAGGCTTATAGCGCCACTGGACACCAAATTTTTTAATCGGTTTAGGGACACAGTCCCAGAGTTTCCATCTCAGTCCAGGAATGTCTCACGGACATTTGAACTTTAGAATGACGCTATCAATAAACTTGCTGGTAAATTGGGCAAGTCAGCCTTCCTATCGGCTAATGCTCTTAATCTGCCTTTCATTAATGCTAGGAATAGATTTGAAACAGCAGGACAGGGCGTTCAGAGAGTTCCTCTGCGTCTAGCTCTAGACGACCAGGCTGAAGACCTTGAATTATCCATGCCGTCGTCTATGTCTATTCATAGCTCTACCTTGGAAACTACAATATCGTCGAATAGAGCAAATTTAGACGCACTCTCGTACGCAGATCACCTTACCGGAGCATTATCGTTATGCCTTGAAGGGCAAGAATTTCAGGATGTACAAACGTCTCTGAGAGTTCTGTCAAGGGCTATTGCCTATTCTACATCTAACTCCACCCTTTCAGTGGCTAATCTGGGTGACAGAACCCTAGCTACATCCACAAGAGTGGATAGTAAGGGGAAAAACTCTCTTAGTGTCGCTCCGGTCTCCGGAGAGCTTCTCTTTGACGGCAAGCTTTCTGCTTTTTACGATAAGTTAACTAAGAAAGCTTCAGACTCTCTGCTTTTTAAGTCCGCTTCTAATAAGTCGGAACCAGCAGAAAAAAGTAGGCCTGGATCTTCTGGGACGAGCACGTCCAGGGAAAGTTCCTTTAGAGGTGCGTACGCACACTCTAGGCCTTATTCGCGAGACCGTCAAGGCAGCGACTCTAGCCGGGGCCGTAACGCTGGCCGTAATAATAAGCCAGACGCCCCTAGGTCGACAGCGCGAGGTGCGGGTCGGGGAGGACATGGTTTATCCTTCCGCAAGCCTCGCAGGTCCAGGAAGTGATGGTGTAGACCTCTGTCGCATTCCTGTGGGCGGAAGGTTGTTGAGTTATTTACAAAATTGGGAATTGATTACGGAGGACCCTTGGGTTCGAAGGGTAATTGCAGAAGGACTGAAACTGTCCTTCAAAGGAAAGCCTCCGTTAACTCGAAGTCCAAGACGGACTCAACTTCCGTCGAATATTCTAAAAACAGACGCTCTTCTTTCAGAAGTTCAGTCTCTTTTCCTGAAGAACGCGATAGAGGTCATAGAAAACCAGGAATCTCCAGGTTTCTACAGCCATCTGTTTCTGGTTCCCAAACCAGACGGCTCGTTCCGTCCAGTTATAGATTTAAGCTGGATAAACAAGCTGATTGTGGCTCCAAAATTTTATATGGAGACCATTTGATCGGTCAGAACGAGCATTCCAGTGAACGACTATGCTGCGAGCATAGATCTCAAGGATGCATACTTTCACGTCATGGTCTGAATCTAGCACCCTGGGCTTTCACTCGGATAATGAACTCGGTCATGACTTACTTCTGAGCTCATTCGTCTGCGGTAACGTCGGCCTACCTGGACAATATTCTTCAGAGGTACGGCAACGAGTTAACGCTTCAGAACGATGTGCAGAATCTTCTACTATTGCTCCGACGTCTCGGTTTTATAGTAAAGTCATTCACCCACCTGGGGATGAGCTTCGAGACGCACAACAATCTCGTTTGTTAACCAGAGCGAAATTAGTCAGTTGTTATGCTCGCTACTGTCTAAACTCAGAGAAGGTTACAGCGAGAGAATTCATGAGACTAATAGGTCTGTGTGGAGCTGCTGCAGATCTCATTTCAATGGGGCGGCTACGCACTCGTCCTCTCCAAATCTTTCTGACTCAGAATTGGAAAGTGAAGACTCGTTCGCTCGATGTGGACATCCTCTTGTCAGACAGAGTAAAACAAGAGATTCAGACTTGGGCAAACATTCAGTGGTTAACTCAGGGAGTTCCACTGCAATTGCGGAGCTGCTGCGGATCTCATTCCAATGGGGCGGCTACGCACTTGTCCTCTCCAAATCTTTCTGACTCGGAATTGGAAAGTGAAGACTCATTCGCTCGATGCGGACATCCTCTTGTCAGACCATGTGAAACAAGAGATTCAGACTTGGGCAAACATTCAGTGGTTAACTCATGGAGTTCCACTGTAATTGCCGGATCCGAGTTTTACTATCATGAAGGATGACAGTCATACAGGTTGGGGCGCGACACTATGCCCCTCAGATTCGAGGTGCCAGGGTCTTTGGGATCCTCAATTCTTAGGCAAGCGCATAAATATCAAAGAAATGATGTCAATTCGGCTTGCGTTGCGTCATTGGATGGACATTATTCAGAACACACACGTTCAAATTTTGTCCGACAATACGACGGTAGTAGCTTTTATTCGGAATCAGGGAGGCACTCATTCCATTCCGTTGTTCAAGCTAATGGAAAGAATCCTTCTGTTTGTACTGAACATCAGGTTCTACTATCGGTCCATCATATTCCGGGTCACCTGAATGTGTTAGCGGACTCTCTTTCATGGAAGGGTTGCCGTTGGAATGGACTCTCAACAAACAGGTTTTCAATCAGATTTGCTACCAATGGGAGCTACCATTGATAGATTTGTTTGCGACACACCTCAACAATCAGTTGCAGACTTATGTGTCCCCATGTCCGGATCCTCGAGCGTTTGCAGTAGACGCTCTATCGATCCCGTGGGATGGGATAATAGGATACACGTATCCTCCAGCGACGCTGATTCAGCAGATATTGCTCAAGATAAAGCAATCCCACTGCAAGATTCTGTTGGTATCATCTCTGTCACCACAGAGACCGTGGATAAATCTACTCAGGTGTCTGTTGTGGGACATGCCGCGGAAGCTTCCTCCACGTGAGGATCTTCTGTCGCAGGGGAAATTGCGAACACTTCACCACAATCCACAAGGTCTCAACCTTCACGTATTTTCATTGTGCGATCCTTCTTGCACAGTAAGCATTTTACAGGATGAGCAGTGGACGCAATTTCTAACTGCAGGAGGACCTCCTCTTCGCTAAATTATGCTGCTAATTAAGTGGAAGGTCTTTCGCCAGTGGTGTAGGGATCATTCAGTGGACTTATATGATCCCTCCATTCCTGACATTGCTAATTTCCTGGTGAGATCAAACTGCAGTCTGTTGCTATCAAGGGTTATAGGTCTATGTTATCTGATACTACGCTCACCATGATACATTGATGATTGGTTCTAATGTCTCTTTATCTGAATTAGTTAGAAATTTTTCAATAAATAGACCTAGGACTCTTTGGTTAATTCCGAAATGGAATTTAGCATGGGTTCTTCTTAAGCTAAAAAAAGCACCTTTTGAGCCTCTTAATACATTGGATTTCAAATTCTTAACATGTAAGACAGCTTTTCTCTTAGCCTTCTCCTCTGCTAGAAGAGTTAGTGAGCTTCATGCTTTATCGGTAGATGATTCTCACTATCGTAGTGTTGGTAATACTATTACTTTTACTACTAATGTTGGATTTTTGGCTAAGAACCAGGCTCCTAATAAGTATCCTGAACCTATTGTTGTTAGGGCTCTTCCGTCTTCAGACGGGCGTAGGCATTTACTCTGTCCTGTTAGAGCAATACGTATTTATAAACGTAGGTCTGAGTTTATTAGAAAGGGACGTAAGCATTTCTTTTTGTCTTTGATACCTAATAGAAAGGACATTATGGTTCATTCTATTGCTAGATGGATTCAATTAACTGTACATACTGCTTATGAAAAGTTATCTTCTTCTCAGCAGTCTGCTCTCAAGATTTCGGCTCATGAAGTAAGAGATCTGTCAACATCTTGGGCTTATGCTAATAGTGTTGCTATTACAGATTTAATGAAGGCTGCATATTGGTCTCAGCCTTCCACTTTCACTAATTTTTATCTTAGAAACATTGAATCCATTTCTGGAGATCTACATTGTTTAGGTCCATTATCTGTTGCTCAGAATATCGTCCACTAAACAGTTGCAACTATAGTTATGTAGGCTTTCTGTTCCGGCAGTGACTCTGTCCTGCTGCCCTCTTCGCTCTGGGGTATTTGACCCAAGGCAAGGGGAAGGGGGGGGGGGAGTGTTCCCTTAGGTCACCTGCTTTATTGTGAAAAGCAAGGGAATACCTCCCCCAGAGTCAGTAATTCCGAGTCGGTACCGGGATGATTTTAAAGTGTAAAGCTAATGTTTACTCATGTCATGTAATATTTTTAAAGTGTAGCTCGGTGTGAAGCATTGGTATATGTCACGTGTCAATCAGGCATTAATATACAATCCTCGGACACTTTTAATGAGTATAAAGAGTCTCATTTCTCTGGACTGTCTTTATTTATTGGCTTACCTTTAAAAATAATTAGTATAAAGGGTTATACTGGATATTAATAGAGATCATTGATGTATTTGTGCTCAATTACGGAATGGTTTTGTATCTTTCTTTTTTGATAAAAATAAGAAAGAAACATATAAATCCTATCTCTCCTTTTCTCCTTGAGGGGATAA
Source organism: Pictodentalium vernedei (assembly GCA_031216915.1). NCBI lineage: Eukaryota > Metazoa > Mollusca > Scaphopoda > Dentaliida > Dentaliidae > Pictodentalium > Pictodentalium vernedei. Next base: position 83,247,517 of record CM062296.1, on the reverse strand, counting down.
TTCTGTTATATGTAATTGAGCCTATTGGATTTTCCTTTATGTCCTGGTCCCTCCAGCCTGTTTACTATTCAGCTAAGTCTGGGTCATTGGTACAGTATAAAAATGTTAAAAAATTTATAGTAATTTATATATTTTTTATACTTACCAATGACCCAGATGGGGATGGCCCTTCCAGGAGTTGGGAACTCTTGCCTCCCCGCTGCGTACATAACACTTACCAGGCACTGGTCATAAGAATGACATTTTGGCGGGAATTTCGAGACCTCCTTGACACTGCGCATGCGCAGTACAGTAAAAGTATGGAGGACCTACCAGGACATCTAATCTTTGGTTTTTGATGCAAATTTTGGGGATGGTGGGGGGGGGGGGGGGGCAAAATTTGGTTTGGCCTGAATTTAATGAGTTTGCACCAGCTAAGTCTGGGTCATTGGTAAGTATAAAAAATATATAAATTACTATAAATTTTTTAACTTCTGTTCAGTTAAAGCCAAACGCCTTGATGGGTTGACACCAAATTTTTCAGATGTTGATTTTATACACCCGTTTGAAAAACGGGACGTATTATGTGAATGGTCTCTCCACCCGTCTGTCTGTCCATGGACACATTTCGTTTCCGGACGGTAACTTTAGTTGTAATGGATTGAGCTGAGTTAAATTTGGCATGTGGATTTAGTATGACAAAATACAGGATGGGTTCGATTTCCGTTTCTAGCGGCTTATTTGCAGTAGAGTTATGGCCCTTTATTTATGGGAATTTAGCCCAACTTTTTGTTTCCGGACGATAACTTTAGTTTGCCTTGACCGATTTATTTCAAATTTTCAATTTTTTGTTTTTGACCATAAAATACAGCTCAAGTTCACTTTTGACCACAATCGCATATACCTCCCAGAGTTATTCCCCTTGAATGATTGCAAATTTGTGGATTTTGTGGTTTCTGGATGATAACTTTAGTTTGCCTTGACCGATTTTTTTCAAATTCTCAGATTTTGTTTTTGACCACACAGCACTGCTCAAGTTCACCTTTGGCCATAATCGCATGTACCGTTCCATAGTTATTCCCCTTGAATGATTGCAAATTTGTGAATTATGTGGTTTCCGGATGATAACTTTAGTTTGCCTTGACTAATTTGTTTCAAATTCTCAGATTTTGTTTATGACCACAAAGCACAGCTCAAGTTCACTTTCGGCCAAAATAGCATGTACCTTTCCAGAGTTATTCCTCTTGAATTTGTGCATTTTGTGTTTTCCGGATTAAAACTTTAGTATGGCCTAAGAGATTTTTTATACACCTGTTGAAAAACCGTTGAATTATGGAATCAGTCTGTCTGTCCATATGTCCATCCATTTGTCCATCTGTTGGTCTGTCCGTTCGTCAACATTTCGTTTCCAGATGATAACTTTAGTATTTTTTTTTCGATTGACTCCTAAACTTGGTATGTGGTTTAATCAAAACAAAAGACAGGTCATGTTCGAATATGGGGTCAGTTCAAACTTCGAAGTTTCCCTGAATTATGGACCTTGTTGGACACAGAATGCATCAAATATTTGGTTTCTGGATGATAACTTTTATTATTTGTTTTCCGATTGGTTCCAAACTTGGTATGTTGTTTAATCACAACAAAATACAGGTCAAGTTCGAATATGGGGTTGGTCCAAACAATTTTCACCCTCACCCCCATCCTTACCCCAACCCTTCAAAAATACAAAACGGGCGTATATTGTCCCGCTACGTGGTGCTCTTGTATAAATTTGAATTGGTTATAAAAAGAGAGCAGGCAGTAGCCAAAAAGACCAGGCGGGACGGACTGAAAACAGGTTTGTAATTTTTTTTCATTTAGGCAAAACAAATTAATCAATTAACCAATGATCATTATCTTGACCAATCACAAACTTTAAAAGAATTGATCGATTAACCATTATTTTTGAACTAATGTATTATATGGGTTAACAAAGGGACATACTTGCTCCAAAACAGGCAAACATTGTCATACTGACTCACATCAATTATATGAGACAGAGTAAAGTATGCACCAATATACTTCTTCACTTGCATGATCATTATACTGTATCAGTAGCTGGAAATGGTCATTTTTAACCCTTTACCCAGTGCATGTAGAAGACGATACTCACAAAACTAATTATTGAATTACTGAAAATTTTCAATTTTTGTCTCAAAACAGAGCTGATGGTCCTAATTGAGCTCGTTCCAATTAGGGGTCATAAGCTATGTTTTTTGAGACAAAAAATGAAAACATAATACAATTTGAATGACGATTTTTTTGTATATAACACCGGCCGTTTTTTGTGTTACGTTGGGTAAAGGGTTAATGCTGTAAATCATTAACGTCACATCAGTTATTCAGCTGCGTATTAGGGTGAGTGATTACTCGGTAAGCCAAGGTTAATCCATGAGATTAACAGCTAAAAACAAACCTTTACCAACTTCAGCTCTAATTCCAATTGTGGTGTACTTAACACATTTTTCAATACAGTAGAGCCCACTCAATTGGATATCTCTTAATTGTATATCCCTGTTAATTGAATATAATTTCTCACCACAAAACCATTTACCATACCTCTAGTACAAATTTGACCTCTTAATTGAATATAAGTTATATAGTAAACTCATGTTAATTGAATAAAAAACTATGTAACCTGTCGAGAAATTACCCTGACTCTCCCCAGTTTTCTGTTGTTTATAGACCTATTTAGCCTCAAACATCCAATACACCTAGGCATTTATTCTATTATATCTTGTTTGACAGTAAACAGAATTATTGCAATCTATGACCAATATTTTTTTATTTTCAGTTCGATTAACGGGCGCTTCAAGAACTAATTATGGACGAGTAGAAATCTTTCAGAATGATCAATGGCAGGCCATTTGTGACAATGGATTCACAGATAAAGAAGCCAAAGTTGTCTGTCGTGAACTCGGGTTTGTTGATGGAAGAAAACAGTGTTGTTCATCCGTTGGTTTAATATCAACCTCACTGATAACTATATCAAGTATTAATTGTGATGGTGCAGAAAGTAGTATAGCAGATTGTACCATGCAGTCAGGAACATGTTCCTCAGGGAATTATGCCTCTATTTACTGCTCTAAAAATATAATAGCTGTTAGTGGTATGTATAGCGACGTTGTTTAATCTCTTTACTTAACCCTTTACCCAACACAGATGATATCAAAATTTATAATTTTAAATATTTAACGAGGGGTCACATGATATGGTTTTGTTGAAATTTTTTGGAAAAATACTATTTTTTCAACTGCTGAATTTGCATATTACGCGGTCGAATGTGGCTGATTCGTTGGGTAAAGAGTTAACATACCTGCAGAGGCAGTGACAGCTCAATAAAAGAGGGTGGGTACAATTTCCAAGATTACGATGTTTCCGCCCAGTGAGAGAAAAGTTATAGCTATAAGTATATGCACGGGTGTCTGTCCAGTCTATTTCTTCTATTTCTTCTATTTTAACCATCTTCCAACTGAAGGCTCGCCTTCAGGTTGGAAGAGAGTTGAAGTAGAAGAGTTGGCCAGAAGCGGCTGAAGGTGGGATTCTTTGGCCATATGTGAGTAAATTTGTTTGTATTTGCTGATGATACATGCATGTCACAGGATACATGCCTGTATATAACACATTTGCAAACGCCCATTTTTAATACGCCCTTTTGATAAAAAAGCGGTTGTATTATGTAAATGGGTTTTCCGTCCATTGTTCGTCTGTCCATTTGGATTGATTTTTGCCCGGAACATTTGTTGTCCAATCATTTTCAATCTTGATACATAAGTTAACCACCCTGCAAAGCTGTGCAAGTGTGTTTTTGAGTTAGTTTTTCTTAACCAAAGTGAGGGACATTCTGCCTTAGAAATTATACTGTCTGTAGACACATTTTTAGCTCAACTTTGACGAAGTCAAATTTGAGCTATTGTCATGGCCCGTCGTCCGTCTGTCCGTCCGTCCGTCTGTCCATCTGTCTAGGCGTCCGTCTGTCCGTACGTCAACAATTGGCTATGGCTCGGGCTAGAGGTCGTATTTATGAACCGATCTTTACGAAACTTCTTGTGTACCTTTGTTATGACCCTGGGACGGGAACGAGTGTTTTTAGGTGTGGCCGAAATTCAAGATGGCTGCCAGCGGCCATTTTGTACCGATGATGCAAAAATCAGTTTTTTGTACAGAACTTCTGTATGAAAGCTCTGATTTGAATAATTTTTTGTATGAATGTTTAGTACTATGGGATACATCACATATAATACGGGTTTTTTTCTCGTGCATAAATTGTGCAAATTAGACTAATTTTGATGTTTTTTGGTGTTACTTTCAGCACTGTAAGTGCAAATGCCAATACGGCTCGGGCTAGAGGCCGTATTTATGAACCGATCTTTACGAAACTTCTTGGGTACCTTTGGTATCACCGTGGGATGAGAACGAGTGTTTTTGGGTCCGGTCCAAAATTCAAGATGGCCGATGGCAGGCATTTTGTACAAAATTAGGTGCAATCAGATTTTTGCACAGAACTTCCATATGAAAGCGCTGATTTGAATAATTTTTTGTGTGAATGTTTAGTACCATGGGATACATCACATATAATACGGGTTTTTTTCTCGTGCAGAAATTATGCAAATTAGAAGAACTTTGATTTTTTCAGTGCAACTTACACACAGTAAGTACACATGTCAATACGGCTCAGACTAGAGTCTGTATTTATGAACTGATCTTCACGAAATGTCTTGGGTACCTTTGTTATCACCTTGGGATGAGAACGAGTGTTTCTGGGTGCGGTCTAAAATTCAAGATGGCTGCCAGTGACCATTTTGTACCGAAATTAAGTCTAATCAGTTTTTTGTACACAACTTCTATACAGCTCAGACTAGAGGCCATATTTATGAACCAATCTTTACGAAACTTCTTGGGTACCTTTGTTATCACCGTGGGATGAGAGCGAGTGTTTTTGGGTGTGGTTCGAAATTCAAGATGGCCACCAGCAGCCATTTTGTACCAAAATTAGTGCAATCAGTCTTTTGTACAGAACTTCTGTATGAAAGTTCTGATTTCAATAAATTTTTGGTATGAATGTTTAGTAACATGGAACACATCACATATTGTAAGGGGTTTTTTTTTGTGCAGAAATTATGCAAATTAGATGAACTTTGATTTATTCAGTGCTACTTACACAATGTAAGCACACATGTCAATACGGCTCAGGGTAGAGGCTGTATTTATGAACCGATCTTCAGAAAACTTCTTGGGTACGTTTGTTATCACCTTGGGACGAGAATGAGTGTTTCTGGGTACGGTCCAAAATTCAAGATGGCTGCCAGTGGCCATTTTGTACCGAAATTAGGTCCAATCAGTTTTTTGTCACAAGTTCTATACAGCTCGTATTTATGAACTGATTTTCACAAAACTTCTTGGGTATCTTTGCTTTTACCTTGGGACAGGAACGAGTGTGTTTTGGGGTGCCTTTGTTATCACTGTGTTATGAGAACAAATATTTTGGGGTTCAGTCAGACCCACTCTGGGACTCAAAGATTTCTTTTCTAGTTTAGCATCTGACTGTCACCCACCTTTACAATACTTTACCTATACATTTGTTACAGGCAACAGTCAGTATTTATGTACAGACCGTTACAATACTTTATATGTACCTTTGTTATCAGGTCATTACCTAGATGTCAGTCATTGCTGTATCACATACTATACATGTACATGTCTTTGTCTTGACAAGTTGAGTTACAGTGTCATTGACACTTTCATTGTTGAGAGCGTTTCTCATCCATTTGTTTTCTAATCTTTTTACAAACTTGGTATCAAAGTTAACAACAAAGTGCAAGTACAACCTATGAGCCTGTATAAGTGTGATTGGATTTGTTGAAACTTTCTTTTGGTACAGTCTGAGTTAGAAATTATTCAGTCTGTGGACACATTTTTGTCCGGGGCATTTCTCAACCATTTCTTTTCCGTTCTTTTTCAAACATGGCACAGAAATTAACCACCCTGAGAACCTGTGCAAGTGTGATTTTGAGTAAAAATAAAGTTTAAGCTAGAATCGGGGTTCCATGCAATGTTATTGGTTGGATGAAAACAGTTATGTACAATTCAAAAAAAGCCTACCGGGCGAATTATGCAATGTTAATATTCTTGTTAATGCCATGTATATCCCTGTAAAATGTTGGTGGAATAAAGTGGATGTGCAGTTCTCCCTGCACCATAGTTCCACATCCACTGCGTAATCATCGTAGCCAATCAGCATTATTCACAAAATCGCCTTCTAATTTTAGTATTTTCAGTTTTTACCTCCAAATCATAAGAGCATGTATGGCCTCTCTTGAGAGTGAGCTTGTTGAGTTCACTTGAATGGGGTGTTACAAGGTATACTTTTGAGCTGACAATTTTTAGTTATTCAAGAAAATTATTTTTGCAAGTTTCATCTACTTATTGTGTTAGATACAGACTTAACTAGACAGGTACTTGAAATCATTATCTGGGAAATATTGTTGACCCCGTATTTTGGCTTTCAAGCATTACTCATTTAACTGAGAAAAAGATGTTTTGATTCTCATGCAATCCCTCACCTGAAATTGCACCCTGTTTGTATGTTTTTATTGCCTTGTCATCTCTTCCAATATTGATACGAAATCAGACGTCTCGAAACTCTCATACATTTATTGAATAGTTTAAACAGAATTTATTTCTAAAGTTTCATGTACAAATTAACCCTTTATCTAACATAGCGGCAAAAATTGCCAGGCAATTGACTAAAATAAGCCTACGACAGCCTAAAATATCTTACAAATGTTTGGCTAAAATCATATAAATATGGATATCACTAGAACTGGCTCATTGAGCCGATTCTAAACTACAATATCCATATTTGGATGGTTTTATTGAAAAATTGTGAGAGTTTTTTTCGAAAATGTGAAATTTAATTTATTTTTTTTTAAAAGTTGTGTTAGACGAAGGGTTAAGCATTACAAACGAGTGTATGACTGTTATGGCAGTGGATTCAGCATCAAGCCAGAAGCAGAGATGAAAGTGTTTTGAGACAAAAATCACTGAAAATCTTTTATCAAGATCGAAGGGTTCTTGGCTCTTGCTCAGTGCCAAATGAACACTTGGGAAGAACCAGAGAGGAGCCCCAGGAAAGTGTTTGTCACATGTTTAGGGATGTAAATGGATTAACCCTCAAGGGCTTATTTCTGACTTTTACGAACTCAGAACAGGTGCCCTTAATGTGCAATCATGAGAAGATCCTGCTGACAATGGACAATTTGCCTAGACAGTGGTTTCTAGTCAAGTCTTGGCTGCTGTATAGGCAGTCAAGACTTGACTAGAAACTACTGCTATGTCACTGGATGTGCACAGGCTGTGGTTTGGTTGGAATTCAGGAGAAGTGTCCAGGCCCTTAAAGGTTAAGACAAAGAACTCAGAAACTGTGGGGTCTTCATTGAAAATCAATATCCCTGAAAAGACAAAGCTTTTATCAAAAGTCCCTGAATTCAGGGAAATCCCTGAAAACTTTCATCCCTGGCTAGAAGCTCATACTCGGCAGCCTGTTTTTGATGGATGTAATGGCAGTGGATTCAGCATCAAGCTAGAAGCTCATACTCTGTGGTCTGTTTTTTATTTATGTAATGGCAGTGGATTCAGCATCAAGCTAGAAGCTCATACTCGACGGTCTGTTTTTGATTGATGTAAAGGCAGTGGATTCAGCATCAAGCTAGAAGCTCACACTCGGCGGTCTGTTTTTTACTGATGTATAACTATTATGGCAGTGGATTCAGCATCAAGCTAGAAGCTCATACTTGGCGGTCTGTTTTTAACGTCTGTCGTCGTGAACATTTTTCAAACGACTTCTCCTCTGATCGATTTGCTCGAAACTTGGTATGGATGTTTATTACCATATGTCAATTCAAGTTTGTTCAAATGAATTGGATATGCCCACTTGGGGCTCCATAAGGGGCATAACTCTGATAGCTCCATATGAATTATAGAAAAATTATTAAAAAATCTTCTTCTCCAGAACCAGTGGGCAGAATCTTTTGATACTTGGTATGCAGCATCTTGGTATGGGTCTGATTCAAGTTTGTTCAAATCGGCCCCTGGGATTCATATTTGGGCTCACTATGGAAGCCCAAATTCGAACTTAGTGCATTTGAGGTAAATTTCTTACAAAATCTTCTTCTCCAGATCCAGCAGGCAAAATCTTTTGATATTTGGTATGCAACATTGTGGGGTGGATCTGATTCAAGTTTGTTCAAACCAGCCCCCTGTATTGACATTTGGGCTCAGTATAGAAGCCCGAATTCGAACTTAATGCATCTCCGGCAAATTTCTAAAAAAATCTTCTTCTCCAGATCCAGCAGGCAGAATCTTTTGATATTTGGTATGCAACATTGTGGGGTGGATCTGATTCAAGTTTGTTCAAATCGGCCCCCTGGATTCATATTTGGGCTCAGTATAGAAGCCCGAATTTGAACTTAGTGCATTTCAGGCAAATTTCTTAAAAAATCTTCTTCTGCAGATCCAGCAGGCAGAATCTTTTGATATTTGGTATGTAACATTGTGAGATGGATCTGATTCAAGTTTGTTCAAACCGGCCCACTGGATTGACATTTGGGCTCAGTATAGAAGCCCGAATTCGAACTTAGTGCATCTCAGGCAAATTTCTAAAAAAAATCTTCTTCTCCAGATCCAGCAGGCAGAATCTTTTGATATTGGGTATGCAACATTGTGGTGTTGATCTGATTCAAGTTTGTTTAAATCGGACCCTTGGATTCATATTTGGCTCAGTATAGAAGCCCGAATTCGAACTTAGTACATTTCAGGCAAATTTCGTAAAAAATCTTCTTCTCCAGATCCAGCAGGCAGAATCTTTTGATATTTGGTATACAACATTGTGGGGTGGATCTGATTCAAGTTAGTTCAAATCGGCCCCCTGGATTCATATTTGGGTTACTATAAAAGCTTGAATTCGAACTCAGTGCATTTCAGGCAAATTTCTTAAAAATCTTCTTCTCCAGATCCAGCAGGCAGAATCTTTTGATATTTGGTATGCAACATTGTGGGGTGGATCTGATTCAAGTTTGTTCAAATCGGCCCCCTGGATTCATATTTGGGCTCACTATAAAAGCTCGAATTCGAACTTAGTGCATTTCAGGCAAATTTCTTAAAAAATCTTCTTCTCCAGATCCAGCAGGCAGAATCTTTTCATATTTGGTATGCAACATTGTGGGGTGGATCTGATTCATGTTTGTTCAAATTGGACCCCTGGGTTCATATTTGGTCTCAGTATAGGAGCCCAATTTGAACTTAGTGCATTTCAGGCAAATTTCTTAAAAAATCTTCTTCTCCAGATCCAGCAGGCAGAATCTTTTGATATTTGGTATGCAACATTGTGGGGTTGATCTGATTCAAGTTTGTTCAAATCGGCCCCCTGGGTTTATATTTTGTCTCAGTATAGGAGCCCAAATTTGAACTTAGTGCATTTCAGGCAAATTGCTTTGAAAATCTTCTTCCAAGATCCAGCTGGCAGAATCTTTTGATATTGGGTATGCAGCATGCTTAGGGGGTGAGATTCAAGTTTGTTCAAGCCAAGTTCCTGGGTTCATATTTGGGCTCACTGTGGTAGCCCAAATTATAACTTAGTTCAAAATGAGGAATTTTCTTTAAAAATCTTCTTCTTCAGATCCAGCAGTCGGAATGTTTTGATATTTAGTATGCAGCATCCTTAGGGGGGTGAGATTCAATTTTGTTCAAGCCATGTCCCTAGGCCCATATTTGGGCTCACTGTGGGAGCCAGAATGATAACTTAGTTCAAAATGAGGAATTTTCTTTAAAAATCATCTTCTTCAGATCTAGCAGTCGGAATGTTTTGATATTTAGTATGCAGCATCCTTAGGGGGTGAAATTTAAGTTTGTTCAAGCCATGTCGCTAGGTTCATATTTGGGCTCACTGTGGGAGCTTGAATTGTAACCTAGTTCGAAATGAGGAATTTTCTTAAAAAATCCTCTTCTTCAGATTCAGCAGTCGGAATGTTTTGATATTTGGCATGCAGCATCCTTAGAGGGTGAGTTTCAAGTTTGTTCAAGCCAAGTCCCGGGGTTCATATTTGGGCTCACTGTGGGAGTCCGAATGATAACTTAGTTCAAAATGAGGAATTTTCTTTAAAAATCTTCAGATCCAGTAGTCGGAATGTTTTGATATTTGGTATGCAGCATCCTTAGGAGGGTGAAATTCAAGTTTGTTCAAGCAATGTCACTAGGTTCATATTTGGGCTCACTGTGGGAGCTTGAATTGTAACTTAGTTCGAAATGACGAATTTTCTTAAAAAATCTTCTTCTTCAGCATCAAACTAGAAGCTCATTCACGGCGGTCTGTTTTTAATTGATGTGATGGCAGTGGATTCAGCAGTCGGAATGTTTTGATATTTGGCATGCAGCATCCTTAGAGGGTGAGATTCAAGTTTGTTCAAGCCAAGTCCCGGGGTTCATATTTGGTCTCACTGTGGTAGCCTGAATAATAACTTAGTTCAAAATGAGGAATTTCCTTTTAAAATCTTCATCTTCAGATCCAGCAGATGAATGCTTTTGATATTTGGTATGCAACATCCTTAGGTGGGGGGGGGGGTGGGGGGTGGGGGTGGGAAGATTCAAGTTTGTTCAAGCCATGGCCCTAGTTCCATAAAATTTGTCTCATGTCTAACTGAATGTGACCCCCCAAATACTTCTTTGAACCACTCGGTGAGCGATTAAGGCTCCTTGAGGCCTCTTGTTAATTGATGTAATGACAGTGGATTCAGCATCAAGCTAGAAGCTCATACACGGCGGTCTGTTTTTGATTGATATATATAACTGAAATCTGAAGTACATAACTAAAGATGGAAAGCAGTTTTATTTTTTTTAAATTAAATGAGATTATTTGTATAATTATGGACTTTCTGTATATTCTGTGTGTGAAAAGACAGTGAAAAGTATCTTAATCCACTCACACTATATACAAGAACAAATTGAAATAAAACCCACTGTCCCTCATGATTTGAAAAAAATGTCTGAGAATTAATTAATTTGTTCTGTGTGGCCTCATAAATTTATTTATTTACAAATAAATGCATTGTTACAATCCATTCACGTCATAACATCAATCAGTTGTATAACATTCAATCAGATGTTTTCTTAACCCTTTACCCAATGCAGACAATATCAAAATTTAATATTATAAATATCATTTTTTCAAATTTTAAAAAAAATTTCAACAAAACCATATCATGTGGCCCCTTGTTGGAACGAGCTCGATGAGCTCATTCCAACGAGGGGTCACATGATATGTTTTTTTTTTTTTTAAATATTTTGAAAAATAATATTTTTTCAACTGCTGAATTTGCATATTACGTGGATGGATGTGGGCGATTCGTTGGGTAAAGGGTTAAACTGTAGAAAAACAATTTTATACACAATTTTTTTTCTTCTGCTGAGCAAATAACAAACAAATGCCTGCAATGTAAAACCACAAAAGTGGCCTTCATCTGTTTTCAATAGAGCCAAGATCGTGGCTTCTAAAATGGAACCAAGTGATTGGGATTATTTGCTTAACTCCGTAACCATTGCGCATGAAATCAAATTGATTATTTTTGAAATTTTTCAAAATATTTAAACAAAACCATTTCGTGTGACTCCTCATTCAACGAGCTTGTTCCAAAGAGGCGGCTCGATGAGGTTTTTTTTAAATCTTTTGAAAAATATTTTTTCAACTGCTCAAATTGGAAATTACGCAGGCAGATGTGGCCAATTCATTAGCTAAAAGGTTATACATGAATATATGTGTGTGATAGAAAGTTGTGTTAGTTCACAGGCTAGAAAGGGAAACCCACTGGAGTGTTAGGTAAAAACTAACTTGTGCTTTTCTCCATAATGTTTCCCCAGGAATTGCAAATATTTGATGGTAACAGTTTACCTTGTTTTAATAGTAAACTACTTTTCCAAAACTTTGTGGGTTTAAATTGTACAGGTCTTTGAAAGTGTTTAAAGGTTCTTGACTTTTAAGACCTGATTTCTTGCAAATGCTAGAGAAGTTGATTTTATTGGAAGCCTTTAAGTTCACCCAAAACAGCGATGTTAAGATGACGCACATTTGATTTTGTGATTTACAGATACTCCCACCCACACCACTCAAAGGCCCTGACATAAAATAAAATTGAGAACATTTATTTTTTATTGTATTCCTTCCATTTGACCCACTCTTCGGAATTATATTCTAGAATGTTTCGCACTACAGGAACATATTTTTCATCTCTCTATTGTCCCTTGAGTACAATAAGTCACCATCATACCAGAAAATAAGCGGTCAGACAAGGACAGTGTCAGGCACAAAAAGGCCAATGTCTGACTGAGGTTTAAAAATCATTAGTCAAAGTGTCTGATGCCAAAATTATCAATGAAGTTCAGTGATCAGAACATCATGCATGCTGGAAATCATGCACATAACTAGCAAGGCTAAAAGTAATGATTATTGTGGTTTCTGGTTCTGGCAAGTTGGAAAGTGTGAAGAAAGTGACTGTACAGGTCATCAGTATTAACAGCATGTGAAGGAATACAATTTGATATAGCCATACATGTATCTAAATTATGTCTGAAGGGTAATTCAGTTCCAATTCAGAATGAAACCAATCATACCTTGTTTGGCAGGGCTCATTGAGCCCTGCCAAACAAGGTATGGTTGGATGAATTCTGAGCAGTTTTAAGATGAAGGTACATGTACACCCAAAACAAATCATTTTCAATACTCAAACTCCATTCTGTAATATGTCAGATATCATTTTTAAATGATTCATTTGGTGTTTGACATTTTGTCTGGAAGCACAATGAAAATTATTTTCAGGCTTGATGAGTAACAAATCACTGTTTGCTCTTCAACCTTCTGTGTCCATGTGCTGTGTGGGGGCATGCTTCAGTCTGGGTTTTTTGGCATTTGTAAAAATTGCGTTTCTGTCCACGCACATCATACCTGTATCTAGTACTGATGTCTCCAAAAGAGCTTTCCACATAATCAGCACGGCAAGTAAAACCCCAACCCCTACACTGCTAAGTCAGCATACAATGTCCAAAACGATTGCTTGAATCCAGTACATTGTATGTAAATTTCCAAAAGTACAGGTATATAATCCAGTTTTCTGCTTAGTCATGTCATTCTATATATATCTCATGGTAAAATGCTTGCGTTTTAAGGAAATACAGGGTTTTGTAGGATTACAGGTTCGACTTACATCAAGACCGAATTACTTCGGTGCAGTTGAAGGCAAACGATATGGATTTTGGGGGCCCATCTGTGATGTTGGATGGGATGACACTGCAGCAAATGTCACATGTAGACAAATGGGATACCAACGAGGCTACATTTTCCGTGGTGTCATAAACAACAGAAAGCCTATGGTACTTGGAAGTTTTGTATGTAACGGAACAGAATTAGCTTTGGCAGATTGTCCATATGGTGGAATGGAAGACAAATTGAAATGTTCTTACAGCCTCTCAGCGGGTAGACTCAGTGCAGGAGTTATATGTTCCAATCATTATGGTAAGCTTAATTACTTTTACTAAGGCCACACAAAATAGATCTTCTGTTTCTCAGGCCATTATTTGTGAAATTGCATGCGGGCGAGCGTTTTTTTATTTTATTTTTTATTTCAGTAATTATTTCTTAGCCATCAAAAGTTCATGTTCTTGGTTCAAGTTTTAGGCCTCATAATCTACAGAATAGCACGAGTGTTGGTGTATTTCATCCCTTGAGTGCAAGAAGGCTTTGCAATGCTAAAGCATTGCAAAGCCTTCTTGCACTCAAGGGACAAATTCATCAATTTTTTTAACTTGGGTAAAATATCAGACATAAACCATTTAATTTAAATTTTTTTTAAAGTTTAAATTGGTTATAAAAAGAGAGCATGCGGCAGCCAAAAGGACCATGCGGGAGGGCCTGAGAAACAGATTTTTTATTTTTTTAGGCCTAAACTTCATTATCAGATTATAGCTAACTGATCGTTGGTCCAAGTTTGCAGATAACCTCAAAATTTATGCCCGAAACATATCAGTGACCAAAAAGGTTATGCATGACAAAATTTATTTGGTGTTGTTACCTGCATCGCCAGCGGCAGAGCAGGTCTAGTAACCGCTCGACTCCATCCGTCCATCAGTCAGTCTGTACGCCAGTCCATCCGAAACACTTCTTCCGTCAAAGTTTTCTTGGCTTCTATGAAAGGGAATGATTTTATATGTGGTCTGCTGCTTTATAATGATGAGTTGTATCGTGTAAGCAGTTTTCAGATCTGCCGTGCAGCCACTTCCTGTTTGCCGATACTTTGAAATTTTACTGTACCCACTGAACATTGAAATTTTCCGTCAAGGTTTTCTTGGCTTCTATGCAAGGGATTGATTTTATATTTGGTCTGCTGCTTCATAATTACGAGTTGTATCGTGTAAGCAATTTTCAGATCTGCCGTGCAGCCACTTCCTGTTTGCCGATACTTTGAAATTTTACTGTACCCTCTGAATATTGAAATTTTCCGTCAAAGGTTTTCTCGCCTTCTATGCAAGGGATTGATTTTATATTTGGTCTGCTGCTTCATAATGATGAGTTGTATCGTGTAAGCAATTTTCAGATCTGCTGTGCAGCCACTTCTTGTTTGCCGATACTTTGAAATTTTATTGTACCCACTGAACATTGAAATTTTCTGTCAAGGTTTTCTCGGCTTCTATGCAAGGGATTGATTTTATATTTACTCTGCTGCTTCATAATGATGAGTTGTATCGTGTAAGCAATTTTCAGATCTGCCATGCAGCCACTTCCTGTTTGCCGATACTTTGAAATTTTACTGTACCCACTGAACATTTAAATTTTTCGTCAAACTTTTCTCGGCTTCTGTGCAAGGGATTGATTTTATATTTCATCTGGCGTCTGATAATGATCAGTTGTATTGTATATGCAATTTTCAGATCTGCTGTGCAGCCACTTCCTGTTTGCCGATTCAATTGCATGCAGCGACGCAGGTCCAGACCTGTTATTGGTCTTGTTAATATTAATATTTGACCAAAATATAGATATTTTTTTAACCCTTTACCCAACGCAGACGATATCAAAATTTATTATTTGAAATATAATTTTTTAAAATTTTTCAAACATTTTCAACAAAACCATATCATGTGACCCCTCACTGGAATGAGCTCAATTAGCATGTTCCAAAGAGGGGTCACATGATATGGTTTTGTTGAAATATTTTGAAAAATTAATTTTTTTCAATTGCTCAATTTGTATATTACACAGGCAGATGCAGGCAATGATTTGTTAGGTAAAGGGTTAACCCTTTACCCAACGCAAACGATATCAAAATTTATTATTTTAAATATATTTTTTTTTAATTTTTCAATAAATTTCAACAAAACCATATCATGTGACCCCTCGTTGGAACGAGCTCGTTCCAACGAGAGGTCACATGATATGGTTTTGTTGAAATTTTTTGAAAAATAATATTTTTTCAACTGCTGAATTTGCATATTACGTGGGCGGATGCGGGCGATTCGTTGGGTAAAGGGTTAAAGGAAAGTTATTCATTCTCATTGCTACCATGCTGGTATTTTTTCATAGCATACTTCTCTCTACATTAATATTAGAGATGGGTGGTATTGGAATTTCGAGTCTGGCATCGGTATTTTTAGGTGATATATCGGTATCAGTTCGGTATTTGGTATCTGATTGGACTGAGATTTGCTGATAGTACAAAAGAGGAATTCACATCAGGAAAAACAGAATAAGTGGAAGTATCACTATACCACAACACTATTATTGACACTGTCAACAAGCTCAATGGTGGCATTCGTTTACGACCACAAATCATATCTACAGTACTTTGGTGACTTTTTTCTAAACGCACCTTCATTCAAATTCAAACAAAAGTTGTGAGGTCTTGGAAAAGTATTGCGGTGAATATTAATATTGTATTGTCACACCTGTCAAACGTTCTGGTGATTTAAATGTCTATCTTTTATGGACAGTGGAAGGATGTGATTCAGTTTTAATTCAAATATTCTTCAAATCTAGAATTCGATAATGCATTTAAAATATAAGTTTAGTGAATTTGTTCCACCTGCATATATATGGATTTTCTCAAACACATTTAATACAATATTGAAAAACAGGAGGACATTTGAACACGTGTTCGTCTACCACTTACATCTTTACAGGACACAGGCGGTGTTGAAATTTTTTGTTCGGTATCGGTTTCGGTGTTTTAGGGTGGTGTACTTCGGTATCGGTTCTTTATTCGGTATTCCACTTGACTGTGATTTGCGGATAGTACCAAAGAGGAATTGACATAAAAACCCAGAATAATTTGTATAATCATTCTATCACAACGCTATAAACGGAACAGTCAATGAGCTCAACAGTGGTATTCTCTTACGACCTCAAATCGTATCTTCGGTATTTTGGGACTTGTTCCAATCGCACCTTGATGTTTAAAGTCCTAAATCAGGCTTTTGCGATCTCTGAGCATGTGCTCTGACCATACCATCTTCAAGAGGTACTGCTGACAATAGACAAAACACCATGGCAGTGATTTCTAGTCAGGTCTTGGCTTAACGGGCAGCCAAGATTTGACTAGAAACCACTGCTGAACAGTTGGACATGTACAAGTTGTAGTCTAATGGAAATTCAGGACAGGGATAACAAAAGTGAAAAGAAAATCAGTCACTTCTTACATGAAAATGAAGCTTTCAACAAGCCTCAACAGGGATTTATAAATAGCAAATGTACGAAAATTTGAAAAAAGTCGGACGGTTTCTGTTTTCAAAGATTGGTTCGGTTCATTGGCTCGGTATCCCCATGATCAGTTTTTTGATATATTGCCCATCTGTAATTTATATCCACTTAATTATGTGCAGCTGGTGTCCAGAGACTCACGACTAGCATTATTTAGAGCATACATGTTACAAACATTTCTCACAGGACTGAGGACACATATGCCAAGTCTCTGTAAAACTTTTTATCACCTTAGGCCTACCTGGCTCAGAGCCCAAGTATACCCGAGGTGCCAACGAGTCTTACAAATGTACACCATTCCCTGGTGACAACATGATTCAGGTGTGTATTTTAGGCTCATTTGAGCCTGTAGTTTCATTTGCAAACAGGGTAAGGAAGATATATTATATTATCTTGATTCTTGTTTAAAGAAATGAGATTTTGGCCTGTGTTATTTCTTTTTCACAAGGCATGTTTATTTTAATCTTTTTGCAAATTTGTCAGTTAGGCCTATATTGAAATACACACATTTGAACCATGAAATCTTTATAAAGAACAGAAAAAATAGTGAATTTGATACAATCAATTATTTATTTTTCTTGAAGGTACTCTTGGTTAACCCTTTACCCAACGCAGACGATATCAAAATTTATTATTTTAAATATCATTTTTTTGAATTTTTCAAAAAATTTCAACAAAACCATATCATGTGACTCTTCGTTGGAACGAGCTCGGCGAGCTCGTTCCAACGAGGGGTCACATGATATGGTTTTGTTGAAATTTTTTGAAAAATAATATTTTTTCAACTGCTGAATTTGCATATTACGCGGGCGGATGCGGGCGATTCGTTGGGTAAAGGGTTAATATTAAGGATATTTATGGAAAATAAATAAATTTGAAATATTTGAAGATTAATAATGGTCTAAGGTACCAGCTTTTAAACACAGTAATCTTATTTAATGGAAGATATGTGAAAATGCAACAGCTTGAATTTAATTTTATGTTATTTTATTTTTTATTATCCACTGAGCTAATGGCAACTCCTTTAATGGTTGTAATTAACTCAGCCAGTATGTTAGTTCACATTTACAACCCGACCCCAGACTGATATTCAAAAAATGACAATTACTGAATTTGTACATGCCCATTGAAAAATGGCATGTATTACGTGTTTAGTTTGTCCATCTGGCTGTCCATCAGCCTGTCTTGTCTGTTCGCCCATCCATCCATAAACTTTTTTTTGTCTGGGAGTTTTCACAGTCGTCTTTCAACTTATCCTTTCCTATCTTGAAATGCCTAATAACCACAATAGGAGCCTGTGTACTTGCGATTTTGAGGGTGATCTGATTAACCCTTCCAAAGTTATGTTGCTGTGGACTTAGAATTTCCACTGCTCTTTGAAGTCCGTAAACTTTTTTATGCCCTGTGGTTTTCTCAGTTGTGTTTTAACTAATCATCTCCAAACTTGGCATGAATAATAATCACAATAGGAACATGTGCATCTGCACTTTGGAGGCTCATCCGATTAACCCTTTTCAAAGTTATGGCCAGGTAGACTTGGATTTTTCACTGCTCTCAGAAGAAAAAGTTCTACAACTCTAATTGCTCATTAGGTGCATTTAGCCACGCCGGGCATTGCTCTTGTTGACTTTCTTCACAAGAATCTCAATTAATGGAAGATCTGTGAAGATGCAACTACTTGAATTTAATTTTATATCTCCTATGTCAGGTAGGTATTCCACAGGCATAATGCCGGGTCTGAGCCACTGTAATGTTTTTACTGAAGT
Organism: Pictodentalium vernedei; assembly: GCA_031216915.1. Classification (NCBI taxonomy): domain Eukaryota; kingdom Metazoa; phylum Mollusca; class Scaphopoda; order Dentaliida; family Dentaliidae; genus Pictodentalium; species Pictodentalium vernedei. Next base: position 83,228,941 of record CM062296.1, on the reverse strand, counting down.
TGATAAATATGAATGGACATACTGACTGATTTAATTAAACCTTTTCTGGGGTTGCCGTTAGCTCAGTTGGTATGGTGGTGGGGCATTTATGGCTAGGCACTTGGGGGGGGGGGGGGGGCTGGGGATCTGGGATCAACTCCAGTCGGGTCCAACTTCTGGAAAATCTTTACAGTTTGTAGTTAAGTGGCTCAAACCCAGCACTATGCCTGGTGTAATTCCTGCCTGAGACAGGTGATATTTAAATATTAATATATCTAAAATTTGTTTGGACATCTACAGTTTTGGGATCACAAAAGCGGTGTTTTTTTCTCGATCAAACCACAATCCATTTATAAAAAAGGTATACAGCAGAACCCACTTAATTTTTCTTAATTGGGTGACCATGTTAATTGAAAACAACTTTCAAACACCAAACTATTCAACATTTGCATATATATATATATAGAATAAACTCCTGTTGATTGAATAAAGAATCTTTGTAATATGTCGAAGAATTACCCTAGCAACCACTGAGTTTATAGCCATGTGTGGCAGCAGTACATCAAGTATAGTCACTTAATTTATTACATCTTGTTTGACAAGACAAGCTACAACAGAACAAATGCTCAGTTTATCAGTAGAATTCCTGAAACTACGACTAAAATCCTCACCCTTTCATTTGACAAGAGCTGGCTTAGTTTTTTCTAGTTTACGTCGCCAGTGGCATATGTTACTGTCTGACATCACCAAGGGAAATATTTGAAAAAATGATAACAAAGGAAAGAAATTCAAAGTTCATACTGCCTATAAAATCATATCTTGTCAGGCCAGTTCAAAATACAAGAGCGTTTGCACTGTGCAATGCAAAATATAATTTGCTGCAGTAAGGTCGACAGTTAAATCACGAACTGAGTACATTGAGACGACAGAATATGGAGGGTGGATTACTGACTGGTCGCCATGGGATAGATTTTCCATTCATTAATTATTCACAATTTCTGAGGACAAGACAGAAAAAGAACTTAGAAACTTTCATCACATCAACATCCAGGTTGCACGCGGTGGTCCATGTGATGAAAGTTTTCAAGTATTTCTTCAGCTGTTTTGAACAATTATAAATGATTTTCGAGTAGAGAATATGTGGCACTGTGATTAAGTAGTAATCCACTCTCTTCATTCTGAAAATGCAGTCGAATTTTAATATATGTTTACGTCATTACATACACATGTATCCCAGTGTAGGTTAGGAATGATATTAGTGATCTCTGTTTACCAGTATAGAATTGTTGGACACAGTTTTTCCACAGGAATTGACTTACGCTAATGGGGTAGACAAAAAGTGCACTTATTCAGCGCACTATTACTTCAAGATAGTGCACAATACAGTGAAACGACCTCTAGATAAGACCTCTAACACAGATACGGTTCTCACGAAATGATTACATCATTCCAACGAGTTATGTAAAACACCCACCGATTCAAACACACATCGCGTTCTGTGTTTACTACACAACCCATGCATTAAAATTCATTTAAATAAGCAAATATTAATTCTGATGTTTAAACCCAAAGGTGAAGAGTTTGTTTTGACTGAAGCTGTACTGATCAAATGGATCAATAAAAAATCAAAACAACCTTTTCGGAACCAGTGTTTGTTGAAATTCGTATTGCTGTTTCTCTTCGGCTCGTGCCCATTCACGCCTAACCCTTAGGTGGCTATTACTGTTAGTAAAAATATAAGTACAAATTTGTGCAGATTTGCAAAACAGCTGGGAGAAACACTTTTAAAAGAAGTTCGAAGCCTCTCAAGATGTACGAAGATTTACCGAAATAAAGTTGACCAATTTAGATATAATGGGATCCACAAAACGAGACGGCCACAGGACTGGGTTAATGTTCTGGTTTAAAAATATTATCTCATTTTTGGCTAACTAATTTTTTGTGAATCGACTTTATTTTGCTTTGGACGTTTTCATTTTCACACTATGTGACAGACGGTCGATGATTGTATAACAAAATTTGGAAACTTTTCGAAGCGTAACTAAACGGTGCAGTCAAAAAGTTCCAGCTTGTATAACACCCGTTGAATACAGAATCATTTATATCATAGCGGCGACTCCGTTGAATACAAGGTTTTAAAGTTTAATGGATGTGAAATAAAATTTAGTCTGGATTGTGACACAGCTGGAATCCGATTGAAATTCTTTGCTTAAGTGATCACAGTATTATTTGCAGTTGTAAATAAATATACTATTCAAAAAAAGTAGGGGGTACAGTGGAATCCTGTTAATTCAATAGCCTCTTTGCCAGTGAAAATTATTCAATTAACAGGAGTATTCAATTAACAGGGATTGTGTCACTTTCCTGTATTCTACAGAAAACCATGGTATTTATTCTATTATATCTTGTTTGACAGAGCTCCATGAGCTCTGTCAAACAAGATATAATAGATTATAATAGATTAAATGCTAGTATTGGATAATAGATTAAATGCTAGTATTGGATGTACTGAGGCCGAATAGGTCTATAAACAAAGGAAAACTGGGGCGAATCAGGGTAATTTCATGACAGGTTACAAGAATATTTTTATACTGTACCAATGACCCAGACTTAGCTGGTGCTAACTCCTTAAATTCTAATTCTAGGGCCAAACACAAATTTTGCCCCCCAATCCCCAAAATTTGCATCAAAATCCGAGATTTCAATGTCCTATGTGGTCCTCCATACTTTCATGCGCAGTGTCAAGGAGGTCTCGACATTGGCGCAAATGTCATTCTTTGTTTGGCCCTAAAATCAGTAACACCTCACTGATATTTGTGCTTGTAAATCTCCGTTTAAATGATGCCAGACACATAATTATGAAAGAAATGGTGGATCCACATGTAAGGAGGAAATATAAGGATGAGAGGAAGAAACAGTGGCAGGATGTGTTCAGGACTGTAAATTATAATTTTTTTACGAAATTATTTCATGTTCCCTAATTTCGGGGCATGGGCCTGATGTTTACATTCTTGTTATGAAATTTCCACTGTTTGTTCAGTGTTTCCTCTCTCCCTTTCCTTAATACCCCCCTTGCTATTCTCCCATGCTTTTGGCATAATTTTTGTAAATTTTTTTTACTAAAATTTCTTGGGAGTTTTGGCTTGGTAACAGAATAATTATTCTGTTTTTCCCCATGCTTATGTCCTCACCCTTGAGTGGTTAGGCATTTTGGTTTGCATCTACCATCTGATGTACTGCAGTTTCTTCTCTGGAAGTCTCTGTTTTACATCGGATAGTGTTTAAATTGGTAACTGATTTTGGGCCATGTTTGCAGTGCCTGGAGTCATGTTTCCGGTTTTGTACACTTTTGTTTACGTTGACAACGGTTACTTCAGATAGTGATTACTTGTCTTCTGTTTAGTTCTGCTCATAGCCAGATACATTAATATTGTCAGTAAGTGTTACATTAATTTTTAAAAATGTTTTAAAATTTTTGTCCACACTTAGGCTTTTTTGGGATCCATTTGGGCTCATTGTTCCCATTGGGAACTTGGGCTCTTCTGAAATTTTTTCGAAAAATGTTTTTCTTTTGAATTATTTTTTCGAAATGTTATAATGGATTATATTATATTATGTATCTTTGTTTCAAGGGTTAGTGCGAGTACTATGACTGTTTATATTTTTTCATGATGAATGAATATTGTTCAAATTGTAATGTGAGGAAGTCTTCCTCTGATTCTCATGTTCATTGTGTTTCTTGTAGTCAATGTACTCGCACTAATTCTTGCTCAGTGTGTGTCAATTGGGATGACAAACGTTGGAGACGTGTGTCACGGTATATTGTTAGCGGTGAGAGGTCCATGCCGGTCCTCTCTCCGCAGTGTCACTCTAGTTTTTCAGTCTCGTTTTCAGAGGAACAAGTACAGGGTGATGTTTCCGTGATGTCTTCAAGAAGTGTGCCTCCGTCGTCGCAGTCTAACGAAGAGCTAGCGGCTAAGTGCTCATGGATGCGACAATTGCCTAAGAGGTCCCAAGTAGGATTGACGGTGTTGTCGTCCGCAAGCTCGCCCGGTGTAGTGACCATTCATGGAATGGCTCGGCAGCCGCGTTTGTCCATTGCGGTCCAGGAAAGGAGTTTGGGTGATGCGAGAGCACTATAAACATTCAACGTGCACACCCAGCGACAACGGATCCGAGGATAGTACGGAGGAAGCCTGTCAGTCCGGTAGCTAGCTCGTCCAGGTCTACCCGGACCACGAGCGAGAGAGGCCCCCCCCTCTCTCTCTCCTACAACAACATCTGGGCCCAGATGTTGTATGTAACGTTCGTTAGTCGGAGAATACATCCACTTCTCCTGCTCGGGACGCTCCGTCGCATAGACAGGCTTGTCTGTTGGCTTCCTCATCCTCACGTCAGCACACACGACCGCACCTTGGCTATGTGACCACAGATATCCAGCCTGCTTTGCTGACCAGGGAGTCCACGTCGACCAGGTCATGCCATCTGCTAGCCAAAGACACGAGGCCTTTCCAGTTGGGGCGTTCGCATATGAGAAGTATGCAGGAATTAATGTCCGTGGAGCTTCCAGCGGCTAAATTACGTAAGACCGCGGCTCCACAGGCCTCCGTGACAGACTTGCTATCACAGATAGCTCAATTCATCGCAGCATCCCAGCAGCTATCAGAAACTCTTTCAGTAAAGAAACTCTCTGAGCAAGCTGGGTCGGTTCACTCCCCTGCAGAGTCAGTAAGGGACGACCAAGATTATTATGTGGTCCAGGCAGATGGTAAAAGGGAATTTTCCCTTTCCGAACAACTTAAGGTGGCCGTAGATTTCATCCGTCCGGTGTCACCCTTTAGAAGTTGTTTCTCTGGACAAAAATGCAGCGTTACCTCATAAGAAACTGAAAGCGTCAATGGACACAGACTTTTTTGGCCAGATTAGGGACACTGTCCCTGAGTTTCCGACCCAGTCCAGAAATGTCACGGACATTTGAACTTTTGAGTAACGTTATATTCAAGCTAGCCTCTAAGACTGGCAAATCCGGTTTCTTATCGCCTAGCGCTATACAGCTGCCTTTCATCAATGCTAGACATAAATTTGAAACGGCAGGACAAGGCGTGCCAAGAGTTCTTCTGCGTTTGGACGACTAGGGTGAAGACCTGGAATTGTTATTGCCAGCGTCCATGTCTATTTACTCCAGTATACTGGAGACGACAATCTCGTCTAATAGAATTAATTTAGACGCATTATCTCACGCAGATCACCTTACCCGAGCGTTATCACTACATCTCGAAGGGAAAGAATTCCAGGATGTTCAAACTTCCTTAAGAGTTCTTTCGAGGGCTATAGCATATTCTACGTATGACTCCGCCCTTTCAGTGGCAATATGGAGTTAGTCAGACATGATGCTGCCCTGGCTGCATCCACAAGAGTGGATAGTAAGGTGAAAAAAACTCTCTTCCAGTCGATCCGGTCTCAGGAGAGCTTCTCTTCGACATTAAGCTTTCTACAATCTGTAATCAGATTACTAAGAAAGCTCCAGATTCTCTGCTTTTATTCCGCTTTGAAAAAGTCAGACTCAGCAGGGAGGAGTAAGGCAGGTTCTTTCGGGGGCGAATATGTCCAAAGAAAGTTCCTATAGAGGCCCTAAGAAAGCCTCTACGTCTTACTCCGGAGACCGTCAGAGTAGCGACTCACATAGGGGTCGTAATGCTGGCCGAGATATCAGGTCAGACGCCCCTAGGTCGATTGGGCAAGGTGCGGGTCATGGAGGACTTGGTTTCTCCTTCCGCAATCCTCGCAGGACCAGGAGGTGATGGGCTAAACCTCTATTGCGTTCCAGTGGGTGGAAGGCTGTCGAGATTCTTAACCAATTGGTTGTCAATTATGGATGACCCATGGGTGCAAGGGGGTATTTCCGAAGGTCTAACTGTCCTTCAAGGAAAAACCTCCGTTAACTCAAAGTCCACGCTGGTCTCAGCTTCCGTTAAACGTTCAGAAGAGGGATTTGCTTCTATCAAAAGTTCAATCTCTTCTGGGCAAGAACGCTATAGACGTCGTAGAAAACTAGGAATCTCCAGTTTTCTGCAGTCACCTGTTCCTGGTTCCAAGATCAGACGGCTCGTTTTGTCCAGTTATAGATCTGAGCTGGATAAACAAGCTGATCGTGACTCCAAATTTTTATATGGAGACCATCCAATGGGTAAGAGCGAGTACTCGAGTGAACGATTATGCTGTGAGCAGAGATCTCAAGGATACATACTTTTACGTCATGGTACATCCAGCGTTTAGAAAGTACCTTCGCTTCACTATCCCAGGAGTTGTTTTCAGTTTCGAGCAATAATGCTCTGGTCTGAACCTAGCGCCCTGGGCCTTCACTCGAATAATGATCTCGGTAATGACTCATTTCCGAGCTCATTCGTCTGTGCTTATGTCGGCCTACTTGGACGACATTCTTCAGGGTTACGGCAGCAAGTTAACGCTTCAGAACGATGTTCAGAGTCTGCTTCAATTGTTCCGATGTCTCGATTTCATAGTAAATGAAAAGAAGTCAGATCTAATGCTGTCCTAATCATTCAACCACGTGGGAATGAGCTTAGAGACGCACAACAATCTCGTTCATCTGCCGTTAACCAGAGCGGTATTAGTCAGTTGTTACGCTCGCTTTTGTCTTCACTCAGATGTAGTAACAGTGAGAGAGTTCATGAGACTGACAGGTTTGTGTTGACTCACTGCGGATCTTATTCCGATGGAGTGGCTATGCACTCGTCCACTCCACATATATTTTATCTCAGAATTGGAGTGTGAAGACTCATTCGCTCGAATCGAACATCGTCTTGTCGAATCAAGTGAAGCAAGAGATTCAGACTTGGGCAGATATTTAGTGGTTAACTCAAGGAGTACCACTGCAACTGCCGGATTCGAGTTTTACGATAATGACGGATGTGAGTCAAACAGGTTGGGGTGCAACTCTGAGCCCAACGGATTCGAGGTGCCAGGGTCTTTGAGATCCGCAATTCCTAACAAGTACACAAACATCAAGAGATGATGTCAATATGGCTTGCACTACGTCAATGAATGAACAATTCTTCAGAATTCGCATGTTCAAATTCTGTCCGACAATTCAACAGTAGTAGCGTATATTCGGAACCAGAGAGGCACTCATTCCATTCCGTTATTCAATTTAATGGAAAGGATCCTTCTGTTTGTCCTAGAGCATCAAGTTCATCTATTGGTCCGTCATATACCGGGTCGTCTGAACGTTCTAGCAGACTTCCTTTCTCAGAAAGGTCGCATGTTGCCGTCAGAATGGACTCTCAACAAACGAGTATTCAATCAGATTTGCTACCAATGGGAGCGTCCGATGATAGACTTATTTGCGATGTATCTCAACAATCTGTTGCAGACGTATGTGTCGCCGTGTCCAGATCCTCGAGCATTTGCAGTAGACGCTCTCTCGATCTCTTGGGACGGAATGATAGCGCCATTGATTCCGCAGATATTACTCAAGATAAAGCAATCTCACTGCAAAATTCTGTTGGTAGCATCTCAGTCACCCCAGAGACCATGGATAAATCTACTCAGGTGTCTGTTGTGGGACATGCCGTGGAAGCGTCCTCCATGGGAGGATCTTCTTTCGCAGGGGAAATCGCACACGCTGCATCACAACCCGCAAGGTCTCAACCTTCACGTATTTCTGTTGTGCGGTCCTTCTTGCACGGCAAGCAATTTACAGGACGAGCAGTGGACGCGAGTTAGTAAATAACCTTTTGATAAATAGACCTAGAACCCGTAGATTAATTCCTAAGTGGAATTTAGATTGGGTTCTTCTTAAGCTAAAAGAAGCGCCATTTGAGCCTCTTGACACGGTGGACTTCAAATTCTTATCTTATAAGACAGCTTTTCTCTTAGCCTTCTCTTCGGCTAGAAGAGTTAGTGAGCTTCATGCACTATCTGTTGATGATTCTCACTATCGAAGTGTAGGTAATACTGTTACCTTGACTACTAATGTTGGATTTTTGGCTAAGAATCAGGCTCCTAATAAGTATCCGGAACCTATTGTTATTAAGGCTCTTCCATCTTCAGATGGGCATAGGCCTTTACTCTGTCCTGTTAGAGCTATACGTATTTACAAACGTAGATCTGAATTTATCAGAAAGGGACGTAAACGTTTCTTTCTGTCTCTGCTGCCAAATAGAATGGACATTACAGTCCGTACTGCTTATGAAAAATTATCTTCAACTCAGCAGTCTGTGCTTAAGATTTCGGCGCATGAAGGTGCAATTTTGTATTACAAAATGGATAATTATTCTCGCACTGAGCACAAGTAATGTCCATGCCATTTATATTTAGTAGGACCGCTATCTTTCGAACATTGTCTCCCTTGATATGCCAACTTGAATAATAAGGACCAATCAAATGCAACCTTACAACGCATTTGTTGTTGACATTGGATACAGGATTTTGACGATGATCCTTCTTGTTTGAAAATTTAATTTGTTTGAGTCTTGAAGTTCGAAAATTATGAATTTGTGATTTGAATTTGAATATTGACGTGACTGTAATATAGCGTTTCCTTCCATATATGTTTTCTTGGGTTTAAACGATGTCAACAAGTTAATTTGAGACGTTTTTGATCCGCCCTGATTTGACTTCTTAACGCCAAATTTGAATAAACACTTTATTTGAGGTGTTCGACGTAATTAACAGCCTGTGGTGGCCAGTAGCATTTTGTTCTGAATCATGGCTGAATCTGTTTCGAAATCCAGAAGTGAAAGGATAGATTAAAGGGCGAATGATTGACATTACATGTAACAGGTACCCAAATTACACATAAACATAAAGACTGAGTCTCAAGTCTCTCGATCTCCGATGCAACGATTCCAGAAAAATGTCCTGAAAAAGTATACAATAATACTCTAAAACAGGACAACCCAATAGCTTGGAAGAAAAAATATCATCCAAGAACAAATCAGGGAAACCCTCAGAAGAAACAATATCCACTGAGACTGAGTTCAAATAAATAAGGAATAGCTACACAGGAGATGGAAAGGAAGAGATACAACCACGCGACACATGAACTTACTTGAGATGTGCTAAACGTCTTCTGAAGTATGTTGCCAGCCTTAACGTACCTATATGATTAAGATGGAGACCACCATCTCTTATGGCATAATATTCTCGGCAAGGATTACCTCCGTGTACCAAATACCTATATGATTGGAAGTATTGAATATTATTATGTAAGCATAACATGTGTAAATCTGTATTCACTTTTGAAATAATGTGCTTAGATTTAGAATGATCGACAGGTCGAGGAATAATTGCCGAGAAACATAGAATTGCAGAAAAATTTGATTGCATAACAGAAATTAAATTACTGAAGGCTGCCTTAATCTCAGGAATGGAAAGCTTAAAAATGTCATTGGTGCCAACATGCACAACAATGATGTCATATGAAGATATACTGCATTTGTTTCGCAAGATGTGATATGTTATATCTCCAATACGAGCACCTGGAAATGGCAGGACACTAACATGCTGAATGCTGATGAACTTAGCTATGGAATCAGAGATTATGAGAGTCTTCAAATTCTTTGAACATTGGTCATCTACAAGTAAAATTAACATTCATTAAGAATAACACTTCGCATAGTTCTGCTAACCCTCAATTTATCCTCCATTGTAAAAAACAAATATTCCTTATATGCATCACTCAGCCAGTCTCCATGAAGCTGTATGAGCTCACTTGGAATCTGACTATGGAATGCAAAGGAAGCACCTCCTCTACGAAAACTATGAGTGGAATACTGAGTGGGGTTTGAACCGATCTAATATATCAATTCTTTGAATCTAGTCTGAAACTGTTTATAAACAACTGGTATATGTTTCCCTTTTCTATAATAACAAAAGAGTGGGCATGATGGCTGAGCTGGAACTAAATGAATCATATTTAAATAGGCTTTAACAGGACACAAACACGACTCTGGAATCTCCACCAGTGGAATTTGTAATACTTTTTGACCAAACTGGATGGTTTTGGACCATTTAATGAAAACAACTAATATATTACCTTTCAAAAGAATTTCACTTCTTAAAAGGAGCTTATCAATAGAATAATTAACCGATGAGTCAGGAACCATGTTAGATTTGCGACTCATTAAAAAGAAAGAAAAGAGAATCAAACACCAGTATGTAGCATCCAAAGGTTTAGTAATATCTAAATGGGCAAATATATTCGTAAGGATAGTGGGAGTAACAGGCAGAGCTTTCCTAATTCTATGAGGATTATTCCTGGATATACCCCTCAAAATCAACTTAACAACAAATGTATCAAGATGCTCAAACCTAAGATCAAAGAACAAATGTAAAATTTTAATACCATACAAGTAATTCTTAATTGATGTCACTGCTTGCATAGATCTGCTTAAAAATTGAATATACAGGCAAATAGTATTCAATGATGCAGGTAAAAAGTTAAAACCAAAGTATGTACAAAATAATAGAAAACTCTTCCATTGCACTTCTAGATTCCTAATTGTACTGCCAGCATATGCAGACATAATGGATACATGCTTTTATTTAATGTCCAGGCATCAATTCACGCTGAAAAATTAAGTCATATTCCCCTGTCGGTCGGCAAAACGAAATATCAAAATGATATTTAGAAATCGATATTTCATCGTAGGTTCGGATGACGAATCACATGTACTTTAAACGAGTCAGCACATCAGTAATGAATTCCAGAGTCCCAAATACAAACGAATTCGAATAATTGATAGTGACAGTGACTAAATCAATTCATTAAATCAGCGGTTTCAAAGTTTGACTTTCTCATTCACCTTCCAGCGAAAAGCCGAAATCACTTTCAAATTTCTTCAGTTCAACTTCACACGTCTTCAGTGCATTGAGTTCAAAAAAAAAATAAAATGACGTGTCTTGTTATTGAAAATAAGAAAGTGGTGTTTTTTGTTATTGTTCTATTTCTTTGAAACACATTGCGATTATTTCAATTCGCCAGCGTTGGTAAATCGTAAAGTTAGGGGAGAAATAAGACGGGACTACTTTTTGTGCGGATATTCACACATTCCAATGGTTGGAGTTTGGTTGTTGTAATTTTTGTATGGACGCCGGTTCGGCACATAAATTTTGCGCCTTAATGGCAAATAAAGGCCACAAATTGGAGAGTTTGTAGTCGTAGAGCATTAAATAAAAAGAAAATTCACGAAAATTTGATGAATACCGAAAATATCTCGTTCGTGGCTACAAGAAATTTGAGGATCTTCACTCGCGACTGCGTCGCTCGTGAAGATCCTCATATTTCTTTGTAGCCACTCACGAGATATTTTCGGTATTCATCAAATTTTCGTGAATATCCTCTATATCTTCTTTTAAAACTTTCAGCTGATAAACTGAAATGTAAGTGAATATTACCAAGAGTTAGTAAGAGCTCTATCTACATCTTGGGCTTATGCTAATAGTGTTGCTATTACAGATTTGATGAAGGCTGCATATTGGTCTCAGCCTTCCACATTCACAAATTTTTATCTTAGAAATATTGAGTCCATTTCTGGAGACCTGCATTGTTCAGGTCTGTTATCTGTTGCTCAGAATGTCGTCCACTAAACAGTTGCAACTATAGTTATGTTGGCTTTCTGTTCCGGCAGTGACTCTGTCCTGCTGCCCTCTTTGCTCTGGGGTATTGGACCCAGGGCAAGGGGAATGGGGGGGGGAGGATGGTGTCACTTGCTTTATAGTGAAAAGCAATGGAATACCTCCTCTGGAGTCAGTAATTCCGAGTCGGTACCGGGATGGTTTTAAAGTGTAAAGCTAATGTTTAACTCATTCATGTAATATTTTTTAAGTGTAGCTCGGTGTGAAGCATTTGTATATGTCACGTGTCATACGAGCGTTAATATACAATCCTCAGACACTTTTAATGAGTATAAAGAGTCTCATTCTCTGGACTTCCTTTATTTTTTGGCTTTCCTTTAAAAAATTAGTATAACGGGTTATACTGGATGTTAATAGAGATCATTGATGTTATTGTGCTCAACTACAGAATGGTATTGTGTCTTTCTTTTTTGATAGAAATAAGAAAGATACATGTAAAGCCTATTTCTCCTTTTCTCCTTGAGGGGATAATTCTGTTTACATGTAATTGAGTCTATTGGATTTTCCTTGTTATGTCCTAGGCCCTCCAGCCTTTTTTCTATTCAGCTAAGTCTGGGTCATTGGTACAGTATAAAAATGTTAAAAAATTTATAGTAATTTATATATTTTTTTATACTTACCAATGACCCAGACAGGGATGGCCCTCCCATGAGTTGGGAACTCATACCTCCCCGCTGATTACATAACTCTTACCAGGCACTGGTTGTAAGAATGACATTTGTGCCAATTTCGAGACCTCCTTGACACTGCGCATGCGCAATGGATCGAAAGTATGGAGGACCACATAGGACAATGAAATTTCGGATTTTGATGCAAATTTTGGGGTTTTGGGGGGCAAAATTTGTGTTTGGCCCTAGAATTTGAGGAGTTAGCACCAGCTAAGTCTGGGTCATTGGTAAGTATAAAAAATATATAAATTACTATAATTTTTTTTAACTTTTATTCAATTAACAGGTGTTTACTCTACAATCTATATTCAATTAACAGGTCAAATTTGTACTGGAGGTATGGTAAATGGCTTTGTGTTCAGAAATTATATTCAATTAACAGAGATATACAATTAAGTGATATCCATTTAAGCGAGCTCCACTGTATTTGATAAAAGTGAGATATATGAAGAAATATATTTATATTTTCATCAAAAAAACTGTTGAGGCATTGCACTGTGACATCTAGTGAATGATTTCAACGATAGTTGGGTGCCTGACAAGCATGCATTCCACGCACTGAGCTCTTGAAGACATGGACGGTCAGTCAGAGAATTTACCACATTCAGTCCAAGACCTCCATACCTTGTAAATCCTCCTCGCGAGACAAGCATACTTCTTACCAAACGTCCAATACCAGCTTGACTGATGTTATTTCATTCTTCCTGCAGTGCAGCGGTGAGTCTCTGGACATTGGTAAGGGCTGTTGGCATTGTCGTAGGCACCTGCCAATCATTCCCAGATGTGATCGATTGGTGAAAGGTCTGAACCTGAACTTAGTGCTGGTCAAGACAGTATAGTGATGTTCTGCTCCTGGAGGAACTATGTAGTGACACTGGCCCTGTATGCTCCTCTATTGTCATTTTGGGAAATGAACCGACAGCCGTGACATCGTGCAAATGGCACCACATGAGCTGCTAACATGTTGTCACGTCTAGTACTGTCCTGTAACACGCCCTTGGATGACATGTAATGCTGTTCTGCTTGTCATGGTTATGCCTCCCCACACTATAACCGATCCACCAACAAAACAATCGTGCTGCCTAATGGTTATGTCATGGTATCGTTCGTTCTGCCACCACCACACTCTGTTTCTCCTGTTGTGGAAGTCGAGATTGACCCTTGATTCATTGGAAAACACGACATTGCTCCACCGACGATTGTCCCAGAGCTGTCGTGCTTCATACCAATTATGCTTTGCTGTGATGTGACGTCAATCGTGGAATTATTCGAGGTCGTTGAGGGTACAAATTCCAGCTGTGTAGGCACTTTCGGATAGTCTGATCACTGACTCGCACACATCTGTCGCTTGGTGCAGCTGCTGTCCAATTTCTGAGGCACTCTGATGGCAGTAACGTAATGCTGTGGTTCGGATGAAACAATCCTGGTTAGCAGTTGTCACCCTTGGACGACCTGACCGACATCTGTCATCAACATTGCCTGTCAGACAGTAGCGTGGCCACAACCTACTAATCACCGATTGAGTAACGTTGAGAATTTGAGCCACAGCAGTCTGTCTATTGGCAGCCTCCAATATGCCAACGTAAACGTAAGTCACGTGTCAGTCTTCCCATACCTCAAAAGTTATGTTTTCGACCAGAAACATTTGATGAACGAGTTTATACCAAGAAAAGAACGATGAGACCTCGGAAAAAGCCAGTCCAGTACAAATGAAAACTTCAGTACAAATGAAAACTTCAAAACGTACCCCACAGACATTAATGTGGAGCTCAAACGAGAAACTTGCACAAAGTTTTCGTGGGCTGGTGACATGCATGATCCACACTAAATTTGGTAACACATTGATGTGTCTAATCACACGTATCCAATACTATTTTCCGAAAATATCAACATCAGTTTGGATATCCCTTACTTTTGATACAGAGGGAAAGAAAAATATTGATATTTTTTTACCTTGTTTCAGATGGTTTGAGAATATACCTTGCAGGAGGAGGAAGTAACTTTGGCAGGGTGAGGATCTCCTTTAATGGACAAGAAGGTCGTGTCTGTAACATGTATAGTTATACTGCCTATACAGCAGTAGGTGTGATCTGTCGACAACTTGGCTTTGTTGATGGTTCAGCATATTATGGCACCTTGAATGGTACTGGTTACAGCAATACAACTTGGTTTATGTTAAACAGCTGTACTGGAAAAGAAAATTCTCTACTGCAGTGTGCAGGTTCTTGGAATAGAATGCCATCTCGGTATTGTTTAGACATCCAAGTGATTTGCTATAATTCAGGTGAGTGTCTTAGGTTCATAGAAAGTAGCGGGAGTTGCCTGGAACATTTCTGACTGACTGGTCACTTCTAATCCTTAGCTGACCTACTCTCGTCTTAGGGCGGCCCCTCAATCATGTAATTGCAAACCCTCCAACTGGGCAAATCAGCTTGATTCACGACATGCAACTAGCCCAGATTTAGGTTGAAAGGGGGTCCATCCCAAGATTTACTAGCCATAAAAGGGAACTGGTAAGTGTTAGATTAAGGGGTGAACAGTCCTTTAACTGGTAGAGTGCTAAATTATTTTTGGGTGTCAGCATTTCATTTCCAGTCTTTTTCTTGCCAGTAAACACCATAGGCACTGTCCCATAAATTGTAACAAGGCAAAACGATACAGGCTTTGAAATTCCACTTCATACATAATATGAAACACAGCCACAGGATATGATCAGGCCTTTAAATTCTTCATAACTAACGACGGTAAACGCTGTGCCCAAATAAGATAAATGCGCCCAAATTATGCATAGCTTGAAACTTTTTACAGAATTTTGCAGTGTTTCGGCAATATATAGTTTGGCCAGGTTTCCCTGATGCTTGCAATATAGCTTAGTGCTTACCTTCAAATCAAACAGTGCAACAGATAAATATTTTTAAAAAAGCCCCACAGAGTTTGCCATAGAAGAGCAATTGGCGTTGACAGTGTCGTATACGACACTGTCAACGGCGATTGCTTTTCTGTGGCAAATTCCTTTTTATCATGCACTTAAAGCTTGAGATCTATTATATTCATGTTTGTGGCATTTCTCAGTAAACGCCATGCATAAGTTACATTCAAATAGACCTTTGGCTCGACACTGAGAAACTAAAAAGCCTTCTCTAGTTAGTCAAGTAAACTTACATCAAAGTGTGGTGGGAGGGAACCAGTAATAATGGTGAAGACCTATAAGAAGGGGTTGTAAACCAGCATTTTAAGACGGGGGACCTAAAACCTAAAATAGACGCCAAAAAGAAGAAAATACCAGTGCTTTTATCTCCAACCATGCAGGTCACATCCATATTGCCGTTGTGCCCAAATTAGACTGATCTGAAGGTCCGGATATGATGCTTTAGTGTAGCAGTACCAGCATTTCATACTAAAGCCCAAATGTGGTTTTCCAGCACTCAATCAGTTAAAATGACAGGCATTATTCCTAAAAACAGCATAAGATGTATTAAGATTTAATTTTATAAGCCTGATATCCACATGAAGTGCTTTATGGCTGTACAAATTGAAAGGTAGAGAGCAAGAGGTTATAGCACCTATGTCATCAACTTTCTACTCTTTTTGATCGAGGAAAGTTAGTTGGTAGATGTGTGTCTTCAAGCTTTTTTTTAATTTGTCAAGTGTTTGTGGTGTTTTTAAGTGGATGGTAGAGAATTCCACAATTTTGGAGCAATTACTGAAAAAGCTCTGTCGCCTGCTGTAACCAATTCAGATCTCGGTTGGACGAGATTAAGAATATCTTGAGAGCAGAGCGATCTTCCAGGTTTGTAAGCACTTACAAGTTCAGACAGATAAGTTGTGCTGCACTTCCATTTGTTTAACCTGAACACAGCTGGACAATTATGATAATATATTCATTTCTTACAGCGCTTATAATTGTTTTTTCCATATAATTTGCAGTGAGACTAACAAATGGTGGTTCATCAAGTGGTGCAGTGGAGTTGTTTGTAAATGGTAGTTGGGGAGTAGTTTGTAATCATGAGTGGAGCTTGGATGATACCAGTAAGTAAAAGCACATTTACTACCATTTATTTAATTGCATTAAGTTGGTTATCAATTTTCAACAATTTTTCTGATCAGCAGCTGTTTTAAGATGCTCTCTCCTCTTTCTTTAGGGTAATTAAACCCTAATGATCCATGATATGCTGTTGTTCAGTCAGGGGTGTGACCAGGCATGTTATCAGAATTCTATAATACAGGGTGTCCTAGCCAGTTCTTTTTTGGGGGAGGTGGGGGTAGGAGGCAAACATATTTGGAAGGCTGCCCCTATTCTTAACTGGAACCCTCCATTTGTTGCCCCCTCCAGCCCCTTCCCATAACCGCCAAAGCATCCTAGTTAGAACATGGCCTCCTACCCCCAAGAAATGTTTGTAAAATTCAGTGCTCTAAGAGTGAATCTGGGGCATTTATAGCGTATGCAGCTTAATATAATGGAGAACTGTTATGTGAAAGTTGTTTTGGGACAATGTTTTGGGGGAGGGAGGAGCAAACATTTGGGCATGACTAGGCCAAATAAAGTCTGGGAAATATATTTTTTTTCATCTTTGGTTTGTCATTTTTCTTTCACTTTTTTTTGAAAAATAAATACCATACACATAATATTTGCATTACTTTTCTACAGAATAGAACATAGTAGATGTTGAAAAAATAAATATAACAAACAGATTTGGTATTTAATCAAGGTTTGTTGCAAATAAATATATATATCGATTTAACCGTTTACCTAACATGAAAAGCAGACAACGCTTGCAAAAAAATTCTTGAATAACTAATTTTTTTCATTTTTGTATCAAAAACCAAGGTTATGACCCCTCGTTGGAACGAGGGGTCATAACCTATGTTTTTGAGACAAAAAATGAAAAAAATAATGAAAATTAATTGGCGATTTTTGAGAATAGCGTTGGCCGGTTTAGGCCGCGCTGGCCGGTTTAGCCCGTTACTTTGGATAAAGGGTTAAAAAATGTAAAATTGTAAAGACTCATCATTTCATGGTAATGGTGGATGACAATACAAACTAATAAAAAAAGTACAGGAAGTTCAATTTCAGTGAGGGGAGCATGGTGGCTCAGTTGTTACGACATTGAACTTCAAACCGAGAATTCCCATGGTTCGATCCCTCACAACTGCGTTGAGTCCTTGAGCAAGTCCCTCAATCCCAATTGCCCATATGTGGGCACGATGTCACTATGTACTAAGGCATTCTGCACGTCAAAGGTGTAACTGTATTCAACCAATGCTAAGCGTGCTTGTGTGGAGTCAGTACGTTAGTGAGTCTGCCAGTTGCTTGCTGTTGCTCGATGGTTCTCTCAGGGTACTCCAGCTTCCTCCACCCGTAAAACTGTCTGACATGAGGTTAACCTGGCTGCCGAAAGTATCATTAAACTCCAATAAATAAATAAATTCCAGTGAGGGATTACCCATAAACCGCGATCCCCACTTCAAACTATTATTTCATATTCTTGGTTTGAAGGATATATCAAAGAACTTTGCATCCATCCTTTGACTGTCCATCTGTAGACAGACTTTTTAAATCTCCTTAACTTTTGAATGGCGTAACAAAAAAAGAAGATATCCGATACCAACGTACAAGACCAAAATTACAAGTAAAGATTGTTTCATTTCCAACAAGCCATTGTTCTTTTTGAAATTTCAAATAATCATTTTAAATTACCGTAACGTTTTTTGAAAACTGCAGTCTTAACAAAATGATTTATGATATCCATTTGCAGAAAGTGGAGATCCATATAGGTCAAGGTTAAATCAGCCTGGAAATAAACCGTCAATAATCTTTTATTTTACGTGAGGGTTAAACAGTTAAACCATTCAGAAAATGCATGGACGAACTACACGTAATGACACGATGATACAAGATAAATTAAATTCCTTATCCCACATGTTTTCCATCAGACATTCTTGACAATCTTGCAGAACTAACTCGACACAAAGATTATGCATTGCATCCATCTATATGGAATCAGTGGCATGCTATTTACATCTTAACTGGTAGAGTACTAAATTATTTTTGGTCCTTAAAATTTCTTTGTGCATTTTTATATGCCCGTTTTGAAAAAAACGGTTCGTATTATGGTATACCACTGTCTGTCTGTCTGTCCGTCTGTCCATCCGGTCACATGTCGTACGATAACTCAAGAACGCTTTGAGAGATTTTCGTGATTTTTGGGTAGGTGGTGTATATCGATGGAGGAAAGCTCCCTTTCGTTTAGTGTCGCCATTCGATTAGTCATTCCAGAGTTATGGGACTTTATTACTTAGAAAATTGTTGATTTTTTACACGCCATACGATAACTCGAGAACGCTTTGAAAGATTTTCGTGATTTTGGGGTAGGTGGTGTATATCGATGGAGGGAAGCTCCCTTTCGTTTAGTGTCACCGTTTGATTAGTCATTCCAGAAATATGGGACTTTATTACTCAGAAAATTGATGATTTTTTACACATCGTACGATAACTCAAGAACGCTTTGAGAGATTTTCACGATTTTTTGGTAGGTGGTTTATGTTGATGAAAGGAAGCTCCCTTTCAGTTGGTGTCGCTGTTCGATTAGTCCTTCCAGAGTTATAGGACTTTATTCTTCAAAATATAGGCAATTTTCCACATGTTGGACTTTGAGCAATTTTCATGACTTTTTGGTGGCAAGTATATGTAACCGGACAAATACACATGTATACTCATATTGTGTGGTTCCCTCTTGTAATTAATAACGGGCATATCATGCGCTCATGGCGCAGCTGTTTATTTGCCTATTTGCCTTGTTATAATTTATGGGAGAGTGCCAGTTGGCACTCTCCCATAAATTGTAACAAGGCAAATCCTAACAGATAAAATGATATCACTTCAAAGATAATATGAAGTATATCCTCAGAATATAAAGCCTTTAAATTGCTGTACCGGCACTAAAGAATAAAGCCCAAATATAGGCTTCCAGCTCTCTACCAGTTATGAGCATTTCTGCCTAAATATTACCATCAACTAACGTGTGATCTCGCTTTGGCAAGATCGCTCGTTGTTGCGATTTATTTTGATGTGAACAACATATCTGACGTAGTAAAATCAGAGAAGGTGGAAACGCATGACAACAGGTTACCGCCATGTTATTTAGCGTATCCTGCTGTCTGGTTATAATGTAAGCTCTTTATTTCCAGTCCTGTTAAATTAGGGGTAATTTTTAATAATTCAACAGGTATTACAGTTTGCATCTCAGAATTTAAAGGGTTCTACTAAAGAAAGAACACTAATGAAAATAGGCGAGCAGAATTAAACACAAGAGAAAAAAGGTGAGGGGTCGTGGGATATAAGTCACTGAAGGTTTAAAAAGGATTGAGAGTGTGTGTAATGGTATATTTTACCCATGTATAAAATGTTATTTCCAAATGAAACAAAATACAGTGTTTTGATTGGCTGAGAGATATGGTGTAACTTACAATCCACAGTGGCTTTATTTTTTTACACCATGGTTAACCACAGTATAAAAACAAGAATATACAATAGCAGGCTGTATGGCTAAAAAAAAGTATCAATTTTTAATTATTAATTTATACCTCCTGCTCGGTTATGTTAGAACAAAAATAAAAATACAGGAAATTTAATATTTATGTGCAATAAAATATTACAGATATGGATGTCATTGGAACTGGATCTTTCAGCCAGTTCCAATGACATCCATATTTGTCTGGTTTTATATTTTAAGAAACTTACAAAGTACAAATTTTCTGTCAGTTTTTGCCCACAGTGTAGGTTAAAGTATTAAGTACACCAAAATTCTTGGAAATGAATCTTTTATCCTTGTGTTTTCCAGGGGTATGGGAATTTACACCAGTTTGGGAACTCATACAGCCTTCGGCTTTGCCTCAGGGTGTATGAGTTCCCAAACCGGTGTAAATTCCCATACACCCTGGAAAACACAAGGATAACTAATAGTATCCATTTCTGATGAGTATTTGAATGACAAAGAGGATTTAAAATGCATTGTGTGGCACAGAACTTGTGTTCTTTGAATTGTCGCTGTTGACCAACAGTACTAAATATGGGCACTACTAAACCCAAACACAACCGAAAACAATGGAACACACATAAAATTATGGGACAAGTGTCAAATAAAGTTGAAATATTGTTTGATATACTGGTAGAGGCATCAGCAGGTAATTAAAATTTAGATGTCAAAAGAACTGCTCAATTTTAATTACATGCTGTTGGCTCTTGCTGTTGTTATTTTGTAAGTTTAGTCAGTAGCGACAAATTAACAAACACAAGTTATGCGAGCTCGTTCCAAAGAGGGGTCACATAACTTATGTTTTTGAGACCAAAAATGAAAAAAATAAGGAAAATTAATTGGTGATTTTTGTGAATAGCGCAGGCAGGTTTTAGCCATTACATTGGGCAAAGGGTTAATCAAACAATACTCAGAAGAAGTGGATCAAATTATACCTCTCAGTAAAATATACCAATACACACACCATTTTCCATTTTAAACCATCATTAATGTATATCCCCCGCCCCTTTTTCATTTGCTTGTGTTCATTTGTGTTCATTTATGTTCATTTGTGTTCGTTTTGTAGTTGGATGAAGTTCTTTTTATCAGAAGTTTAGAATATATAGGGCGTTTAAGCTGTTTTGTAAGTTTGGATATTTAAAGAAAGCTGATGAGGCCCTGAAAAAGTATTGAAAAGTTTGTTTTTGAAAAAGTGTTGTCTCTCTAAAGAAATTTGTTGATTTAAATCAAACTTATATCCTACCAAGACACAATTAACAGTATTATTTTGTAGTTTTTGTTTTCTGGATTGTTTTTTTGTTCTTTTTTTGTTCATGTTTTTTCCTTTTCTTCCCTCGTTTTTCCATAGTTCTCCTACTTTTCTCTTCCTACCCAACAACGTCGATGAGTTCAATCAATATTGTACTCAGTTTTAGCAACCACCTATATATACTTTGCTATTTTTGAAATGTTCCAGGAGACGGTTTATATAAGCTAAGTGCTTTCTGCCGAATCCTCTCCTTTGATATTATCAGTTATTTCTACATGCCTTGCTGTACTGCGTACCTTTTATTATAAATTCTGTACAGTTAATGTAATATTATCAATCTCTTGTATATATTATATGGTATCCTCCCAAAACATAGACATCCCATAACTTAGCTTAAAACAACAACATTCACACTTTAGTGTACAGCTAATCCCCTGCTTGTTACCCATTATTCTAATGGACTAATCTGTGAAATATGCACACAAAGTCTGATTTATGGAAAAATGTTTATTGCAATTTTAAATTCAGTCATTATTCATTTCAATCACATAAAAATACAGAATATAAAGCATTTCAAAATTAGGTAACAAACTAAGACAAGAACAAAAACACACAATGCTCAAACACATTACAGAAACATAAAAACACTAATCTATAGGCGATTTGTTGCCATCAGACAACAAGAAATTTACTTAAAATATAAACTTCAAAAGCATACACAAAATACAAACATAAAACAGATACATAAAAAACAAAATACACAAACATAATACAGATACATAAAAAACAAAATACACAAACATAATACAGATACATAAAAAACAAAATACACAAACATAATACAGATACATAAAAAACACAAGATAATTTACAAAATACACAAACATAATGCCGATACATAAAAATAAAAAGATATTTTACAATAGTTCACTCGTTTATCCCTTAGCCCAACAAAATTGCCAAAACGGCCTGTATTATTTCCAATTTTGAAATTTACATAATATATATATATATAAATATAAAATATAAACTGCCTCAAAAACATAGCTTATGACCCTCCACTGGACCCAGCTCATTGAGCTCGTTTCAATAAGGGGTCATCAGCTATGTTTTTAAGACAAAATGTTCAATTGCTAAGACATTTTCTTGAAGTGTCATCTATTGTCCTTGTTGGGTAAAGGGTTAAGCTAGTCTTAGAAGATGTCCTGCTGCATCTAGAAATTCTAGAGGCGATTTTTGTCCTTCAACCTTCATTTGCTTTAGACGTTGAAGTCGGTTCTCAACTTCCCTGTAGACTCTTTTCCTGCTTGGTGGAGCTGCGCCAAAATTTATTTGTGCAAATTTTGCTCTATCAGCATCTTCAATTTTCTTTATAACTTCCACAAACCTGTAGATATTTGGGTGTCTGTGGGGCAATGTTCCATCCAGGCGATTGTGGAAGCCTTCTAGGTGGTTGTTTGTCCTGGGACCTGTTGTCTGATGATGATTCCAAAGAGGGACTTGGAATCTTGCATCATCATCAACCCATGTTGTGACCATATAGTCATTAAAATCTGTTGCTGTAGGTACTTCTGGGGTTGACCCCAAGGCGTCTATCCAAGTTTCTTGGACAATCGTTGGTGGAAGAAGAGCAAGTCCTGCTGCTCTTCTAATCCAGGACTGGATAGCTGTGTCTTCCCTATATTGTACAGACAACCCAAGCTCTTGGGTTTTGCGCCAAATGGCCTGACAGAAATGGAAAAAAACAACCTTTCACCTCTGCATCTGGAAATTCACTTGTAACCGGATGAAAAGCAGCAATCTCAAAATCAGTTTGTATATGACTAGGGACAAATGGTCTGTTCAGTCTCTGTTGAATTTCAGCTTTCAGCTTCCTGAACAGTCTTGTATATGTTGATGTCTGCCTGTTTGGTAGAAGAGCAAACACAAGTGGATATGAACTGGTCCCGTTCATTGCATGAATGGTGTAAACCTGGCTCCATAAGTCAGGGCATGAAGAAAATGTACCATCCATGTACACGGTTTCAGCAGACTGCAAAGCTTGTAGTTGGTCATCAGTAGAAAAGACAATCATCTTTTCTTTCTCTCCATCAGTTAAAAGTAAATAACGACGTCCATCTGAAGTCTCAGACCATGTGCCGTCAAGGTTAACCTCAGCCCTTGTCTTGGGAAGTGATGGTATGTTTTTTTGCCTGTGCCTATACAAGGCACTACTTATTAATGGAAAAGATGGCAGTAACTCTACTTGGTCTCTACCAATTATTTCTTCATTATATAAGGACTTCATTTGGGTAGTCTCTTCTCTTGCTCTCTTTCTCATTGTGCTGATAAACCTCACAGTGTTACTATCTCCTGGGGGATGTGAATGATCAGAGATATCTCTGTCAAAGTCTCCAACAGTGGTGCACCTTCCCTTGCAAGTAGAATGTATACATCTCCAGTGAGTGCAGCTCTGTCTTATTTTATTTTTGTTATATCTGAAGCCGTCCAAAAGTACCTGTGGCGTGCCCTTCTATGACATTACAAACTCAACTTTCTTAACAGGTAGCCATTTTCAGGATATGATTCCCAAGTAAAGTCTGGCATCTTATATAGAGCACTTTTTTGACTGTGCGTTTATAACATAACTGAGTTCACTGTAAACATGTTCTGTTTGATCTTGATGAGAAGATAAATAATAATAATGATAATAATTAACAACTTATTTGATGTTTTGTTTGTGTGAACAAGTTTTACTGACAAATAATAATCAATTCTTTGGTAATTCTCTTGTTTGGATAAACCTGTTTTCATTAATATAATATCAGTCTATTCCATTGTAATAGTGGGTGAACATAATTAACTACTTTTACTGAGTGTCTGTGTTATGGGATGTCTAAGTTATGGGATGTCTAAGTTTATATCCTGTTCAATTCTGTATAAATATTGTTTAAACTAATTAACAGTATTATTTATTAACAGTTTAATTGGGGT
Source organism: Pictodentalium vernedei (assembly GCA_031216915.1). Lineage (NCBI taxonomy): Eukaryota > Metazoa > Mollusca > Scaphopoda > Dentaliida > Dentaliidae > Pictodentalium > Pictodentalium vernedei. Next base: position 83,204,879 of record CM062296.1, on the reverse strand, counting down.
TTAGTTTTAATTACAAAAGCAAAAGTTATTTATTTACTATTAGGCCTAAAAAAATAAAAAATCTGTTTCTCAGGCCATACCGCATGGTCATTTTGGCTGCCGCATGCTCTCATTTTATAACCAATGCAAACTTAAAAAAAAAATTAAATAGTTTATGTCTGATATTTTACACAAGTTAAAAAAATTGATAAATTTGTCCCTTGAGTGCAAGAAGGCTTTGCAATGCTTTAGCATTGCAAAGCCTTCTTGCTTTCAAGGGATGAAATACACCACCACCCGTGCTATTCCATAGATTATGAGGCCAAAAACATAAACTAAGAACATGAACTTTTGATGGCAAAGAAATAATTACAGAAATAAAAAATAAAATAAAAAACCTCTCGACCCGCATGCTATTTTACAAATAATGGCCTGAGAAACAGAAGATCTTCTTAGTATGGCCTTACCAAATTTGAAATTCTTATGCAGAATGAATATGATGGATCATTTACAAAGGCATACATAGGGCTTAAAAAGTTAAAAATCTGTTTCTCAGGCCATACCGCATGGTCATTTTGGCTGCCGCATGCTCTCATTTTATAACCAATGCAAACTTAAAGTATTAAAATTAAATTGTTTATGTCTGATATTTTACCCAAGTTAACAAAATTGACAAATTTGTATCTTGAGTGCAAAAAGGCTTTGCAATGCTCATTGCAAAGACTTTTTGCACCCAAGGGACAAAATACACCACACTCCATGCTATTCTGTAGATCATTAGGCCTAAAACCTAAAGCAAACCAAGAACATGAACTTTTGATTGCAAAGAAATAATGACAAAAATAAAAAATAAAATAAAAAGACGCCCACCCACATGCAATTTTACAAACATGGCCAAAGAAACAGAATACCTACTTTGTGGGGCCTTGCAAAGACTTCCATAACACATGAGGAATGATGCAATTGGTTGGACCTACAGTAGAACCTGTCTTGAGAGACCGCCCTTTGGGTCACACAAAAGTGGTCTCTCAAGACAGGTGGTCTCACATAACAGGTTTCAGGTTTTCTCAAGTCAGTGAATAACCAACCACAAAATTCAGAAATGGAGAATAGATTTTTGTAATTACTTTGTAGTTGTTCTTTTTTTATGAAGTTTTTGTAACAAATTGAAATGGACTGTTATAAAAATTATAAAAATAAATTAGTGTTGAAAATCTTCATTGAAGATTTTGAACACTAATTTATTTTTATAATTTTTATACTAGTCCATTTCAATTTGTTACAAATAGATTTTCCACACAAATTTATTTTTATTCCTGTCTGTCACATTTCAGGTATGTATGAAATTGTTTATTCAGCAATAATCCTAATCTTTTCACAGCGGTCTTATAAAAACATCTCAATCTTTAATGAGTTATGTAACTGAAGAGCAACTGAAATAAGAGCTTTTAATTATGTTAGTTTTGCCACAATGGATTTTCCAAATCCAGAACAGGTAAAAAGTTTTTATCATGGTTTCAGTCTTCAAAGGGGCGGCCTCTCAAGACAGGTCCATTAGGGCACAAAAATACAAGTTGGTACCAGGTCACAGTGGTCTCTCAAGGCAGGTGGTCTCCCATAGCAGGTCCATTATAGAGTAAAACAAATCATTGCCTGGCAGATGTGGTCTCTCAAGACAGTGGTCTCTCAAGACAGTGGTCTCTCAAGACAGTGGTCTCTCAAGACAAGTGGTCTCTCAAGACAGGTGGTCTCTCAAGACAAGTGGTCTCTCAAGACAGGTGGTCTCTCAAGACAGTGGTCTCAAGACAGTGGTCTCTCAAGACAGATGGTCTCTCAAGACAGTGGTCTCTCAAGACAAGTGGTCTCTCAAGACAGTGGTCTCTCAAGACAGTGGTCTCTCAAGACAGGTGGTCTCTCAAGACAGTGGTCTCTCAAGACAGGTGGTCTCTCAAGACAGATTTTACTGTAGTAGAATATGGAAATGTATTTCTACATTTATAATAACTCACCTAACTTACTGTTCACAATTTGTACAAGAGGATTTGCATAAATAAATATGCAGAAATATGTAGTTTTTTAATTGTGGGCTAAAAATTTAAATATGCAAACAAAGGACTGCACATTATTCAAAAAAGAAACATGAAAATTTGTTTCATTTTCTGTGCTAAATACTTGACATCCCCAGCAAGGAGAAAGCAGCTTTAAGGAGTCACATGTGCAAAAACCTAAAATGCATGCCAGTCTTTACCAAAGCACGTTGTATAAAAATTCTTAACCTCAACTTTCAGCCTCTTTTTTGTCCACATCATCAATAGTTGCCGATGTTTTTGTTTAGTTTGAAGTACTACAGTGGAAAATAGTCACATATGTTTTTCTGTGGGTACAGAAAGTGGACAGAGTCTGAATAGGTTTTCGAAAAGTAATGACATTTTTCTCAGTGGACCTGGGACATGTTTCGGTTTTCTGGTTGGGTTCTGGTTTTTGTGGCAAATCAGAAAACCAAACCACAGTTTGATACAGATTGAGATTCACAGAGGGTAAATTTAGTGATGCTACCCTACTTTGCAGGGTGGCATCACAAAATTCACCCTCTTGGGGCCTCATTCTACATATGGCAGTCTGCTTATTTCCAGGCTTGTATGTAAGTAAGAACAGTTAATTTTGTGCCTTAATCTACTGATGACTGAATCCGAAACTGGGCAAAAAGCAAACACGATTGCATTATTTCCACATCTCAACAACTACAAAAATACACTTATTTTTTTATTTAGCCTCCCACTGAAGATCCATGAACATTTACCTCAAATGTGATTTACCTTGCAGAATGATAAATTTTTGGGGGAAAGTCAAATTTGTTCACATGCCTTTGCTTTGTTACAGTTTATGAGAGGGTGTGTGCAGACACTATGATATAAAATCTAAGAAGACAAATCTATAGAGACTAAATAATAACAAGTCAATGATAATGTGAAGCATATCCACTGAATATGAAGCCTTACATTATGGTACCTGCGCTTCAGGGCAAAGCCCAAATATGGGCTTCCAGCACTTTACCTGTTAAACCAACACTTAATGTGCTTTAAATCATATTTCAATGTATTCAACTTCAAACATATTGTCTGCATTGTATCATCTGGTTATATCCTCAAATAAAAAATAAACAATTCCCCCAACAAACTCTATCCACCCATCAAGTTGAAAATACAATGTTGACACATTTGAGATTGAATGGAAGGTTTTTTACCTATCCTGGAAAATGATAAATAAATATTTTGAAATTTTTATACTGTACCAATGACCCAGACATAGCTGGTGCTAACTATTAAAATATAGGGCCAAACACAAATTTTGCCCCCCAATCCCCAAAATTTGCATCTAAAACCAAAGAAAACATGTCCTGAATGGCCCTCCACACTTCACCTCTACTGCGCATGCGCAGTGTCAAGGACGTTCCAAAATTGGCGCCATTAATCATTCTCAGTTTGGCCCTTCATCAGTTAACATCTGACTGATCTTTGTGCTTATAAATCTCAGTTTAAATGATGCCAGACACATAAATATTAGTGAAATGGTGATTCTAAGGAGGATATAGAAGGAGGAGAGGAATAATGTGTGACAGAATATTATCAGGGCTGTAACTTAAAATTTTTTAATGAAATTATGTTAAGTTACCTATTTTCGAGGCAGCAGCCATTTTGTTGTCATTCTTGTTATTTAGTTACACTGATTTTTCAGTGTTTTCCTCTCTCCCTTTCCTTTAAGTCCCCTCTTGCTATTCTCCCATGCTTTTGGCATAGTTTCTGTAATTATTATTAATAAAATTTATTGGGAGTTTTAGCTGAATAACAGAATGAATTCTGTTCTTTTCCCCATGTTTACGTCTTCACCTATGGGTGGTTAGGCGTTGTGTTCTGCATCTACCATCTGATGTTCTGCAGTTTCTTCCCTGGAAGTCTCTGTTTTGCATCAGATAGTGTATTTTTGGTAACTGATTTCGGGCCTGGGTGCCTGGAGTCTTATTTTAGTGTTTTTACACTCATTGTTTACATTTACAACAGCCCTCTGTGTGAGGGGGGGATTTCTTGAAAATAATATCTTGATGTTAATTTAATCAATAATAATATTTGTTCGTAAGTGTTGCATAAATTGTTTAAAATATTTTTAAATTTTTTGTCCACACTTAGGCTTGGGATCCATTGGGGCTCAATGTTACTTTTCAGAAACTTGGGCTGTTCTGAAAAAATATTTTTTCAAAATATTTTGATTTTAATTATTTTTTCTATGTTAATGGATCATATTATTATTATGTATTTTGATTGTCAGGGGTTGGTGCGAGTACCAGGACTTTGTTTTCTTTTCACATTGAAAGGATTTTGATCAATTGTAATAAGAGGAAGTCTTCCTCTGACTTTTATAATCATTCTATATGTAGTCAGTGTACTCGCATTAACTCCCGTTCTGTATCTGATGATTTCGATGACAACATGGGAAGCGTATGTCACGGTATGTTAGTGGGGAATTGGACATTCCGGTCCTTTCCCCGCAGGGTCACTCTACTTTATCAATTTCTATTTCAGACGATCAAGATTAGGGTGATGTATCTGTGATGTCTTCCAACAGTGTGCCTCCATCGTCACAATTAATGAAGGGCTAGTGGAAAAGTGCTCATGTTAATAAGCCAATTGCCTAAGAGGACCCTAGTAGGTTCGACGGCCTTTGACGTCCGCTAGCTCGCCCGGTGTAGCATCCATTCATCGAATGGTTCGGCAGCCGGGTTCGTCCGTTGCGGTCTAGAAGGAGTTTTGGGGTGATGCGAGCACTATAAATCAACCAAATGCACACCCAGTGACGGCGGATTAGAGGGAGAACGGAGGAAGCCTTTTAGTCCGGTTCATAGCTCGTTCTGGTCCATCCGGACGGCGAGCGAGAGAGGCCCCTCTCTCGTACAACAACATCTGGCCCCAGATGTTGTGGTACAAAATGTTTCGCATTCGGAGCAGACGTCCGCCGCTCGGGACGCTCCGACATATAGTCAGTCCGGAGAGACTGTCAATAAGGCTTCCTCATTCTCATGGTAGCGCACACGACCGCTCTTGGCTACGTGACCTCGGATATCCAGTCAGCTTCGCCAGTCAGAGAATCATCGGCGACCAGGTCACACCATCCGGTAGCCAGGGACACGAGGCCTGCAGACTCCGGACGTTCGCATAGGAAAGTGTGCGGGAGTCAACGTACACGGAGCTTCCGGCGGCATTGCATTGTAAGACCGCTACTGCACAGGCCTCGGGGACGGACGTGCTATCCTAAATAGCACAGCTTATCGCAGCATCCCAGCAACAACTGAATCTGTCGCATAATGTTTTATCCGACGATGCTGGGTCGGGACGCTCCGTGGAAGCGGGTACGGACGTTCGAAAATTTCATCCGGTCCGACGGGATACCGAAAGGGATTCGGAGGATTTCGAGCTTTCCCTTTCGGAACAACATATGCTGTTGTGTATGTCATCTGACTTGATCTTCTACAGGTTCCTTCATCGGACCAGAATGCTGCGATGCCAGATAAGAAACTGATAGCGTCGGTGGACTTAGAAATTTTTGGTTCGGTTCAGGGACATCGTCCCTCAGTTCCGACATAGTCCAATAATGTCACACAAACTTTCGAATTATTGAACGACGCTATATATTTATTATTATATGCTTGCTATTACCAAGCATTTCTGGTTTCTTGTTCGCAAAAGTTACGGAGATGTCTTTCAAAAGTGTGCCTCTGTCGTCATAGTTAATGAAGAGCTAGCGGCAATAAGTGCTCATGGAATATGTCTGTCGCCTAAGCGGTCCCTTGTAGGATCGACGGAGTGACATTTGCTAGCTCACCCGGTGTAGCGTACATTCATCGAATGGTTCGGCTGCCGGGTTTGTCCGTTGCGGTCTAGGAAGGAGATTTGGGTGATGCGAGCACTATAATTACTTTAGTACTCACCCAGTGACGGCGGATTGAGGACAGATCGGAGGAAGCCTGTTAGTCTGGTTCCTGGCTTGTCCAGGTCCGTCCGGGCTGTGAGCGAGAGAGGTCCCTCTCTTGTCCAACAACATAGGGGACCGCATGTTGTGGTTCAGATATTTTACATTCAGAGCATATGTCCGTCGCTCGGGACGCTCCGTTATATTGACAGTCCGAGAGACTGTCGATAATGCTTCCTCATCCTCACAGCAGTGCACACGACCGCACATTGGCTACGTGACCTCGAGTATCCGATCAGTTTCGTCATTCAGTGATTCCACGGCGAACAGGTCACGCCATGCAGTAGCCAAGGGACACGAGACCTATACACTCCATTCGCTCGCATATTAGTAGTATGCACGGGGTAACGATCACGGAGCTTCCAGCGGCAATGCATCGTAGGACCGCTTCTCCACAGGCCTCAGTGACGGACGTGCTATCCGAATTAGCACAGTTTTTTCGCAGCATCCCAGCAATCGACAGTTTCTCGGTCGGATCAGGAATTATCCGACGGCGCTGGGTCGGTGCGGTCCGCGGTTGCATCAGGTACGGACGACCGAACGCTTTATAGGGTCCGACAGGATGGCGAAAGGGATTCGAAAAATTTCGAGTTTTCCCTTTAGTAGCATCGGAAGCTGCCATATATATCTTCCGGCATTTTCTCCCAGTGATTGTTATTTCGGACTATATTGCTGCGATGTTGGATAAGAGACTTATAGCGTCATTGGACACGGAATTTTGGATCGGTTCAGGGACATTGTCCCTGACTTACCGACACAGTCCAATAATGTCATTAGAACATGTGTATTATTTATCGACACTATATATATATAAGCCTGCTACCAAGCATGATAGTTTAGTTTCTTGTCCGCAATGCTCATTTCTGCCTTTTATCATTTATACAAATAATTTATTTTGGCAGAACAGGGCATACCGAGAGTTCATATGCGTCTAGATGGCGTGGTTAAAGACTGGAAATAATCTTTTTCGCCGTCTATGTCTTTTCCAACCACAATGTTGGAAACGACAATGATGTCTAATAGACTTAACTTAGACGCTTTATCATACGTAATCCACCTTACTGAGGCGTTATCATTACTTCTTCAAGAGAAAGAATTCCGGGATATGATCCTCAATGTGATTTCTTTTGAGGGCAGTAGTTTGTTCACGTATAACTCTGCCCTTCAGTGGCTGTTTGGAGTTGTTTAGACGTGACGCAGCCCTAGCTACATCCACGCGCGTGGATAGTAAGGTGAAGAACTCTCTCAGAGTCGCTTCGTTCTCGGAGAAGCTTCTCTTCGACGGCAACTTTTCAGCAATCCATGAATTGCTCGATTTACACGTTCTCTTGTCTATCTAGTGTAGCAAGAGATTCAGACTGGGGCAAACATTCGGTGGTTGACTCAGAGAGTGCCACTGCAGTTGCCGGATCCGAGTTTTATAATTATGACGGTTGCCAGTCAAACAGGTTGGGATATAATATTGATCCCAACGGATTCGAAGTGCCAGGGTCTTTGGGTTCCACAGTCTCTAAGCAAGCACTTATCTTCCACGGAATAATGTTTTTTTAGGCTTGCTTTATGTCATTGGATGAACATTATTCAGAAACGCATGTCCAAATCCTGTCCGTTAATTCGACAGTAGTGGCGTATCTCCGGAACCAGGGAGGCACTCATTCGTTTCTGTTATTCAATTTAATGGAAATAATCCTTCTGTTTGTTATAGTACACCAAGTTCTGCTTCGGTCCGTCATATTCCGGGTCGTCTGATTGTATTACCGGACTCCCGTTCACTTATGGGTCGCTTGTTGCCGTCAGAATGGACTCTCAACAAACAAGTATTCAATCAGATTTGCTATCAATGGGAGCGCCCAATGATAATTTATTTATGACACAACTTGCTAATCAGTTGCAGACGTATGTGTTTGCTTGTCCGGATCTCTGAGCTTATGTTGTTAACGCTCTATTGATCTAATAGGACGGAATGATAGGATATGCGTATCCTCCTGCGCTGTTGTTTCAGCAAGTATTGCTAAGATAAACAACCACAATACATTTCTGTTGATAGCATCTCTGTCTTCACAGAGACTGTGGGTAAATTTACTCTGATGTCTACTGTGGGACTTAACGCGAAATCTTCCTCCATGAGGGGATCTTTTTTCGCTGGGTAAAATCGTGTCATCTTTATCACAACCCGCAAGGTCTCAACCTTCACGTATTCCGTTGTGTGGTCCTTATTCCATTGTAAGTATTGTACTGGACGAGCTTTGGACGCGATTTCTTACTATAGGAGAACCTCTTCTTCGCTATACTATGCGGCTAAAGTGGAGGCTCTTCCGTCTTTGGTGTAGGGATCACTATGTTGATATTGTGGATCCCTCCATACTAGTCATTGCAACTTTTTTGTATACTTGTTTGACAAGATCTACTGCAGCCTGTTATTATTAAGGTTATAGGTTTATGTTACCTCATACCTATGCTCTCTATGATAGTTTACAATTGAGTCTTATGTCTCTTTATCTAAGTCAGTTAGTAACTTTTCGATAAATAGACTTAGAATCATTAGATTAAATTCCTATACGGAATTTAACTTCGGTTCTTATTTAGCTAAGTAATCATTTGAGCCTCTGGAAACAGTAGTTTTCAAATTCTGACCTTTTAGACAGTAATTCTGTTGGCTTCTCTTTTACTGAAGAGTCAGTGAGTTTCTTGCACTATCGGTGGACGATTCTCACTTTCGTAGTATCGGAAACACTATTTCCTTTACTATTAATGTTGGATTTTGGCATAAGAGTCAGGCTCCTAATTAATATCCGGAACCTATTGTTATTAAGGTCCTTCCGTCTTCGTACGGGCATAGGCCTTTACTCTGTCCGGTTAGAGTTTATGTATTTATAAACATATATCTGTTTATTACTACGGGCGTAAGCTTCTTCTGTCTTTGATGCCTAATAGAAGGACGTTACGCTCCATTCTATTGCTAATGGATTCAATTAACTATCGATACTGCTTATGGTATATCATTGACTCAGCAGTTGTGTTTGAGATTTCGGCTCATGAAGTAAGAGTTCTTCTACATCTTGGGCTTACATTAATAGTGTCGCTATTATAGATTTTTGAAGGCTGCTCATTGCGCTCAGCCATCCACATTCATGAATTTTTATCTCAGAAATATCGAGTCCATTTCTGGAGGCCTCTATTGTTAGGTCTGTTATCTACTGCTCAGAATGTCATTCATTTAACAGTTGCTACTATAGCTAGGTAGGCTGTCTGTTTTGGCAGTGACTCCGTTCTGCTGCCCTCTTCGCTCTGGGCTATTTGACCCAGGGCAAGGAAAAGGGGGGGGGGGGGGAGGGTGTTCCCTTGGGTCACCTGTTTTACTATGAAAACAAGGGGATACCTCCTCCGGAGTTAGTAATTCTGAGCTGTTATTGGGATGGTTGTTTAGTGAGAAGTTTATGTTTTAAAAATTCATTCAGGTCTTAGTTTTTATAGTATAGCTTTTGAATATAGCACGTGTCAACAGACATTATTATACATTCCTCAGACACTTTTAAGGAGTATAAAGAGTCTCTTTTCTCTAGACTCACTTTATTTATTGGCTTACTTTAAAAATTATTAGTATAAGGATTATACTAGATATTAATAGAGTACATGGATGTATGATGCTCAATTTTGGAAGGTGTTGTATCTTTCTAATTTATCATAAATAAGAAAGATACATGTAAGGCCTAATACTTCTTTTTCCCTAGAGGGGATGACTTTATTTTATATTTTGAGCGTATTCCATCTTGCTCTATGTCCTTGGCCCTCCAGCCTTTTTACTATTCAGCTATGTCTGGGTCATTGGTACAGTATAAAAATGTTAAAAAATTTATAGTCATTTATATATTTTTCATACTTACCAATGACCCAGACGGGGATGGCCCTCCCAGGAGTTGGGAACTCTTACCTCCCCGCTGAGTACATAGTGCTTACCAGGCACTGGTTATGAGAATGATTAATGGCACCAGTTTCGGAACGTCCTTGACACTGCGCATGCGCAGTAGAGGTGAAGTGTGGAGGGCCATTCAGGACATGTTTTCTTTGGTTTTAGATGCAAATTTTGGGGATTGGGGGCAAAATTTGTGTTTGGCCCTATATATTAAGAGTTAGCACCAGCTATGTCTGGGTCATTGGTAAGTATAAAAAATATATAAATTACTATAAATTTTTTAACTTTCATATCCTGAAAGAGCAGCCTTTTTTATACACCCATTTGAAAAACGGTTGTATTATGTAACCAGTCTGTCCATCCATCTGTTCCTCCATTAACATGTTTGGTTCCGGACAGATAACTCCGAGTCGGATTACTTAATCTCAATCAAAGACAGTATGTGTTTTATCCCAATTAGCAATACAGGACAAGTTCGAATATGCCTTTTGTCCAATTCGCCCATTTTCGAGTTAGAATTCGACCGTGTATTAACATTTTGGTTTCAGACGGATAACCCAAGTTTGGATCCTTTAATTTCAACCAAATTTGATATGGACATTTCCAAGCTAATAATACAGGCCAAGGTCGAATATGGGTCCCGTCCAATTACTTTTACTTGAGTTTTGGCTGACGGGAGAATTTAGCCACACCTGGCGGTGCTCTTGTTAGCTTTACTGGGAACACTGGAAAACTACTGTTATTTCCTGGCATTATTTCTACGGCGGCATCTGAATGCTAGGAACATCTTCTGACATGGACAACAGTTGTTTAAATAATTACATGACTTCATTCTTCTGTAGTGTTAACTAACAATAGATTCTGAATGTGACACTGAATTCTTCTCAAGTGAGCACCTCGGTAATTACTTCTTTGCCATGAAAAAGTTTTTTTTTATGTTTAAGCCCCATAATCTACAGAATAGCATGGGCGGTGGTGTATTTTGTCCCTTTAGTGCAAGAAGGCTTTGCAATGATAAAGAATTGCAAAGCCTTGTTGTACTCAAATTACAAATTTATCAATTTTATTAACATGGGTAAAATATCATAAAAAAACCTTTTAATTTTGATTTTTAAATTTTGCATTGGTTATATAAAGAGAGCATGCGGCAGTCAAAAGTACCATGTGGGAAGACCTGAGAAACATATTTTTAACTTTTTTAGACCTTTATAAAATAAAATGTGAAAAAACAAGTTTTAGTGAAGAAAAATTAAAAGACAAAGCATATCACATTATTTAGTTAATTTTCCTTTTTGACATGTACGACTCTACAGCATTGTGGAGCAGAAAGTGGTTTGAGAATTTTGAATGTGTTGCGACCAAGTCATAATCCAGTTGTGGTCCACTTGAAATTCTTCGTCTGCATCTGTGAAGACAGTTCTGAATATATACAAGCATCAGGGGTCACGTTGGATCAGTTGGTAGAGGTGCAGGCTGTAAGCCGAGAGGTCCTCGGTTCGAATTCCACCTGCGGCAACTGCATTGTGTCCATGTGCAAGACACTTCACCCCCATTATCCACGTGGGGGCACGGTGGCATTGTGTACTAAGGCGTACTACACGTCAATGGTGCACCTGTCTTCAACCAATGCTAACCCTGCATGTGTGGAGTTAGTATGTTGGGGAGCTGACAATTGTTCGGTGGTTCTCCGGTGGTACTCTGGCTTCCTCCACCCGTAAAACTGCTGTAGTCATGATTAGCCATTGTGCAGAAATGTGTGACCTTGAACACCAATAAATAAATAAATAAATAAATAAATAAATAAATAAATACAAGCATCGGAGATGAGTAACTATATGTAGATGGAGATGATGGAATGTACTTGAAAATTCCCTGGAAAAGATGATAAAGCTTGGTGAGGGGGTGGGGGTGGTTGGTTCTGGTTCCGTTCTGTTTTCTTGTGGGATAAAAATTAATCCAAGTCAACTGGGTTGAGTGAATATGAACCCAGTTGGGTTCATATTCACTCAACCCAGTTGATTGGGTTAATTTCTAACTGAACTGATTTTAGGGCGAAGAGTTACTCTTCATTAACTGATGAAGGGGGAGGGGGGGAGGGGCAAGGAGTTTTTACTGCCAATGTTCAATTGTGCTGATGTCAGATGAAATCGCAACAGACTAGGCTGAATCTGAATACCTCTTTGTCAGTGCTGCTTTTGAACCTGACGTAATAAACTAGGTCATAGTACTGATTTTATCGCCTTTTTCCTCGCAATTAAGAATTTTATATATCGGTTTCTTCTCGGATTCTTACCCGTTCCCTATGATAGAGCAAAATGCTTTGATGGCTACGATGTTGGTGCATTTCTTTATGATTGATTCCATAGAAACGGATTTGATTTGGATTCGAATCTTGCTAGATTTGATTCAGTATTTGGAGTATTCTTCTTTAGAGAGTTTTTATGCATCTGTTAACAATTTACCCAACGAATCGCCCGCATCCGCCAGCATAATATTCAAATTCAGCAGCTGAAAAAATATTATTTTTCGAAAACTTTCAACAAAACCATATCATGTGACCCCTCTCTGGAACGAGCTTGTCAAGCTCGTTCCAAAGAGGGGTCACATGATATGGTTTTGTTGAAATTTTTAAAAAAAAATTAAAAAATGATATTTAAAATAATAAACTTTGAAATCGTCTGCATTGGGTAAAGGGTTATATGTGGGCTCCACTGTATGAATATTTCATGCAGAAAATTTAGCCATTGACATTATCATACTTTACAATGTAAACAGTTTTGCATTTATTTTTGCTACAGCTGTAGTTTGTAAACAGATGGGATATGAGCACGGATTTCCAGGATGTTGTGATGCTTTTGGTAGTGTATATACCAGGTCTCTTATGGATAGAGTGAGATGTTCTGGAAGTGAATCATCGCTGTTATCTTGTCCATATGATGCTCCATTATCTCTGTACTGTTATGAAGATACAGCTGGTGTTGTTTGTTATAATGGTTCATTGGATAGTCGTAAGTACTTGGAAAAATTTTCACGGGACCTACTTTTTCATGCATTTAACCCTTAAGGTGGGCCTGGATGTTTTTATACATTTTTGCTACACTTTGAAAATCTATGTCCTTTGACTTTACAGTTGTTTCAAGTCAAATCTTGGCTGCCTGCAGAGTCAGCCAATACTTGTCTGGAAGCAACCGACAAGGTGCTTAGAAAACAAGTTTTTGAATTTACTCAGAGATGCATGTCGGAGTACCTGTTCTTTGCATTAAAATGTTATCAATATGGGAATTAGGCCCTTAAGTTTTGAACTTTTCTAAAAGCAAATAAAGTCAGGCCTGACCCACGTTGTGTCCTTGGGCAAGGCACTTTACCCCGGTTGCCTACATGGGGGCAAGATGGTGCCATGTACTAAAGCATACTGCATGTTGATGGTGCACGTCTTCAACTTCTGTGACCCTGCTTGAACAGAGTTAGAATGTTGAGGAGATGACAGTTGCTCATCGATGCCCGGTGGTTCTCTCCGGGTACAGTTAAAACTAGAAGTCCTGTCACGAATAGTGCGCTTATGAAGGCTTAATTGCGCATTGGAATTGTGCGCAATTGCCATATCAAATGGCATCCAAAGCACGGCAGGTTCTCCTGATTACTCATTGCAAACACATGCAATGTTTCTGCCAATGAACCTCCGGGTTACCCGGAGGTCCATTGGCTGAACCATTGCTTGTGCACAGGCTATATGTACAGAATTTGCTAGCTTTACTTGGGCCATAACGCACACATTAACGCGCATATCAACGTGCTATTTGTGCGCATTTCATGACAGGACTTCTGGTTTTAACTGTACTTCAGCTTCCCCCACCCTTAAAACTGTCACGGTCATGATTAGCCATTGTGCATAAGCATGTGACCTTAAATACCAATAAATAAATAAATAAGTCAGGCCTGAAGCTAGGATTTTCTGACTGGGTGGGTTGCGCTTAAATTTTCAAACAGCGCTCCCAGGTTGTTGATCACTTGTAAAACATGAAACCTAACTTAACTTTCTTCTTTAACCCCTAACTAAACAATCGACCGTAATTCACAAGTTGAGCAGTTGAGAAAAGTATATATTTAAAACAATTTCAGCCAAACCATATCATATGACACCCTCATTGGAACGAGCTTGTTGTAATGAAGGCTTAAATGATATAGTTTGGTTGACCTTCTTTTTTTTTTTTAAATAAAAAAAAACAAAACAATAATTGACATAATATATGTAAATTTCCCATATGTTGGGTAAAGTGTTAAAAGAATGTTACAATAATAATGAAACAGGTCAGAAGTGTTCGTTTATTATCATTATTATGTAAAAGAATTACTTTTGTTTGATGGAAATAATCCTTTAACCCTTTACCCAACGAATCGGCCGCATCTGCCGGCGTAATATGCAAATTCAGCAGTTGAAAAAATATTATTTTTTCAACAAAATTTCATCAAAACCATATCATGTGACCCCTCGTTGGAACGAGCTCGTCGAGCTCGTTCCAACAAAGGGTCACATGATATTGTTCTGTTGAAATTTTTGAAAAATTTAAAAAAATGATATTCAAAATAATAAATTTTGATATCGTCTGCATTGGGTAAAGGGTTAGAATCAAAACAATAAAAGGGGACCGAAACCTTTTCCTTGTGGGGATCTTCACCATTGGCTGGCTTCATTGACTTCTGGAAACTGGCTTTGTGATTTCAAAACTACCTCGTCTTTATGTAAAATAGTAACGAAACAATTATTTATGAATAAAATCTTGCTTAACTAACTGTACCCTTTCAGGATGCATGGTGTATTTGAATTTGACAGCCATGGTCATCACTGTCACTTTGTTAGCATCGCGACCGTCACTGTTACTTTTACGTTTATTATCAAGACTTCGACCAATATTCGAACTGTAAATGTGATGGGGGCGTGGTGGCTCAGTTGGTAGAGGTGCAGGCTGCAAGCTGAGAGGTCCTCGGTTCGAATCCCACCTGCGGCAACTGCGTTGTGTCCTTGGGCAAGACACTTCACCCCCATTGCCCACGTGGGGGCACGGTGACGCTGTGTACTAAGGTGCACTGCACGTCGATGGTGCATCTGTCTTCAACCAATGCTAACCCTGCTTGTGTGGAGTTGGTATGTTGGGGAGCTGACAGTTGCTCGCCATTGCTCGGTGGTTCTCTCCGGGTACTCCGGCTTCCTCCACCCGTAAAACTGTCACGGTCATGGTTAGCCATTGTGCATAAGTATGTGACCTTAAACACCAATAAATAAATAATAAATAGTAAATGTGATAAGTGCATAATTTTGTAAAAAAAATATGCTGGTACTGATGATGATAATGATAATGATTATTTTTTATGGTGATATGTATATCCGACCTCTTTCCCTTACCCGCTTCTTTGCCGTTGTTGTTTTATACATGCATATATGTAACATCATTTACCTGGTATAGACGGAATAAATTATTATTATTATTATAAAAATACTCATGTTACACATAACCTTTGAAAAATAATTTAGCACCCAACCTGATGAGAACAAATTTGACCTGCTTCATTTCATACAGGTTAGATAATAAATTAATAATTAAGCCTTTATTCAATGCAGACAATATCAACATTTATTTTAAATTTTTTTTTTTTAAATTTTTCAAAAAGATTCAACAAATCAGATCATGTGACCCCCTCATTGGAACGAGCAGGCGATTCGTTGTGTAAAGGTTTAAATGCTGTCTATCAAATAATTACTCTCAAGTTTGTGTACCTAATTAACCCCAATACATTCAGTATAAGCAAATAATCTTTCATCTCTTAATAGCTATTCCTTAGGGGAAAGGGATTCATCACTTCAACAATCATTGACTACTTGCCGGGCTCTACCTGGGAAAATTTTGAAATTTCTTACCAAAGAAACAGTTTCTTATTGATTTTTCATAGTGAATTTCATTACTCTGAGAGCCGGATCATCAGGACGATCCATTCTTTCATCTTATGGTGAGCAACCAAAACAAACTCGTGTGAAACTTTTCAAGGATGCCACATTGTGTATTTATATACCTGACCTATATAGCATATTTTATAGTTTGTAAAGCGAGTAATTTATCGATAACTAAAATGGGTTTAATGCAGCTAGCAAGCATACCAGAAAATAAGTGGTCAGACAAGGACAATGTCAGGCACAAAAAGGCCAATGTCTGACTGAGGTTTAAAATCATCAGTCAAAGTGTCTGATGCCAAAATTATCAATGAAGTTCAGTGATCAGAACATCATGCATGCTGGAAATCATGTACATAACTAGCAAGCCTAAAATTAATGATTATTATGGTTTCTGGTTCTGGCAAGTTGGAAAGTGTGAAGAAAGTGACTGTACAGGGCATCAGTATTAACAGCATGTGAAGGAATATGATTTGATATAGCCATACATGTATCTAAATTATGTCTGAAGGGTACTTCAGTTCCAGTTCAGAATGAAACCAATCATACCTTGTTTGGCAGGGCTCACTGAGCCCTGCCAAACAAGGTATGATTTGATGAATTCTGAGCAGTTTTAAGATGAAGGTACATGTACACCCAAAACACAGCATTTTGAATACTCAAACTCCATTTTTAGCTCAGCTTGACTTTGCCATCACTTCTCGTCCGTCGGCGTACATACGTATGTACGTCGTACGTACGTCGTACGTTAGTACGTACGTCCACAATTTCCTTTGGCACACCTCACAGGTCGCATTTATGATCAGATTGCTTTGAAACTTTTTATGCTTGTTTGGGGTGACCTCTAGATGGGAGCTATCATGATTTTCTTCAATTTCCGTCAAAAAATGTTGCCGCGGCCAACGTTCTTAGAACTTAGTTTAGTCAAACCACAATATTTCCCTTTGGCACACCCTACAGGGCACATTTAGGATTTGATTGCTTTGAAACCTGATACGCTTATTTAGGGTGACCTCTAGATGGGAGCTATCAATTTTCTTCAATTTCCGGCAAAAAATGTTACCACGGCCAACGTTCGTAGAACTTAGTTTAGTCAGACCTCAATATTTCCCTTTGGCACACCCTTCAGGGTACATTTACGATCAGATTGCTTTGAAACCTGGTATGTTTGTTTGGGGAGACCTCTAGATGGAAGCTATCGATTTTCTTCAATTTCTGTCAAAAAATGTTGCCGCGGCCAATGTTCTTAGAACTTAGTTTAGTCAGAAGACTCAATATTTCCCTTTGGCACACCCTACAGGGTACATTTATGATCAGATTGCTTTGAAACCTGACATGCTTGTTTGGGGTGACCTCTAGATGGGAGCTATTATCGATTTTCTTCAATTTCTGTCAAAAAATGTTGCCGCGGCCAGCGTTCTTAGAACTTAGTTTAGTCAAACCACAATATTTCCCTTTGGCACACCCTACAGGGCACATTTATGATTTGATTGCTTTGAAACCTGGCATGCTTGTTTGGGGTGACCTCTAGATGGGAGCTATTATCGATTTTCTTCAATTTCCATCAAAAAATGTTGCCGCAGCCAACATTCTTAGAACTTAGTTTAGTCAGACCACAATATTTCCCTTTGGCTCACCCTACAGGGCTCATTTATGATTAGATTGCTTTGAAACCTGGTATTTATGGTGACCTCTAGATGGGAGCTATCGATTATCTTCCATTTCCGTCAAAAAATGTTGCCACGGCCAACGTTCTTAGAATTTAGTCTAGTCAGACCACAATATTTCCCTTTTGTACACCCTACAGGGCACATTTATGATCGGATTGCTTTGAAACCTGGCATGCTTGTTTGGGGAGGCCTCTAGATGGGAGCTATCGATTTTCGTCAAAAAACTGACATTGGTCCCAATGATCTTCAATTTTGCCATTTCATTTATAACTTACCAAGTTCAAGTTTGTCAAGTTGAGCTACAGTGTCATTGACACTTTCATGTAATATGTCAGATATCATTCTTAAATGACAGACAAGATTCATTTGGTGTCTGACATTTTGTCTGGAAGCGCAATGAAAATTATTTTCAGGCTTGCTAGCAAGACGAACGAGTGAGTGTTCGCTGTGTTAAACACTCAGAACAGTCTTGTCTTCTTAGCTGCACAGTGTGTTGGATATTTGTCATGTTCAAGCAAGTCCAGGTCTCGCAATTTTGCAGAAACTTCATTCCCCTCAGTAAAAAGTAGAAGAATGGTATTTCCCCAGGAAAGCATCACTGAGCAGAATCTTTTTTTGAAAATTTTCAAGCTTTGTTTTATAGAGCAACGTAATATTTGAAGAAAAATCCAAGGTCAGATAAACCATTTGGATCTATTCATATTGAGTACATGTTTATGACTCAGGAAGATCTTCCATCCTACAAGTTCATGACATGGGTAATTCGATTTGGCAAGTTGTTTCACGTCAACCAATCATCTGTTGAATGGGAAGATTTCATGAACAATAAATGTTATTTTATTTTCCTTTTTACAAAAAAGTGAATTATTCTGTATTTCCAAAATATCACGTGCAAAGATGCCAACGAAACTATATTATTTATGCTCATAACATTTGACATGTATCACAAACTTGTCAGAAGTGTTTAGAGGTAAGGCTGTTAAAAAAATATTCATGTTTTTCAGGCACAACCCTTGTCATAAAAAATCTGCCTCATCACCTTTTTTTTACCTGGAAATCTCTTCTATATGACACTATTTTGCACTTGTAGGACAAATATTTAACAAACTATACCTTGTTTGAGGGGGCTGATAGAACTCTGTCAAACAAGATATATTTGGTTAAATTTTCAACTACATTATGGGAAATATTCACTGCTGAGAACACTGGTTTGCTACCTACTAGTGTAGGTAGTTAAATTTCTGATTCCAACTATTTTCAGAACTGTTTTATGAATAAACAAAATAAAGCCTCCCTCTCTCATCATAAAATTGCGGAAAATTGCCTGAGAAACAAGAATTTTTTATACAGTTAAAACTAGAAGTCCTGTCATGAAATGCTCACAAATAGCACATCGATCTGTGCATTAGTCTGCACGTTATGAGCATAGTAAGGCTATCAAATTCTGTACATATGGCCTGTGCGCAAGCAATATTTCAGCCAAAGGACCTCCAGGTAACCTTTTGGATCAGTATGGATACAGTTAAAACTAGAAGTCCTGTCACGAATAGTGTGCTTATCTAGGCTTAATATCGAATGGCATCCAAAGCACGGCAGGTTTTCCTGGTTACTCATAGCAAACACTTGCAATGTTTCTGCCAATGGACCTCCGGGTTACCCGGAGGTCCATTGGCTGAAACATTGCTTGTGCACAGGCCATATGTACAGAATTTGATAGCTTTACTATGGTCATAACGTGTAGATTAACACGCTATTTGTGCACATTTCAGGACAGGACTTCTAGTTTTAACTGTATATACAGATTATCACCACAGTGTGTGTCTCCGGGAATTCAGATCAAGTTGAGTTGTAGGAACAGAACAGTATTTCGCCGAGCCTGTTAGGGTGAGTTGAAATGCGATTCTGTGTCTACAAAGAGACTTCATCTGAATTCCCGGGGACACACACTGTGGTGATGATAAATTTATCTCACAAATATTGACCACAAAATGTGTTATAAAACTATTTTAAGAGGAAATTTTTCATTTGCCTTATCGATGGAAAGACGCAAATTGAAAAATAGAATAGCGTTCATTGATCTCCAAATTGAGGTCAGTGATGATGTTACACTTCAGAGAAAATTACGTCACTGGGATTCACTTTACTGAATACTGTCTTGCAAAGTGGAGCAACTGTGTGTTTCGTCAACGTGAATTTGGTTGTTACTTTTGCAATAATTACTGGTGAATTAAATATCCCTCTTAGTGTAAAGGTTTATTAGTCCCCTACGGGAACCGTAAGGGGACTATAGGATTGCACTCCATCCGTCCATCTGTCTGTCCGTCTGTCTGTCCGTCTGTCCATCTGTCTGTCTGTTTTTTATGTTACCACCTCTCCCTCCAACATGCTTTAAGCTACACCTTTCATACTTGGTACATGGATAAATGGTTCGGAGGTGATGATGCACGCTCAAAATTTTTTTCTCCAAAATCCAAGATGGCGGAATGGCGGCCATTTTTGTTGTGTTTTTTAAGCTTTTTTTCTCTATTTTCATGTTACCACCCCTCCCACCAACATGGTTCAAGCTACACTCTGCATATGTGGCACATGGATAGAGGGTTGGGAGGGGATGATGCACGTTCAATATTTTTTCTTCAAAATCCAAGATGGCGGCATGGCGGCCATTTTTGTTGTGTTTTTTTAAGCTTTTTTCTCTATTTTATGTTACCACCCCTCCCTCCAACATGGTTCAAGCTACGCCTTTCATATCTGGTACATGGATTGTGAGGGGATTATGCACGCTCAATATTTTTTTTTAAAAATCCAAGATGCTTATATACTCTAGTGTCTTCTGTGACAAAAACACCTTATGTCACAAAAGCGCTGTTGGGGACTAATACCACCTCGGTGGTCAAACACTTGTTATATTTTAAAATATGCCGTTCATCATTCATCGTTTATTGAGGTGGAGTTTTCCACATTTCATAGCGAAAGCAAATCTTGTTACTTCAAGAGAGAAGCCTCGACTTGAGCGTTCAGGAAAATCCCAATAATAGGCTGAAAACCAGCCCAAGATGCCGAAAAGTGCGCATAATCTAACTATTCGTTGAGTTAACTTCCCCAGTGACATTTTAGCATGCCGTGCATAATAAATACATTACAGGGTGTTTAGTTGGCAGATGCAGTGTCATATATGGCTCAGAAAACAATATTAGGTTCGGCTTTGCCTCACCTAATACTGTTTTCTCTGAAGGGAAAAACGCGAAGCGATTGAAAAATGACATTAATGCCGTTGTTTTGGCAACAGCAGAATCACGCGCTTGTATCAGGGGCCCTTGATACAAATACAGAACAAGGGCCCAGATACATTAAACTTTTGTTGCCTAACAGTGCAAAAGCACCCTGATTGTGAGATAATATGAGTTATCCTTGTGTTTTCCAGGGTGTATGGGAATTTACAATGGGGTGGGAACTCATACACTCTGAGGCAAGCCTCAGGGTGTATGAGTTCCCAAACCATTGTAAATTCCCATACACCCTGGAAAACACAAGGATAACGGATTCATTTCCAAGAATTTTGGCGTACTTAATACTTTAACCTACATTGTGGGCAAAAACAGACAGAAAATTTGTACTTTGTAAGTTTCTTAATAAATAAAACCAGACCAATATGGATATCATTGGAACTGTCTCAAAGAGCCAGTTCCAATGACATCCATATCTGTAATATTTTATTGCACATAAATATTAAATTTCCTGTATTTTTATTTTTGTGCTAACAACTGAGCAGAAGGTATGAATTAATAATTAAAAATTGGTACTTTTTTTCAGCCATATAGCCTGCTATTGTATATTCTTGTTTTTACACCGTGGTTAACCACGCTGTAAAAAAAACCCACTGTGGGTTGCAAGTTACACCATACCTCTCAGCCAATCAAAATGCAGCATTTTGTTTCATTTGGAAATAAAAGGCGTGATCATTTGTTTCTGTCTATTTCTTGAGTTGGGAACCACAGAAAACAAAGGCCAAATTGTGTTAATGGGCATCACCCATTTACACAGTGTTTCGCTTTTGTTTTTTTTTAGGTTCATAACTCCAGGAATAGACAGAAACAAACGATCATTCCTTATAATTAAACTTGAGGGGCAATAAATTTAAACACTCCCTACTTTGTGGAGTTAAAAAAAAAACAGGTTGCATCATGCTTCCTAGTAACAACTGAATAAAAAAGGCATAGTTTTCAAAAATTCTGTTCGAAGTAACGATACATTTCACTGAAACATGTTCTTGTGTCAGTAAAAACTTTATTCACCAATGGATTGCGTAAGTTAAAGAGAACGTCATATGGAGTTCGATATAAACCCAGATCATATGAAATTGGTTGAATTTTGTCTCAGGCTATTTGGAAATTGGAAAGTTTTGTTGTCATGAGTTACGTTTGCGGCTTATGATGACCTGCCATTGTTTATGTTTGATTTGGGTAAAAAGAAGAATGCAGACAATCATCTATTGCGTATAAACAAATTGAACATAAAATAAAAAGCATGATAAGGATTTCTTTGTTTATTATACCCCTGCAAACAAAGTGTGGGGGGGGGGGAATATAGGAATCACCCTGTCCGTCTGTCTGTCCATCTGTCCATCCTTATAAGCGCAACTCCTCTTAAACCGTTTGAAGAATTTTCATGAAACTTTACACAATGGAAGAACTCCATATGAAGATGTGCATGAAGCAATATAATTCCATTCTGACATTTCCAAGGGGAGATAATCTAACTTATACATTTCAATTTCTACATCATCTTAATACAAATTAATGTACCAAAAAAGCTACAACTGAGGTGTGGGGGGGGAGGGGGGGTATCACTTTGTGAGCTCTAGTTATTATACCCCCCCCCCCCCCACACACACAAACAAAGTTTGGGGGGTATATAGGAATCACCCTGTCCGTCTGACCATCCAGCTGTCCGTCTGTCCATCCTTATAAGTGCAAGTCCTCCTAAACCGTTTGAAGAATTTTCATGAAACTTTACACAATGGAAGAACTCCATATGAACCATATGAAGATGTGCATGAAGCAATATAATTCCGTTCTGACATTTCCAAGGGGAGATAATCTAACTTATACATTTCAATTGCTACATCATCTTAATACAGATTAATGTACCAAAAAGGCTACAACTGAGGCATGGGGGGTATCACTTTGTGAGCTTGCTCACAGTACCTCTAGTTAAATTTTCTTTTGAAAGTCTTTTTAATATGATGAGATAAATATTAATTACTTTTCTTGTTGAACAATATGAGCGTACAGAGGTTCTTTTCCATTCACAATGTGGAATGTAATGTTTAAGACAGACAATGGGGCATGATTTCGTGTGGGCCTAAATACATTTTTTTTTCGGTTCATTGTGTTATAAAAAAAGAAGAAATTATTTAGCCAATCATTTTCTTGAAAATGAATGAACAGAAAAAAGGTTTAATTATACCACAATAAACTTGAATTAAGTAAATGAAACTTAAATTTGTAAAGAAGAATATCACATTTGATAGTCTTTTTTCTTTTGTGTGTGACACTGTTTTTTTGTGTCGATATTTATTTATTGGTGTTTATGGTCACATACTTATGCACAATGGCTAATCGTGACCGCAACATAGAGATAAAGCCAAGTTCAGTCCATCATTTATATTCATGTTGCCAGGTTCAGATGCTTTCTATCCCAAACATCGATGACTAGGTCATATTTTATCAGTAAAACGGAGGACATATTGGCTTATAGTACATGTAGCATTCCATTGCCTTACGCGAATCCTTGTGTCATTGATAGGAATATGTAATGAGAAATCAGATGTGTTTTTAAATGCAATAGGTTGGATTCCACCCGTGATTTCCCAGTACATATGTTTATACTCTTTACCCAACAAATCGCCTGCATCCGCCCGCGTAATATGCAAATTGGCGAGGTGAAAAAATATTTTTCTAAATATTTCAACAAAACCATATCATGTGACCCCTCTTTGGAACGAGCTCGTTCCAATGAGGGTTCACATGATATGGTTTTGTTGAAATTTTTTTTAAAAATTTAAAAAATGATATTTAAAATAATAAATTTTGATATCGTCTGTGTTGGGTAAAGGGTTAATGGCTGTATTTTATTGAGTCATTTTGAGTACACACAACAGATGTGGTAAATAAAACATGTTACATGACTATCGGTTATGTTTTGATAGTGGTGTCTTTGCTATCCTTAAGCACAGGCTAAATCAGCAACGCTCGAAGGTAAATTTTGATGTAGTGTGTCATTAACTCCTTGCACACTACTGTAGATATTCTACCCTGGGCAGGAAATGTCTTGTGACTGAAATTGATATAATTTGGCACCTTTAACCAAATTTCCCGAGTACATTGATTGGACATTTTGACGAAGAATTTCTTGAGTTACGATTTGGACTCCAGCATTGTGTCCTTGGGCAAGGCACTTAACCCCGAATGTCCACATGGGGGCATAATGACGCCGTGTACTAAGGCGTACTGCACGTCGATGGTGCGCATGTCTTCAACCAATCTAACCCTACCTATGCTGCAGTACAGAGTTACGATGTTGGGGAGCTGGCAGCTGCTCATCGTTGCTTGGTGGTTCTCTCCGTGTACTCTGGCTTCCTCCACCCATAAAACTGTCATGGTCATGATTAGCCATTGTGCATAAGTACGTGACTTTAAACACCAATAAATAAGGCCTAAAAAAATAAAAAATCTCTTTTGGCTGCCGCATGCTCTCTTTTTATAACCAATTTAAACTTAAAAAAAAAAATTAAAATTAAATGGTTTATGTCTGATATTTTACCCAAGTTAAAAAAATTGATGAATTTGTCCCTTGAGTGCAAGAAGGCTTTGCAATGCTTTAGCATTGCAAAGCCTTCTTGCACTCAAGGGATGAAATACACCACCACCCATGCTATTTTGTAGATTATGAGGCCTAAAACTTGAACCAAGAACATGAACTTTTGATGGCTAAGAAATAATTACAGTTATTTACTGAAATAAAAAATAAAATAAAAAACCGCTCGCCCGCATGCAGTTTCACAAATAATGGCCTGAGAAACAGAAGATCTACTTTGTGTGGCCTAATAAATAAATTCTTGAGTTAAATTTACACGAGTTTTTCATCAACAGATTTGATAAAAAAAAATGTTTGAAAATACTCAGCAGGTTAATACTTAAGGGTTTACATGTGCACCAAACCAAGAATTGTCTGATGATATTGATGTCTTAGTATGGAACAGTGTGCTCCAAACTTGCACTTCACTGCAGTATTAGTATTTATTTAATGCTCAGGCATCAATTCACGCTGAAAAATTAAGTCATATTCCCCTGTCGGTCGGCAAAACGAAATATCAAAATGATATTTAGAAATCGATATTTCATCGTAGGTTCGGATGACGAATCACATGTACTTTAAACGAGTCAGCACATCAGTAATGAATTCCAGAGTCCCAAATACAAACGAATTCGAATAATTGATAGTGACAGTGACTAAATCAATTCATTAAATCAGCGGTTTCAAAGTTTGACTTTCTCATTCACCTTCCAGCGAAAAGCCGAAATCACTTTCAAATTTCTTCAGTTCAACTTCACACGTCTTCAGTGCATTGAGTTCAAAAAAAATAAAATGACGTGTCTTGTTATTGAAAATAAGAAAGTGGTGTTTTTTGTTATTGTTCTATTTCTTCGAAACACATTGCGATTATTTCAATTCGCCAGCCTTGGTAAATCGTAAAGTTAGGGGAGAAATAAGACGGGACTACTTTTTGTGCGGATATTCACACATTCCAATGGTTGGAGTTTGGTTGTTGTAATTTTTGTATGGACGCCGGTTCGGCACATAAATTTTGCGCCTTAATGGCAAATAAAGGCCACAAATTGGAGAGTTTGTAGTCGTAGAGCATTAAATAAAAAGAAAATTCACGAAAATTTGATGAATACCGAAAATATCTCGTTCGTGGCTACAAGAAATATGAGGATTTTCACTCGCGACTGCGTCGCTCGTGAAGATCCTCATATTTCTTTGTAGCCACTCACGAGATATTTTCGGTATTCATCAAATTTTTGTGAATATCCTCTATATCTCACGTGACCTTCTAGGCTTCTGATTGGACGAATGCTGCACCCCCATTTCATGTTGTTTGCATCTACAGAACTGACCAGGCACTACACCCAGGCACTATACGTTTTCTATTTTTTGCACACTACTATATCAGTTTTCTTTTCATACTGGGCGAATATAACTACTTAGGCTAAATGTAAATATCGATTCACAGAGGCACAACACCCACAAAATGACCCGGTAAGAAATCATTGTGGAAAAATGTATCGCTTTTCTATTGTTGAAGTCACATTTTCTGAGGCGTTCATTTTATTCCTTGAGAAGATGATCCATATCTCATTTCGAAGAGAATGATCCATACCTGGGTACAACTTTCATGAGAACGCGTCCGGATATGAAAAATCGTTTGTTTTGCTGCTCATATTATTTCGCTATTTAATTGTATGTTTTGGGCAGTAAACGAATAAATAATGGAATTCATTTGAATCTTCAGAGTTTTGTATCCCATACTGACCCATTCGGTAATGTATATGTGTGACAAATGTGTGGAAATTATCAAACTGCGTTGTTGTCAAATTTCGAAAATTATAGCTTTCATTCGCGAGTTGCACGATTCTAGAATACACAGTTCCGTTTGGGGGAAATGTTTTGTTTACCCTCGCCGACCGATTCAAAATTTGTCTTCTGCTCATATCATTAAGCCGTTTTTTGGAAGAAAATGTTTTTTGAAAACTAAATGGTATTTTTTTCTATATAATGCTGGTTGGTAGGGCTGCTACTTTGGTAATAGATTAACAAATCGGACAGATGTTTTTCTTGATGGGTGTTCGATATAATATAAGGATTAGTGCATGTCTTGTCATTGACTATGCACATATAGTGCCCAGTGAGGTGGTGTAGTTCCCTCCACTTCGCGGCGGGAACTACACCACCTCACTGGGCACTATATGGGCATAGTCAACTCCAAGCCATGCACTATTCCTTAAGTAGTGTATATTAACAAAAATGCAGTACTGCCCTGATTAGTCATTTAAAACAAGCTATTCACTGAAAATAGAATGTATTTTCATATTTGGAATTCACTTTAAAAAGTGTTTACAATCCAATATAATCATTTCCATCAGTTCATTGGATCCTGCACCCTATTTAACATTTCCCCAAACTAACCCTGTGCATGTTTACAGCCTTTTTCAGTGTATATTTTATGTAGTGTGTGGTAGCCTATGGCTGCCTATCAACTGATCATGTGCAATGCCTATGGCTAGTGAGTGTATATGTTACGTTACCAACAAAATTTGTGCAATCCACAGGGTTAGTCATGCTTGTCTTCCTAGTTATAAAGAAGGCCACGTCTACTGTGCGATTAACCATGTGCATTGCACGGCCCTAGTGCGTGCCCATTTTCATGTAGTGTGTGATATGGCAGTTACCAATTTTTATATCATTACATAACATTTCTATGTTTCCATCAATTTGACAAAGGGACATTACATGTAAGTGTTACTCTTCTCTGACCGTACATCGTCCATATGTCCGTCCCGAATTCGTTTCTTGGACGATAACTTTAGTTTGGCTGAACGAAATGAAACACAACTTCATACGTTGGTTTATAACCACGTAATAAAGGTTGGGATTGATAGTGGGCGTGGTCCGATACTTTTTGGTAGAGTTATGGTACTTTTAAGCCGGGACATTAGTGTCGCAGGGACACATTTGGTGGCCTGCTAAATTGGTGTTGTGATTTAATTTAGATTAGATATTGTCAAGTTATTTAATAATTCATTATCAACAGACATAAATGACTAGAAACTCATGCTTTTCAGTGGGGGCGGGGACATAGCCATGGCATTGCACTTGTTTTTATTACATTTGCATTGTACATTACACACGTTTAGTCAAGCTATCTGGTTATAAAAAAATGTTCATTATTAACTGAGAAACTAATCCTGTACACTGTACAGCCTTATTGTAAATCTCATCTACAGCAACTCTTTACTCAATGTAATGGCCTAGACCAGCCTGTAATATTATCATAATGCATTTAACCCTTTACCCAACGCAGACGATATCAAAATTTATTATTTTAAATATCATTTATTCAAATGTTTCCAACAATTTCAACAAAACCATATCATGTGACCCCTCGTTGGAACGAGCTCGACGAGCTCGTTCCAACGAGGGGTCACATGATATGGTTTTGTTGAAATTTTTTGAAAAATAATATTTTTTTCAACTGCTGAATTTGCATATTACGCGGGCGGATGCGGGCGATTCGTTGGGTAAAGGGTTAAATTTAGCTTATGACCCCTCATTTGAATGCATTGTGGAAAGGATTTTTTTTAGTGAATTCCAATTAATAGCTTGTTTTAGTGGACTATGAATTGATGAATACCATTACCGATAGTTATTTTTAGTAGGGTTGCATGGTATTCGAAACTGAATACCGGTATCAGGCTTAAAAAAAATATCACAGAGTACCGATATATTGAAAGACTGTCACCTGAACATATGTACCATAATCGAGACTTCAGCGATCAGTCAGAACGAATGAGCATGCCCTGATGATGCAGTTCGAAAAAAACTTTGCTCAATGCAGCGATATCAAAATTTATTATTTTAAGTACTAGTTAATCAAATTTTTCCTAAAAAAAATAAATCAACAAAACAATATGATGTGACCACTTGATGGAACGTGCTCGATGAGCACGTTCCAATGAGGGGGTCACATGATATTATTTTGGTGAAGGTTTTTGAGAAATAATATTTTTTTCAACTGCTCATTTTGTATATTATGTGGGTGAATATTGTTGATTCGTTTAGTTAATGAATACTATTATTTGGTCGAGATTACAGTTAAAAAAAACCCTCAAAAAATCTTAAAAATTAAATTGTGAGCATATAAATAATGACGATAAACTGATATTGTTGTAATTACATGGTGTTCAATCAATACTGGTTTAAATTCAGGTATATATCGGTTTATTGATATACCGTGCAGTCGTAATTTTTAGTTGCAGAGTCATGGCTGAATTTGTACCATAGTGTGTTTATCACTATCCTGTTTGTCCCATCTGAAACACTTTGGAAAACACAAACAAAAAAACAAACAATGCGATTGTTAACTATCAGGACACCAAACTACATTAACCCTTTACCCAACGCAGATGATATCGAAATTTATTTTTTTAAATATCATTTTTTTTAATTTTCAAAAAATTTCACCAAAACCATATCATGTGACCCCTCATTGGAACGAGCTCAACGAGCTCCACAAGCTCGTTGCAATGAGGGGTCACATGATATGGTTTTGGTGAAAATTTTTGAAAAAGAATATTTTTTCAACTGCTGAATTTGCATATTACGCGGGCGGATGTGGGCGATTCATTGGGTAAAGGGTTAAATAGTCAATTAGATACATGTACAACACAGTGACAACACATAACATTGTCGAGTAACATTTAGAAGCAAAGCAACCTGATATTTCGAGTCCTATGACATTTGATGAATAACACCTTGCCCCCATGGGATCCCTGGGAAGTGAAGCAGTGCTTGTTTTCTGTGGTAAAGAAGCTCTTTTACTGATAAAAGTGTACCCAGAGACCAATGCTTGGGGTGAAAGTCCTCTAAAATGGGCAACATGTGTATAAAAATTGATGGACTTGACTTTATATCCATAGTCACAATTGGCCATTGTGCAGAAATGAGTGACCTTAAACACCAATAAATAAATAAATAAATAAATAAATATGAATGAATCCATTGCTTGAAATGTCTGCCTGACCATCTGTTCTGACAGTCTGAAATTGAACGACAGGAATACAGAAATAGACAGAACTCGATGTGTGTTTGAATCGGTGGGTGTTTTACATAACAAGTTGGAATGGCGTAGTCATATTTTCATATTTTGCGAGAGCCGTATGATTACGCCATTCCAATGAGTTATGTAAAACACCCACTGATTCAAACACACATCACATTCTGTGTTTATTACACAACCCATACATTAAAATTCATTTAAATAAGCAAATTTTAATTCCGATGTTTAAACCCAAAGGTGAAGAATTTGTTTGTTTTGACTGAAGCTGTACAGATCAAATGGATCGATAAAAAATCAAAACAACCTTTTTGGAACCAGTGTTTGTTGAAATTTGTATCGCTGTTTCTCTTTGACTGGTGCCCATTAACGGCTAACCATTTGGTGGCTATTACTGTTAGTTAAAATATAAGCACAAATTTGTGCAGATTTGAAAACAGCTGGGAGAAAAATTTTTAAAAGAAGTTCGAAGCATGTCAGGATGTATGTAGTTTTACCAAAATCAAGTTTGCCAATTTAGATATAACAGATCCACAAAACGAGACAGCCACTGGACTGGGTTAATGTTCTGGTTGGAAATGATTGGGTTTTTCTTAAAATATTATCTCATTTTTGGTTAAGTATTTTTTTGTGAACCGTCTTCATTTTGCTTTGGACGTTTTCATTTTCACATGCGACAGACTGTCGATAATTGTATAACAAAATTTGGAAACTTTTTGAAGCATAACTAATGACTCGATGTGAAAGGAACTGGTATGAACGGTGCTGTGAAAAAAGTTCCGGCTTGTACATCACCCATTGAATACAGAATCATTTCTGTCATAGCAGCAATTCCGTTAAATACAAGGGTTTAAATTTGAATGGATGTGTAATAAATATATTTTCTTTGACAGGATATTCCTCTCTACAACTTGGTGTCTCAGGTTCGGCTAACAATACAGGTGACGTACAGATCACAGTGTCTGGTATAGTTGGTAGAATTTGTAATGATGGATGGGATGACAATGATGCCAAAGTGGTGTGTCGAGAACTAGGCTACACGAAGGGTCAGGCTTATATGCATGCAAGGAGTCCATATGAAACAAAGAGTCGTGGTGCTTTTTTTACCACAATGGTGAACTGTAATGGAGATGAAAGCTCATTAAATGATTGTAGTAAAGCAGGATATGGAACTGTTACATCATGTGCCTCTGGACATTTTGCAGGTGTTATGTGCTTTGATACCGAAGGTTAGTTTATAACATTTTTTTTCGATGCCTTATCTAATTTGCTGTTCATCTGATTTTATGTCATAAAACATGCTTACAGTGCAAAAATTATCAACCAGCCTTTTAACCCCTCACAAGGTGGTGGTAGTACAAACAGAATTTTCAACAATCACTCCGTTTTTATCTGGTATAACCATGAATTTAACCAATTATATATTGTTATGTCAGACAAGTTATATTTGGTTAACCCTTTACCTAACATGAAAAGCAGACGACACATGCAAAAAAAATTCTCGAATAACTAATTTTTTTCATTTTTTGTCTCAAAAACATAGGTTATGACCCCTCATTGGAACGAGCTCGACGAGCTCGTTCCAATGAGGGGTCATAACCTATGTTTTTGAGACAAAAAATGAAAAAAATAATGAAAATTAATTGGCGATTTTTGAGAATAGCGCTGGCCGGTTTTGGCCGTTACGTTGGGTAAAGGGTTAAATATCAAACAGCATTGTGGGAAATATTTGCTGCTGAAAATTTTGACATTTTGACATCAGAGTACTGAGGGTTAAGAAAAATTGTTTCTTTTGGTAACTCACTCGTCATTAAAATTTCGCAAAACGTATTTTTTTTTACCTGTTTTATTTTTAACCATTAAATATCTACACTGACTGAAAACCAGTTCTCTTCAAATTTTAACCCCATACACACAGAGGTGGAAAGATTGAAATGTAAAGCGTCATTTTTGTCCTGATATTTCAACAGCAATTTAACCAATTCAGTCCTGTTTGACAGAGCTCTGTCAAACAGAGACTGAATTGATTAAATTCCTAGTTGCATTATGGGAAAAAAGTTAATTCGTTGACATTTGTGTGCAGAGCGTTAATTTGTAAATAAAATGAAGGTACTTTTGAGTTAACACTTTGCCCAACGAACAGGATATTAATATTGTTATTTTTAGCTCACCTACTTCTATTAAAAGTGGTGAGCTTATATGATGATCTCGGGCGTCAGCGTCGGCGTCCGGCGTGTCCAATATTGTAAGATTTAATGTTAAGGTTAATTTCTCAAAGATCAGTGGGCTCAGGCCTTTGATATTGCATATGTAGATTGTAGGGGACTATCAGAACAGTATTTAATCCTGATACTACGACTGTTTTCCAAATTTCACCTAAAATTTTCTGCCAAAACTTGTAAGAATTTGCATTTAGGTGTTGTAAGAATTTGCGTTAAAGTCAGCTTTTGTGCAGATTGTGCTGCTTTAACTTCTCATTATTGTTTCATATTTCAATAACAACTGTAGGTATTATCCCTACTGTATGCAGAAATTTAAAGGAAATTTTCTTTTTTTTCAGTCAAAATTTTCATGTTTTTCTCGGACTAAGTAAATTTTAAGTTGTAAAACTTTGTAAACTTTTTGTTTAGGTGAGTTGTGTTTCTATGTGTCTTTCCAGGCGATTAATATTCTACACTTGGGTTACTGAACTCCATTGCAGTAATATTTAACCCTCATTACATGCATATTTGAGGAATTTGAGGCTGATTTTCTGCCAAAACTTGTAAGAAATAGCGTTTAGGTGTTGTAAGAATTTGCGTTAAAGTCAGCTTTTGTGCAGATTGTGGTGCCTTCACCTCTCATTACTGTTTATTTTCTCATTTCAATAACTACTTTAGGTATTAACCCTACTGTATGCAGAAATTTAACTGATTTCTTTTCTTTTTTTCAGTCACAATGTTCACGTTTTTCTCTGACTTACTCAATTTTAAGTTCAAAAAGTTTGTGTTAAGGTGAGTTTTGTTTCTATGTGTCTTTCCAGGCAATTGATATTGCACACATGGGTTACTGAACTACATTGCGGTAACGTTGCACCCTCATTACATGCATATTTGAGGAATTTGAGGGGGATTTTGGGGACTTATATTCACTTTCTTTAAAAAAAATTTTTTTTAACTTTTTTTTTTTATTTAATACTTTCTCATACTTGTTACTAGTAACATTGAGGCTTACTTTAGTTGTTTATGTGAGTTATTTTGTTGGGACTTATAGTCACTTTCTTGAACGAATGTTTTTCCGCAACTCCTCTTTAACCAATGAATGTACTTCAATTTCAATTTCAGTGATTTATGAAAGCCTTTCCTAATTCTTATTTATGATTTAATATCTGGCCTCACGATTCATATTCTTAATCATAAACATTTCTAAAAGAAAAAAATGCTTTTACATCCAATGATTCTGTGTTGAATTGATATATAATAAATGCAGAAATATAGATTTTCCAAAGCCATCACATAAACCACATTAATCATTTGATACCTAGTTAATGATTTATATTAACTAAATATTAGGCATGTTACATTGGAACGACATTATCAAGCGCGAATGTAGGTGAGCTTTGGGATGTAACATCCCTCTTGTTATTATTTGTCGCTGTAACAAGCAGCTCAATATGTGGCAATATCAGTCAGTCGGTCAATCTGTGAGTCTGTCCATCTGTCTGTTAGTCTATCGGTAACCAACAAGATTTTAAACTCAATAACCTTCAAAATACTAGCTAGAATGACATCATATTTGGGATGCAAATGTATCTTAGCCCACTTTCAATGTAGGATTTATTCACAGTATTTTTGTCAGTGTCATCACCTTTTATACACTTGGAATTTGTTATATTTTTACCATCAACCACAGCTTACATGCGATCTTGCTTTTATTTTGTTAAATATTTCAAAAAATTTCAATGAAACCATATCAAGTGACACCTCCATTGGAACGTGCACAATGATATGGTTTTATGAGAAATAATTTGAGAATTTTTTTTTTTTTTAACTTTTCAATTTGGTGTGGATGCAGCTGATTATTTAGATAAAGGGTTAATAATTAATGAGTGACAATTTCCAGGTGTGTAAATATTTGAAATGTCAGAGACCTTTAAAATCGTTCACCCTTTCCATGGATTAATGGTAAAAAACCTATCTCCCTTCTTTGTCAAAAATGGAAAAATGGTGGGTTATTAACTGGTAGAGTGCTAAGTTTTTTTGGTTGTCAGAATTTGTTCACATGTTATTGCTCTGTTACAATTTATGGGAGAGTGCCTACAGGTACTCTCCCATAAATTGTAACAGGGCAAATCCATACAGACTAAATAATATCACATCAAAAATTAATTGAAGCACATCCACAGAATTTGAAGCTTTCAAGATGTGGTACCCACACTTCAGAATAAAGCCCAAAAATGGGCTTCCAGCACTCAACCAGTTAAATCATGAATATTATTTTCACTTGCCAAACTAAAGAGCAGGTTTATCGTCCTTGCAGGTTTATAGAGAGGAACAAGAGAGGCTCTTACCCCACTTGCATCTAAGCAACAGTATTTCATTCTCAACATATAACATGTCAGACATACAGAAAAGAAGGTAGAAAAATACATCAGCCCTTCTATAGAAGGATTGATACCTATGTTCCGTCTCTAACTCCTTTAACTCCTATTTCCCTCTCTAACTCCTTTAAGTTAGAGCTGGAACTACAGATGCTCTTTCTAGAGGAGTGTATTTCAAACAACCAGGGACCGACCTGGGCATGCGCCAGTGCGTATTTGGTTCTGAAACATCAGGACCAGGCTCTTAAATCTCAGAAATAGGCTTCTCAGTTGGCGCGTAACTTCTCAGATCATATTTTGATATTCTTTTGATGGATAATCGAGAGAGACACTCTTACATGTATTATATTTATGATTATCATTTATCATTGTTGTAGAGTGCTAAAGTTAATACTTCAAGTCTTAATTCCCAAGCATTAATCTTCACTGTGGTTTCTGATCAAGTCTTGGCTGCCTAAATAGGCAGCCAAGACTTGATCAGAAACCACAGTGAAGATTAATGTTTGCTATAGTGTACTAAATGAAAATGATGAGAGCTATTACATACTTTCTGTGTGTGTTACAAACAGCAGTGTGACTCCGAAAATTGAAATCTGACGCATGAATTGAAAAAATAGGCTCCGAGGCTAGAGCGTATTTTAAATAGTCCTGATCGGTCCCTGAACAACCTTTCTCCAATAGGTGGCTGGGCCTTCGACCAAGCATTTCCAAAGCTCAAGACCATCGCCCTGACATTTGCAAACCTTGCATACATGATATTTTCATTCATATCCTTTCGGCTGGAGAGACTGTTCAAGGCACATTAGACCAAGCAAAGCTAATCTGACCAGCACTAGCCATGCCAAATGTGCACACCATATTACCCAAATCCACTTGGTTCAAGAGCACCATCACATCTAAACAGTACAAAGGACCAATCGTCGCCTGAGTGCTAGAATGTTCTATGTCCCCTATGGTACATAGGACATTCTAGCACCAAGGCGACGCAATGAAACCCAACTGTACTTAATGACACTTTAACAGCCAAGGTCATATCGTGTCGATGACAGTTTTACAGGTGGCGGAAGCCAAAGTACCAGGAGAAAACCACTGAGCAACGACAAATGCAGATTCACAATAACGTAACTTTGCACTGCAGCACATGCAGTGATAGATTGGGTGAAGACATGCGCATCATGAACATGCAGTGCATAGCGTCATCGTGCCCCCATTTGGACAATCGGGGTGAAGAGCCTTGCCCAAGGACACAACACACATGCGCGAATCCAAATCGATTGCTCAGATGGTGGCATTGTAGTAACCGTTTCTCATCAGATCACCAAAGTCAAGCAACGTCGATCCTGGTTAGTCCGTGGATGGGTGACCGTCTGAGCAATCGATTCGGATGCCCGCATTGTGTCCTTGGGCAAGGCTCTTCACCCTGATTGTCCACATGGGGGCACGGTGACGCCGTGTACTAAGACATACTTCACATCGATGGAACGCATGTCTTCAACCAATTTAAACCTGCCTGTGCTGCAGTGCAGAGTTACAATCTTGTCGAGCTGGCAGCTGTTCATCGTTGCTCAGTGGTTCTTTCCAGGTACTCCTGTTTCCCCCACCTGTAAAACTGTCACCGACACGATATGACCCTGGCTGTTAAATGTGTTGTTAAATCTTAATAAATAAAAAAAATCAATCGCTCAGATGGTCACCCATTCAAGGACTAACCGGGCTTGACGTCGCTTAACTTCGGTGAGCTGACGAGAACTGGTTAACGCAACACCATCGCGCCCCCACTTACTCCTATTAATCACAATAAAGTATTTGTGGTTTCTTACTTTATTGCTATTTTAATGCATGAATCTTACTCTGATGTAGATGAATGAAATTCTGAATGCTGTCAACTTTGGAAATTTCGAAAATCTATTCTGGGAAGTTTCCATAATTTTACAAGTGTAGTTAGTTTGAAAATAAATGTAGTTCTAGATACAATTGCACGTTATTTATCCTTATATTGATTTTTCACGTGAAAGGTGAATTTCCATAACTGCATATAATAAACAGATTATTATGACAGTAAAGAGATCTGATTTGTCTCATTCTGTCTTGTTGATGAGGTCAAATCACCAGATCACTGGCGGTTCGTGTTATCTGCCAATCTGACCTCATCAACTCAACAGAATATGACAAACCAGATCGTTTTACGGTTAAAACAATTTCTATGTATTATGCATATGCAAGATACACATTTTTATTAGGGGCCCCTGATGCATACTCTCAAGCCAGAAAACAAGCAAACTGTCATCTGCAAAATGAGGTCCCCAGAGGGTGAATTTAGTGATGATACCCTGCACAGCAGGCTAGCATCAGTAAATTTACTCTCTGTGAATCTCAGTCTGAATCAGGGTCTCAAAACTAAACAGAAAGAGGTACCCCAGAGGATAAATTGGCCCACTGTATGGGATAGCATCATCAAATTTACCCTCTGGGAACCTCATTTTGCAAATGTCAGACTGCTTATCTTCAGACCTGCACACTCTATTCTGGTAATTACAGACCTAATAATACTTTTATTGTAAGATTAATAAGTTATGAATCTGTTACTTTTTTCTTGTTAGGCATTTATTACAGATTAGCAGGTGGTACAGATTCGGAAGGTAGATTGGAGGCATCTGTTGATGGTAACTGGGGAACAGTATGTAACAGCTATTTTTCTAGCGTAGCTGCATCTGTATATTGTCGAAGCATTGGGTTTAAAACGGGAAATACACTCTATGGGACTGGTCATGTCTATGGAATTGCAACAGGAATTGTGTATGAGCCTAAGATAAGGTGTGCTGGTAATGAGACGAGCTTGACTCAGTGTCCTCATTCTGGATGGGAGGTTTCTACGTCTATGTCCTACTGTAATAATCATCGCTCTGACGTAGCAGTAAAGTGTTATGGTGTGGGTAAGTAATATCTGTCATTCACAACCTATTTTTTTGGCTAAGTGCAGCCAATACAGAAAATCCTTTATTTGTCTTGAAAGTTTAATTGCAAGATCATCTCATTTGCAATTATTGTATTTCGGTTTTGTTTCATCACAGTATGGAAAACAGACTTTTTTGTTTTGGTATTTTGATTTGATTAACTAATTAAAAATTTACTGTAAAATAATAAATTATTATATGTGTGAACTATTTTGTGTACGAATGCACACTGCAAAAAATATTGCACTCAGAAGAATTATAAGTTTAATTTTTTTACTCCTTCCTTTTGGTCTGTTTCGGAGAGTTTTCCACTGAAATTATATGTGATACAGTAGAACCTCTGTCTTGAGAGACCGCCCTTTGGTCCACACAAAAGTGGTCTCTCAAGACAGGTGGTCTCTCATGTTTCAGGTTTTCTCAAGTCAGGGAATAACCAACCACAAAATTCAGAAATGGGGAATTACTTTGTTGTTGTTCTTTTTTATGAAGATTTTGTAACAAATTGAAATGGACTGTTATAAAAATTATAAAAAGAAATTAGTGTTTAAAATCTTCACTGAAAATTTTCAACACAAATTTATTTTTATAATCCTATCTGTCATATTTCAGGTATGTATGAAACTGTTTATTCAGCAATAATCCTAATCTTTTTTCAGGGATCTTATAAAAACATCTCAATATTTAATGAGTTATGTAACTGAATAGCAATTGAACCCCATTTAAGAGCTTTTAATACTTTTAATTATGTTAGTATAACCACAATGGATTTTCCAATTCCAGAACAGGTAAAAAGTTTTTGTCATGGTTTCAGTCTTCAAAGGGGCGGTCTCTCAAGACAGGTCCATTATGGCATAAAAATACAAGTTGGTACCAGGTCACAGTGGTCTCTCAAGACAGGTGGTCTCTCAAGACAGGTGGTCTCTCAAGACAGGTGGTCTCTCAAGACAGGTGGCTTCCCATAGCAGGTCCATTATAGAGTAAAACCAATCGGTGCCTGGCAGATGTGGTCTCTCAAGACTGTGGTCTCTCAAGAGACAGGTTTTACTGTACACAGAATCTTTAGCTTGTGGCCAGCTAATTGTGAAACTTACTAAAGTCAATCAGAGTCTAGTATTGTGTTGAATACATGTTCTGTAAAGTCCACTTTAAGCTGGGGACTCATGAAGTTTTAAGATGTATTCTGTATACACAAGGGGTATATTGGTTTCATTATCCCCACAATGAAGAGGAATATTAGTCTCACTTTCTCCATCTTTCTGTTGGACCTATTTCCTTCCTTCCTTCAAGAAGTGCTTCACATGGAAGATGAAATTGCATATGTTTACTCCTTTTGAAATGAGGATAACCCCATTGATTTTGAAGGTCACTGGTTATGGTCACCATTATCCATCTCCCACTCTGTCGGTTTGTAGACATAACACTTTCTGTGCTCTAAATCAAGAAGTGTTTCATCTCAGAAGAGAAATTTCACATGGACTTTCCTTGGGGTATAAAGATAATTCCTCTTGATTTTGAAGGTCGAAGGTGAAGGGTATTATCTGTCTGTCCATCCATTTCTGGACACAATGCTTTATGTACTTCAAGTCCAACCCAGGAAGATGAGATGACACATGTACAAGCCTTTTGGCAAAAGGACAACTCCCATCCCTCATGGTTTGGGAAGTCATTGGTCAAGGTTGTCTGGGATATAAATAGCTTGCAGTATACCTCGTTTCAGATATGAGTATGTGCAAAAGGGGGACTTCCTTGACGTGCTGCTTGAAGACTTTAGAGGACACGATCCTGGCTGGTTGAGGAGAATAGTGGCCATGATTTGACAGTGTAGACCAATGATAGATAGGCTCAGGTCAATCAATCATGATTCTCACAGGGTCTTTGATTAAAGGAACAGTCTTTAATTTCACTATGGGTGATACGAGGGCTTGAAATCCTGAAAAAAATGTCAGGAGACCATGAAAAGAGTTGAATATTCACCAAATATAAATGCTGACGAAGCACGTAATTATACCTATCAAGTTTTATATGCCAGAGTTTGTGATGGCATAGTCCCACCTAGGACCCTTTCCTTCTGTTATGGGGTAAACTAAATTAACAGCTCATCCATTTAAGCTGATTCTTATCAAACCAGATTCTTAATCTGTTTTATCTCACTTAATCATTTTATAGACCTTCTAGACCCACGTGTACTTGGACGTAATGCACGTCGATGTTGCACCTGTCTTCGACCAATGCTAACCCGGCTTGTGTGGAATTCGTCCTTTGGGGAGTGTGACAGCTGCTCGCCGGCCGTAATTAATAAGTAAAGAAATAAGCCTTCCAGAAGGCTACATGTGTTCTACGGGATTCAAATCAGGGCTCATTGCAGACCAAAGTAGTGTTGTAATAGCGTTGTTCTGATGGAACGTTCTCACAGCATGGGTACAATGTGGCCTTGCATTGTTGTCTTCGAATACAGGGCGAGTAGTCAACCGGTGGTTGTCAGAATGAAGCACAACCCCCAGATTGAAAAATGCCCCGATGTACTGATGACCATTAATATTCACACATTCACATTCACCATTACAGTTATTGAGAGTGGCATCCCCAGATCATTACTAATCCTCCACCATAAGGAACAGTTGGTCTGATGTTCCTGGGCATGTAAGCAGTATTTCTATGCCTCCACACTTTCATGTGACCATCTTTGACGTGAAGCAGGAACCTACTCTCGTCTGACCAATGGACTCTCCTCCATGTCCCGAGATGATGCCATGCCATTCACTACACCAAACATCGTCTTTGATGCTGATCGGACAGAGGTGGATGCTTGATGGCCCTTCTGGTCCCCACACCCAGTGTTTTAAGACAGTTTTGGACAGTTCCGTTGCACAAACACCTGTTGTGGATCCAAAGGCATTTCAAAATCCCACTTGAAGCAAATGGTCCATGCCTAATGAGGCATACCAGACACTGTTCTTCCCGAGGAAAGGCTTTTCGGGGTTGCCCAGGTCATGGTCGGTCATTAACATCGTTGTTACAGTACGTGGAGAGTGTATTATCACTAGATCACCCGCAGAGTGGAGATTCCACCCGAGCAATAATTGCAAATTTCTTGCAAAGCATAACCGGCACAATCAAAGTTTCAGCCAATGGACCTCCGGGTTAAACCCGGAGGTCCATTGGCTGAAACATTGCTTGTGTTTTTTGTCGATATGTACAGAATTTGAAAGTTATAGCTTGGGTGATAACTCCACTCTGCAGGTGATTTAGTTACAATCCACTCTCCACGTACTGTATGTTGATTTTTTTGGAGAAGTCTGCTGATGGCAGAATGACTGTAGCCAAGTTGCCTTCCAATAGCTTTGAATGGCATGCCTGTTGCCTGCATGCCACCGATTTGCTTCAAGTCATCTTATACAATGTAGAAGACTAATCAAACAGGGAAAGATATAAAATAAACCCAGAAAAAAGAGTAATTTTGTCTTACAGTTAAAACTAGAAGTCCTGTCACGAACTGTGCGCTTATGTAGGCTTAATTGCACGTTGGATTTGTGCGCAATTGCCATATCGAATGGCATCCAAAGCACGGCAGGTTCTCCTGGTTACTCATAGCAAACACATGCAATGTTTCTGCCAATGGACCTCCGGGTTACCCGGAGGTCCATTGGCTGAAACATTGCTTGTGCACAGGCCATATGTACAGAATTTGATAGCTTTACTTGGGCCATAACGCGTACATTAACACGCATATCAACGTGATATTTGTGCGCATTTCATGACAGGACTTTTAGTTTTAACTGTATATGCCAAACAAGCTGAAGTCAACCATAGAATTCGAGTTTGACAGCACCCCCATCAAGGCTTCTTCTTCAGCCTCCCATGACGACATCAAAAGTAATTTGGAGGGAAAACTGGACATTGACATCATAATCCAAAGAGGAAAAAGAGTACTGTTTACATTGATGGATGCTGGTTTTCATTGTGCAAATGGACTCTCACCATATATCTCAGTAAACTTATGGAAAGTATTTGTTCTACCAAGAATACTGTATGGAATTGAATCCACCAACTTCAAAGAGATCTACAGTTAAAACCAGAAGTCCTGTCATGAAATGCGCACAAATAACACGTTGATATGCACGTTAATGTGCACGTTATGGCCCAAGTAAAGCTATCAAATTCTGTAAATATGGCCTGTGCACAAGCAATGTTTCAGCCAATGGACCTCCGGGTAACCTGGAGGTCCATTGGCAGAAACATTGCATGTGTTTGCTATGAGTAACCAGGAGAACCTGCCGTGCTTTGGATGCCATTTGATATGGCAATTGTGCGCAATTCCAACGTGAAATTAAGCCTACATAAGCAGACTATTCATGACAGGACTTCTAGTTTTAACTGTTGACAAACTTGAACTATTTCAAAGGAAAATTTTAAAACAACTACACACTCTTCCTAAAGAAAAGCTAATGCTGCTATATATACCTTACTGGGTCAACGTCCATTAGAAACAATAATTTATAAAAGAATTACTAATACTGTTTGGTAGGTTTTGCTGAGAGACGTCATCAATAGAAAGACAAACTGCTGAAAGACAACTTTCCATCTCAACTCAAACAGTTGGTTCATTAAAATAAGGAAAATATTGTGGAAGTACGACGTGCCATCTTCATTTGAAAATCCACAAATGAAGAAGGAATGGAAGCTGTTAGTAAACAGGAAAATAAATTTTTACTGGGAATATAACATTAACTCTTTACCTAACAGTGTTTTTCAAAAATAAATTAAATTTCACATTTTTCGAATACAAATTTCATAATTTTTCAATAAAACCATACAGATATGGATATCATTAGAATCAGCTCAATTATATCCATATTTGTGTGGTTTTATTGAGAAATTTCCAAGATATTTTGAGCAGCAGTTGGCTTATTCTGGTTAATTTTCTGGACGTTTTTGGCTGCTATGTTAGGTAAACAAGAAATTTTCACTAAATCAACTTTAAGATACATAATTCCAATCACAGTCAAAATTGGACAAGCACATCATGTCTGGACTTCAGTGAGAAGTAACATCCAATATATAAGAAGAGCTATCCTGGAAGTACAGATATTAACTGGTACCCACATCTTACAAACAAGACTCATTTGTCCGAAAGGCAGTGGAATGCTTCCTAACTCAGTTTGCTTGCTTTGTGAAACTACTGAAGAAACGATAGAACACTTCCTTTGTTCCTGTTCTCATCATCAAGTACAAGGAACCAGATATTCAGCCTTATTGGAATTGAAACATCATTTCAACAGAAGCTTTTGAAATCATAACTTTCAACTTTTCTCTACTAACCCATCTATATATAGAACAATACGTGTGTGAGAATGGGTTAATCGATATGGCACGAGTGCTAGCATGGAAAGATAAAATGAGAGGCTGCAGTGTTCGAGTCATTCTGTGTTGTTCTGTGTTTATTACATACCCTCACGTCTATTAATCAATAATTATAAGGACACTCAGCAATTGATTTGACAACTATCAACGAAAATAACACACTTTATCGCCTACCAAATTTGCGAGGGGAACCCGTGCTACTGTTTTGTCCCCTGAGTCCCAATGTGTTTTATATGCCTACCAACACATGGAACACATTGGAACTCAGGAGACGATTTTAAGCTATTGCTACAGTTAAAACTAGAAGTCCTGTCCTGAAATGCGCACAAATAGCACGTCGATTTGCGCGTTAATCTATGCGTTATGCCGATGGTGAGGCTATCAAATTCAGCACATACGGCCTGTGCACAAGCAAAGTTTCAGCCAATGGACCTCCGGGTAACCCGGAGGTCCATTGGCAGGAACATTGCTTGTGTTTGCTATGGGTAACAAGGAGAACCTGCCATGCTTTAGGTGCCATTTGATATGGCAATTGCGCACAATTCCTACACGCAATTACGCCTAGGTAAGCGCACAGTTAGTGACAGGACTTCTAGTTTTAACTGTAGCAATTCAAATTATATTTGCTTGCACGATTTGTAGAAACTTTCAGTGAAATTCCACTTCTATATAACCCTTTACCCAACACAGACGATTTCAAAATTCATTATTTTAAATATCATTTTTTTTAAAAATTTCAACAAAACCATATCATGTGACCCCTCTTTGGAACGAGCTCGACGAGCTCGTTCCAAAGAGGGGTCACATGATATGGTTTTGTTGAAATTTTTCGAAAAATAATATTTTTTTCAGCAGCTGTATTTGCATATTACGCAGGCGGATGCGGGCGATTCGTTGGGTAAAGGGTTAAAAATAGTCTGTCAAAATTTCCGCTCTGCACATATGTGCGGAACAGATTTTCATTTTCCGTATGGTTTAGTGTTGCTGTAGAAAATGATTTCATAGAACAGGCGTGTAATAAAATACTAAACCGTTCTTCTGATATAGTTTCAACAATCCTTGTACTAACACTTCCACTTTTACATGGACATGAATATTGGAGTAGAGCATATATGGAACAACTTCACCAGCTTAGATCAGTGTTACACTACAGAAGAAATTCCATGATTAACCCTTTGATACTTTTGTACATCTTGTGACGTACCAAAATCAAACAGCGCGTTGATGCTTTTGTACGTCTTATGATGTACGAAAATCAAACAGCGCATTGATACTTTTGTACGTCTTATGACGTACGAAAATCAAACAGCGCCTTGATACTTTTGTACATCTTATGACATACGAAAATCAAACAGCACGTTGATACTTTTGAATGTCTCATGAAGTACGAAAATTAAACAGCGCGTTGATACCTTTGTACGTCTTATGACGTACGAAATCAAACAACGCCTTGATACTTTGTGGTCAATTGTTTTGTTATTATTTTTTCAATTTTTTAAAGTTTTAACCTCTATTCCTATTTTCTCACAAATAGTGCTCAGTGACAACCATTGAGCCAAATGTTATCGCAGCTTAAAATACTGATATAATCCCGCTGTCAAGACTTCTTAACTGGTTGAGTGTAAGAAGCCACTATCAAGGCTTTTAAAAAATAAGGATACCAGAGCAAAAGCCAGCAGCACTTCCCTTGCTTATATTTCATATTCAGAGAAACACAAATAATATTTTGTTT
Source organism: Pictodentalium vernedei (assembly GCA_031216915.1). Lineage (NCBI taxonomy): Eukaryota > Metazoa > Mollusca > Scaphopoda > Dentaliida > Dentaliidae > Pictodentalium > Pictodentalium vernedei. The sequence goes on along the minus strand of CM062296.1, from coordinate 83,160,830 downwards.
ATATAAATTTGTTTTATGACAAATTATTGGAGAGTGCCTGTGGGCATGGTGCCCGTGGGCACTCTCCAATAATTTGTAATAAAACGAGTTTTGAATAACAAATTCAGACCACCAAAAATAATCTAGCCCTCAACCAGATAATCACTAATGTGAAAAATATCTTGTTATATGTACTTTCCGACGTTTGACGTCGCATTTTGAAAAACGTTGAAAAAACTGAATTCCCAGTGACGTTTGAACATCAGGACAATTAAAGTCTCAAAGGTTAAATAAAGAAAATCAATGAACAAAAATAAAAAAAAACTCAATCACTTTATTTCTGTTAGTTTCAAATCAGTGATCCAATCAGTGTATACATTCAATTATCTCAATTTCAACTTTTACTCTGGAATACTGAGCTGCTGCGAAAAGTAAACGCAGGAATTTTAGAGATAGAACAGTGCTTTGTGAAAGTGGATAACAGAGTGAGTGGATAATTGACTAAAAAAGGAGTGGATATTTGAACTAAATAAAGAAATTTATATTCCTTTATTTTCTTTTTCGTTGATTTTATTCATCAGGAATCATCATTTAAGTGAATGCGGTTGTCAATAAGTGATGTGCTTATGTCACCTATTTTCGCTTCGGCACTCGTAAATTGACCACGCAGCTAAATTAAAATGAATAAAATCGAAACAAACATGGATATAAGTGAAATATTTATAATAAACAACTTGTTTATTAAATATAATTAACTTGTCTGCATATTGTTACTTCCAATCGTATTGATCAGAAATTTGAAGGCTTATATTTTAAGATTGACTGTCTCGAAACGGAAAAATTGTCGACTATACTATTTTTGGGGATTTTTGTTCAAAACCATTTCCATTCTGGGAGGCCAGGAACTGCACTGAATTTATCAGATTTTCACGCTGTCGGGGAAACTGTCTCCTTCATTGTGTGCTCATAATTATAATACCCAGGCCCATTTGTTGGTAAGCACCCCCCCCCCCCCCCCCCCCCCCCATGCCATCTCCACACACACACACACACACACTTGTCGGAGAAATTCTGGTGTCACCACTGTCCATTCCAATCTGATGCTATAAGCTGAACTTGAATGCTTTTTTGAAAGTATTATTGTGTGGTTTTGGCCATCACGTTGGGTAAAAAATTGATATCGATGATATTTACACTAAGACTGTACAGTGCATCGTGTTAGTTACAGTACAGTCGCCATGGACTGGTCACTTTCCACATGTGGGCAATATTTCCACGGACGCAATAGTATTAGATTCCAAACACTAATTACAGGAATAATCATCAAAAATATAATAATGAAGCACTGGGCACAACCCGGTGCTTCAATAATTAAAATTTTGCTAATGATGGTTTTTACTACCTGGTAAACAGATGCGTGGACATAACTGCCCATGTGTGGATCATGACCAATCCACGGCGACTGTACTGTAGTTACTGTATTGATAATGAAGTGTTTGTTACAACCAGAAAGTGTGACTTGCACAGGGTTAGTCATACTTTATGGTTATAAAACAATTGAGAACTGCCATATCATGCACTACATGGAAATATACACTCTCTAAGTTTGTCCAAACTACATGGCTAGTTTCATTATACCCCTTGCAAACAAAGTTTGGGGGGGGGTATGTAGGAATCACCCTGTCCGTCTGTCCATCCTTATAAGCGCAACTCCTCCTAAACCGTTTGAAGAATCTTCATGAAACTTTACACAATGGAAGAACTCCATATGAAGATGTGCATGAAGCAATATAATTCCGTTCTGACATTTCCAAGGGGAGATAATCTAACTTATACATTTGAATTGCTACATCATATGGTTGTGTCCTCGTAAGCGCAACAACTGAGACTCGGGGGGGGGGGGGGGGGGGGGGGGGGGGGATCACTTTGTGAGCTTGCTCACAGTACCTCTAGTTATTATTAATTCGCATAATAGAGTTCTATGCATTACACAGACTTAGTTGGTAAGCTAACATACACTGGCCTAACCATAGTTATTGCAAAAGATTAGCTGACAGGCTGCCTTTTCCCACAATACATGAACATATACACTGACTAAGGCTGTAAAAATGCACAATGGTTACATGTTAACCCTTTACCCAACGAATCGCCCACATCCATCTGCGTAATATGCGAATACAGCAGCTGAAAAAATACTATTTTTCGAAAAATTCCAACGAAACCATATCGTGTGACCTCTCTTTGGAATGAGCTCATTGAGCTCGTTCCAATGAGGGGTCACATGATATGGTTTTGTTGAAATTTTATGAAAAAAATTTATAAATGGTGTTTCAAATAATAAATTTTGATATCATCTGCTTTGGGTAAAGGGTTAAATAGGGTACAGGATTCAAGTACCAACATTTTATATAGAACATTATTTTGTTACAGTTGATTGAATAGTGTTAGTAGGCACTCTCCAACACATGGTAATAAAACAATTATTTATGAATATTAAAATGTGCTAACCAAGACTCCTCTTGTTCGTACATTTGAAAAAAAAAATATTCATGGTACAAATCACTTATCAAACAAAAATATTAGCACTGTACCAGTTAATAGACCAGTTTACTAGTACAATCAATCAAGCCGATGAGGCCAGACGAAAATCAACACAAATATTATCAGTTGCCCCAAAACAAATAAAAAACCTCACATTGAACAGAATAAAGAAAAGTATAAATCAGAACAGAAGAAAGCTGTGTTCACTCTGGCATATATATTTTTGATGCCAAATGTTTAGCTAACTCAATTTTTTTGGTGCCAGACAAAACACCAATCTATTTCAATACATTTTTATGGAAAGTAAGAATCCAGCAATATTAATATATATAAACAGGAAAAATATTCAAACTTACACATATAGAAGATGGTGAGTAGTTGTCGAAAACAAATGTGACTCAAATCATGCAAGAAAGTACAGTAGAATCCTCTTAATTGAATATCCATTTTGTCAGTGAAAATTATTCAATTAACAGGACTATACAATTAACAGGGATTTGGTCAGTTTCCTGTGTTCTGGAGGTAAACTGAGTATTTATTTTATTATATCTTGTTTGACAGAGCTCATAGAGCTCTGTCAAACAAGATATAATAGAATAAATGCCTGTATTGGATGTAGTGAGGCCAAAAAGTTTGATAAATAAGGGGAATTTGGTGCGTGTCACAGTCATTTTTTCGACACATGGCACAAATTTATATACAATTAACAGGAGTTTACTCTACAACCTAAATGCAATTAACAGGTCAAATTTGTACTGAAGGTATGGTAAATGGTTTTGTGTTTGAAAATTATATTCAATTAACAGGGATATACAATTAAGAGATATCCAATTAAGTGGGCTCCACTGTATAAGAAAAAATATATGAAACTAGGCAATTTTTCAATGATTGCATCTCTGGGTAAAGACTAAAGGCCAAATGACTGAAGCTTTGCCTGCATCTTTCTCCCAGGAGGTGAGTTACTGAAAGGGTGGAAACCCCACCCAGCAGTTGTTTTAATGGCCGTGTGCTTTATTTTAGTTGCTCTCTTAACCCTTTTAATTTGAGGGGCCCTTTTTTCGGCCTAGGTACATGACATGTCATACTTTCGTTAAGTAGGATGGCTGCTAAGTGAATATGTGTGGTAGAGCGTCAAGGCTGCATGTTGAAAATATTAACTGGTCTACCCCCAAATAGTAAATATGAACTCTTCCAATTGCTGTAATTGAAAAGACTTGGAATATACCATCAGGGTTGAAAGGGTTAAATATCACATCTTCCGTGAACATTTCTAGAAGAAACATGTCGACATATAAACAATAAGCATTGATTTAACCCTTTACCCAACGAATCGCTCGCAGCCGCCCGCGTAATATGCAACTTCAGCAGTTGAAAAAATATAGTTTTTTTTTTTAATTTCAACAAAACCATATCATGTGACCCCTCGTTAGAATGAGCTCGTCGAGCTCGTTCCAACGAGGGGTCACATGATATGGTTTTGTTGAAATTTTTTGAAAAAATTATATTTAAAATAATAAATTTTGATATCGTCTGCATTGGGTAAAGGGTTAACTTAAGATCTTTTCTTGAAGGCCTCATCAAAGTTGAATTCTTTCTTACACGGACCATTAACCCTTTTACCACCACGCCCACTTTAGCCATAAATGGAGGACCTCTACATACGCCTGTATGCGAGGAAGTTTAATAAGATTTATGACATACTTGAAACTCTATCATCTGACTAATTGTTGGAAAGGGCTCTCTGAGCCCTTTCCAACAATTAATCCGATGGTAGGTTTAATCTGTGCATGCCAGAACGTAGAGATAATCATAAAGTAGGTGACAAGAGTCGTTTTCTGCAGCGTAAGTGTTAAGTGAAATTTCCGTCAGAACAACAAATTTCCTTTCACAATCAACAGTGCATGTGAGAACCGATACACAAACTAACAACATCCAATGCCCTTTCACAGTTATCGGCGGGCACCACTGATACACAAAATAAATGCTTTGTCAGACTACCGATAGTTGCAAAGAAGTTCTACAGGCCAATACTTAAAGCACTCTGGCAACCGTTATCAATATCATGTAGGTCTAAGTCTTTTTTCGCTTTACAAAACTGATGGATAATACTAATCAGAGACCAGAGTCCTGAAGCAGTACAAATGGGCCGATTGTTTATGATAACACAGAGCGAATTTACATGGTGAGGGGAGGAGGAAGGATGCTTTTTCTATTTTGAACACTGTTGGCCATAACAGTAAGCGTGTCTAAACCCCTCAGTGGCCCTCAAGTCTGTGACTCTGTCACTGACTAAAACAAATCACAGGACAAATGTTTAAATTATCAACAAATCATTGTCAGTGTAAGTTGTGATTTATAAAATTAGATAATATAGCGTTTGACTGTAATAAAGGGATTAACCCTTTACCTAACATGAAAAGCAGACGACACTTGCAAAAATAATTCTTGAATAACTATTTTTTTTCATTTTTTGTCTCAAAAACATAGGTTATGACCCCTCGTTGGAACGAGCTCAATGAGCTCGTTCCAACGAGGGGTCATAACCTATGTTTTTGAGACAAAAAATGAAAAAAATATTGAAAATTAATAGGCGATTTTTGAGAATAGCGCTGGCCGGTTTTGGCCGTTACGTTAGGTAAAGGGTTAAGTTTCACTGATTGTCATAATCCAAGCACACACAGAACAAAATGTGCGAACCGTTAATTCTGATGTGGAAATTGAGTTGTGACTGACTTCTAATTTAATAAAACATAATATATTTGATGGATCAACATTGCAAGAAGATAAGCCCCAAACACGTAGTCAGGGGAGATAAAAAGGAGAATAATAATGAGAAAGGTTCACTTTCAATGACAGACAATTTTTTATTGCTATCCTACAACCTATTTCGAAATGCACTGTACAGCAAATAAGGAAAGTATAAACTTGTTAAGTTTGTAGATTTTTATACTATTGTTACGTACTTTATCTCAAATTCTCTCTGTCTGTCAATCTTGTTGACAAGAACATCCTAATTTACTGGCACCTTTAGTTTTTTAGAATTGAACCAATCATTTCTTGATTGCCCAAGCTCAGTTGTAAGTACTGCTACTGAAAAGCTATAAGGCCACACAAAATAGATCTTCTGTTTCTCGTGCCATTATTTGTAAAATTGCATGCGGGCGAGCGATTTTTATTTTATTTTTTTTTATTTCTGTAATTATTTCTTTGCCATCAAAAGTTTGTGTTCTGGGTTTATGTTTTAGGCCACATAATCTACGGAATAGCATGGGTAGTGGTGTATGCTAAAGCATTGCAAAGCCTTCTTGCACTCAAGGGACTAACTTATCATTTTTTTTTAACTTGGGTAAAATATCAGACATAAACCATTTAATTTGCATTTTTTTAAAGTTTACATTGGTTATAAAAAGAGATCATGCGGCAGCCAAAAAGACCACTTTGACCACGTAAGTGTTTCTTCAAATTTGGAAAAGGATGGTAGTCACCAAGTGACTACCATCTCTTTCCAAATTTGAAGAAACACTTCAAGTGACTACCATCTCTTTCCAAATTTGAAGAAACACTTACGTGGTCAAAGATTTCAAGATGATGAGGAACATACTGCTGCTTTGAAGGCTTGACAACAGGACCAAGATATGGACTTCTACAGACGCAGCATCAGTGACTGGCAGACCAGGTGGAACAAGTGTTTTGAATTGCAAGTGGACTTTACTGAAAAATAAATATGTTCTGTATGATATTCCAGCTTTATTTATGTTAGGCTCAAAGTTTTTGACATCCACTCATATAATCGTAAAGTATAACGCTTTCTATTTCAGTAAATCATAAAGTATAATGCTTTCTATTTCAGTAAAACTTGCTACAATAAGCAATGATAAACCAAATCAAGGACCAGTCCTAGTATACACAGGAAAAGATGGTTATTGGTATGGTATTTGTGATACAGGTTTCACAGATGTGTCGGCTAAAATTGTATGTGAGGATTTGGGTTATCCAGATGGACGCGCCATCTGTTGTTCTGCATATGGGACAGTGTACATGTATTACTCTCTAGCTGCCAACTACACACTATCCTGTATGGGATACGAGACATCAGCAGATGAGTGTTTACAGAAATCTATATGCGATAGTGACATGTATGCATCTGTCGTTTGTTTTGAGGAGGCTGATCATGACATTGATGAAAGTGAGTTTATTGTCCACACTTTTTACGGGCCAGCACAAATTGAACAACAGTCGTTTTCCTATTCACCGCAAAAGAATCTGTGCATCTGGTTTTTCGGTTTTTCCAACAAGACAAATCCTAACAAGACAAATTTAATTAAAATGTCTTTATAATCCATTTTTTTTAGGTTTTCCACTGTAAACTGCAAACACGACTTCCTTTTGGTCGAAGAGATATTAGTTAACTAGTTCAGTGCAAGAAGCCCATTTTGGGGGCTTTATCTTGAAGTGTGGGTACCAGATCTAAAAGGCTTCATATTCTGTGGATGTACTTCAATTAATTTTTGATGTGATATTATTAAGTCTGGGTGGATTTGTCCTGCTACCATTAATGGGAGGGTGCCTATATGAATAGTGCCTATGTCTGATTAAATACACCAATTAATAAATTTAATAAGAATTTGAATTAGCAAGTAACTCACGTTTATTTTTCCCCTTCTTTCTGGACAAAAATCTTTCATTTTTATAAAACTAATCTCAGAAGTGGCCAGGCCAGAAAATAAGGCGTCTGACATTTGCAGAATGAGGTCCCCAGAGGGTGAATTTGATCCTGCTATCTTATACAGTAGGTCATTTTATCCTCTGGGTAACTCATTCTGTTTAGTTTTGAGACCCTGATTCAGATTGAGGCTCAGAGGGTAAATTTAGTGATGCTACCCTGCTGTGCAGGGTAGCATCACTAAATTCACCCTCTGAGGACCTCATTTTGCAGATGTCAGTCTGCTTATTTTCTGGCATGGAAGTGGCCATTTTCATTCTGTTTTCATCTTATTGATCTAAACACACATCCAGACTGTAAGCATCACATTCAATTCTCCAGACGTTAGAAATTAACCATGCTGACTGATACTAGGGGAGGGGAGGTATTATCTGTCGCAAAGTCACAAAGATAGAAAAACACCACTTTTCACAGTTAAATGGAACCATTAAAAACAGTAACATATCCAAAATGTGTTTATAGAACAAAGAAAATTAATTTTTGCTTTAATCAAATCTATTTCCATCCAAATTTTCTCATGACGATTTAGTACATTTTAGGACTTTGAAGTTACCCTCATCAGTCGTTTCTAACAAATTAATAAGACGATATACTGGTATAAAAAAAGAAAATTTTAAACAAATTTTAAACAAAAATGGAACCATTAAAAACTAATTATAACAAAAAGTATTTGATATCATTTTAAAGAGTATGTTATGAAATATTTGAACCTTTGTCCGTCTATTATTTGAAAAAATGAAATTTCTCGCAAATAAAAGTTTTTCGTTTTTCTCCCGTAGACCACAATAGTAATTTAGATTGTTATATTCACTACTGTTTACACGCATGCACATTCAGGGGATTAGAAATAGTTCAATATGATAGTTTATTAGTTTCATTATTATTTTTTTCAAAATTTACAAAAAGAAATCAACGAAACCATATCAAGTGATCCCTCATTGGAACGATCTCGATGAGCTTGACCCAATGAGGGGTCCCATGATATTGTTTTGTTGAAACTTTTTGAATTTTTTTTTTCAACTGCTAAATCTGAAAATTATGCAGGCGGATGTGGCCGATTTGTTTGGGAAAGGGGTTAAAAAATCTTGATTAGCTCATTGCAATTAGGGGGTCACATGATATGGTTTTGTTGAAACTTTTTGCAAAATATGTTTTTTTCAACTGCAGTATTTGAAAATTATGCAGGCGGATGTGGCCGATTCGTTAGGTAAAGGGTTAGAAAATCTAAAAAAATGACCAGAAATAAATTACCCAGGTGAATAGCCAGGGATCTATAATGGGGGTGCCCAAGCCAGTATTTTAGCTAACATGACTGAAAGTCAGGGCGAGCTATTGTGATCACTTCCTGTCCGTCATCCATTGTCCATGATCATGATGTTTGCACCTTCTCCAAAACTGCTTTACCAATTTTAGTTAAATTTGAGGTGATTATTTGTTCTGACATTGCACTTTGTTTGTTTTCGTTCAAATTAATTTGACCAGTGCCATAGGTAGGGGATGGAGGAAAATGTTCCAAAATTTTTAACACATCTTTTTCTCATGAACCAATGGGTACAATAACTTGATATTTTGTACTGAGCTTCCTTTTGAAGTATAGAATTAAGTTTCTGCAAATCAATTTTGTGGAGCAATATATGCCTTTGTAATGGGAGGGGCAAGATTTTGATCCCGCCAAATTTCTGTTTTCTGAACCAATGAGCCTATTTGAACTAGGGTTGGAACGATACACCAAATTCACGGTACGATACATATCAAGGTACACGAGTCACGATACGATATGTATCTAGATATGTATCTTGATATTCATCCTGGTATTGAAGGTACTGTTAAGATCACAGGGACAATGGTGGAGCCAGCAATTCTTAGTTGGGGAGCACAGATACATTAGGGAGGAGGGGGATCAACTTCCTCCCCCCACCCCACCCCCCTCCACCCCCCAATTTCCCATATTCTATCACATACTGCTCTGACTAGTCACACATGTATGAGCTCATACTCGGGCATATTAGCGCATCCCTAACTTTACAAATGTGAGTTACCAAGTGACCCCTCTGAGTCTTGGCACATCTTTCTACTCTTCAGTTTTAGAATAAAAACGATTTTAATCACAGGCGCTGGTAATTACGACGAACATAGGTAAGTAGCCATCCGATGATCACGACAACTAACCTTACCAAATACATAAAAAATAGCTGGAGTACCCTGGTCCCAGAGGTTGGCAATGCAAATACATCAGTGATTGAGATATGCTCTTGCAGTTCATGGTTTGACTTCCACTTTGCCAATTTCAAATCGATTCACCCGAATGAAAAAAGTTGTGTCAGATGATTACGAAGAATAATTGGTGCACATCAAGGAGGCTAATTAATAGGCACTGACATCGTTGAAAACATGAGTGAAATTTTGTCAACTGCTTTGGAAACACTTGTAAAATGATGGCTAAAAATTTATCATTTCACATAACCAACGGACGTTCATAATAAATTGGTGTATTGTTGCACTGTTTATCTGTAGTTTTACCATTTTTGAATTGGAATGCTGGATGAGTGCATAAAATATTGAATCGCACCATGCAAACGAAATTTCGGTGATTAGATTGCACCTGGGAGATCTTGCTGTGCAAACAGCAATGTGAACCTAAATAAAAAATATCCTGATTTAATAATCAGTATTCCGGTGTACCCTGGTCTTATATTCTGAATTGCGGGGTATTTGAGTTTGCCAAATCACCCAAGCCTAAAATGTGATGTGTTGAATGTATTGGGAGTGAAAGAGCTGAATTTCAAGATTGTGACCGGCATATTTAGTGGTATCGCGATACGACGAAATTTGGACGTCAGCACCGGTACCCGTATCATGGATTTCCGTATATATACATATTGGAGTACCGGGATATCGTTGCAAGCCTAATTTGAACCAAATTTGGGATGTGGTCTTATTGAGTCATAAGTACTTGATTCATGCCAAAAACATTTCCTGTACCCCGTGGAAACACCGGGAGCTAAAAATAGAAATATTTTCAATCGCCAATATTTCCCTAACCACACAGAACAGAGATCTGTTATTTGGTATGGAACATCCTTAGAACTAGTAGAATGGAATGGTAAAACAAATTGCCATCAATTCTAGGTGCACTAAAGAGGGAATTTAAAAAATTCTGAGTCAGCATATTCATTACGAGTACAGTCCCTGTAAAAGTAGTCTTCTAAATTACCCCAGTTGTTACATATGTTTACATAATGCAGTCACTGTTAATCTGGTTCAATTGTAATGATCCCGAATGGAATGGTTTAACATGCCGAAGGCGTGCAGGGACGGTATGGGGAACAAGCCCCTTTCGACCCTCATTGGCTGTAAATGATTAATTTCCACATGTCTACTCGTGTTGAAGGAGGAACAGGTTCAGGTACTCGGCAGGTGTCACTGGTTGCGGCGTGATGGTCTCTTTGACTGATGTCGGTTGAACCCTCAGGTGAGGACCAGTGTGAGAGGTTGGGTTCTCTCACAAAGGTACTACCTCTCCCTGAGGGTGCAGTCGACCTGGATTTTCAGGCAAGTATAGTCTGCCATTTCGGAGATGATATTGAGTGATGGCCATCACTGGCAAGTATAATCTGCCTCAGACTGTCTCTGTTTGGTTGGACTCTTTGAAGGAAAACAACAACGACCCCTTTCGGGGACCACCAAGAAGAAGACCCGAACTTCCCTGGTTCGGGGGCAGGCCTGCATTTGTAACTCTATTGGGTTGGGTCAAAAAGATGCGCAATGCGCTTACAAAAAGGGGCAGAGGCAGGACGCAGGACCAACGCTCACCTCCCCTAAAGTGGTCAACCACTTTTAGGGATGGAGCGGAGGATGTACAGGAACCATGGGGGCTACCATTTCTGTAACGGTTGGACTGTCCGTAGCGGTTATTGGGGTGCTGGTCAAAAAACATCTTCTGTGTACCTGCTTAACCCTTTACCTAACATGAAAAGCAGACGACACTTGCACAAAAAATTCTTGAATAACTAATTTTTTTCATTTTTTGTCTCAAAAACATAGGTTATGACCCCTCGTTGGAACGAGCTCGACGAGCTCGTTCCAACGAGGGGTCATAACCTATGTTTTTGAGACAAAAAATGAAAAAAATAGTGAAAATTAATTGGCGATTTTTGAGAATAGCGCTGGCCGGTTTTGGCCGTTACGTTAGGTAAAGGGTTAAAAGAAGAAGGCAGAATTAGTTTTCATTAGAATAAGAGATGAATTCAATTAAGATCTCTGTGTCTATTTATAGAGGAACTTTTTATGAGTGTGCGGAGCTAATTAATGGGGTTTTCCAGCACTGGTCTGATAAAGCATAACACTTTTGAGATGTTGTTTATAACCTTTCTGACAACTTTTATTTATCAAATGTTATTAAATATCTTTTTGAAATTTAATCTGTATTTTGTGACAATTTATTGGGAATGCATATATATCAATATATTCAATTAATTGTAATTTGTAACAAAAACAAAAAGTCACATTAAAATAATCTTGGCATATAAAGTTCAAATGGAGAAATATTCAAGTCTAATTACTGTGTAATATTCATTTTTGACATAACTGTAAAAATTTGTCATTCCCATTTTTTTAGGCTTTTATCTTAATTTTTTGCTTCCAAAGCATATCTTATGACTTCTGATTGAAATGAGCGCGTAGCGTCCGTTTCAGTCAGGGGTCATAAGCTGTGTTTTGGAAGCAAAACATATTTTGACAACTGCTGTCTTCTACTTTAACTAAGGTTAGATAAATGGTTTATCGGTCAACCCTTTACCCAATATTTCAGAAGTACTGTCTAGATTATTGCACAAAAGCCTACACCTTTGCTTCTGAAATATAGCTTATGCTCCCTCCTTTGCAACTAGTCTGAGGGTCTGGGCTAGTTTCAGTTAGGAGTCATAAACTATATTTTGAAACAGAATCATGTAAAAAGTACCGTCCGGATCGACGCTTTTTGGCCGATTTGGCCCGCGCTTTAAGTTTTGCGCTTTTCGACCCCGCGCTTTTCGGCCTCGCCAGGTCTGGCACTCTTCGGTCTCAGGATGTTCCGATGGGTTAATGTAATAATGTATAAAGAAAATAAATTCATTTTTATGATTTATTTCAAGTTATCGACTAAAAATATTCAACATATTTTTATATCATTAACACAAAAAAGACTGACAACAAATCGAGATGCAATTGATCGCCTTCTATTTGAGTTATGACTGCTTATGATCTGCCCATATTAATACTGTCAAAAATAATTTTAATGATTTTATTTGCAATGTCCGGTTTCCGTTTTTGAATGCACTCAAATTAAATTGCGTTTTGGCAACAACATAATTATGCCGAAAAATAACTTTTAACTTTCTGTGGAACTAGAGGTAGTGTCAGTAGGCCTATTATCTCTGTGATAGGTGACATGTGATCCCCGACATGTGTGGTGATGGTGGTGGGTGGGGGGGGGGGGGGGGGGGGGGGGAGGGGGGGCACGTACATCTGTTATTTATGGGGGGGGGACTTTAAACTATAAGGGTGTCGAAACCTGTTCTTTCTGGACGTAGACTCGGCACATGTACATACGGCAATCTTAGGTGGAAAAGACAGATATCCAGTATTAAGAAAACAACACTCGAACACATGGTCTCTCAGTGTGCTGCAAGACACAGGGCTGTAGAAATTGGGTTTTTTCTCATTTTTTGCAACTATCTATTCAAAACACCGCTGGATGTTTTCCAATAAATTGTCACAAAAAAAAAAATTGTTGTGGTATAAAGTCTACAAAGAGTTAAATGGTGGGAAGTCGCCCCCAAATGAAGTCGCCCATGGGAGATATCAGTCAAAAATAAAGTCAGCAACTGAGGTATACCCCTAATATAAGTCGGTCCACGGATTAAATCGGCCCAGGACTTTTTCGTAGTGCTAATATACATGTACACGGTTAACTTAAGTGACAGGCCGAATGTTAGAAATTGAATTTTTTCTCATTGTGTTGCAACTATTTGTTGGAAAACACCACACGAGTGCTGTCTTTTCCTATAAATAGATTCAAAATAATTTCAATATTTGTCGTAGTGCTAATAAACTTATTAAATGGTAGGTCGAATGTTAGAAACAAAAATTGTCTTTACAAGTCGCAGTGCAAATATAAAAGTATATAGATATACATAATTGTAATTCAATTTAACCAGTTTCTGATGTTGGAAATCTGAAAAGAATAAACTTCATAGGAATAATTTATGCTTTATCTTTTGTCACCAGTCAATGTTTTCATTGTGATCAGAGGCTGTTTCAGAAACAATCAGTAGCTATTGTCGGCTCTTGTTTTACATCTTTGGAAGGGTAATTAAAGGATTAGTTCGGATTAGGAAATGTTATTGCTACCAAATTTTATTGCTGCCGCGGGAACTCAATAATTGATCATGTTAAGTGTTGTGTTATGTTCAGTTATATTACAACAGCCTGGGTCTACTTTTCTCAGTGGTCCAAAGCTACAAACCTCAAGCTATAACGAAATATAAAATATATGTACATGTTTCTTCTAATTTTGCTGAGTTCAGACGGGAAACTGAAAACTCTCCCAAATTCTGCCAGTTTATAATTTTTAACTGATCTCAGATACATTCAGACGCATCGTGTCCCATCTCGCCACATAAAGAAGGGTCTCTGCTAAAACACTCGAGAAGTGGGGTTTTCACTCGCAAAATATGCTCTCAGCTTCTGTGGAAAAGGGACACCGAACACAACATATTTCTGCAGACGGACCGTAGGTTGTCGTTCAAAGGACACTCAGTTCAATGAAATGCTTCTTTCACATGGGTTAAGACGATATATGTGTGAAAATTCCACTCTGTTAGTGTTTCTGATTAGAATTTATCTCCATGTACCGTTAAGGTGTTCCACGATATCCACAATTGCAGTCTTGGTCATCCACAGTGTTTCAAAGGCCCTGCATGGTTCAATGTAAAATAATATTCTGTTCACCTGAACAATGGGTCGAACCGCATGCTGGACGAAACTGTGTTGGAGAGGATTTGACTCAGATTTCTCACCCCATGTGTTATTCAATCATAATAGACAATTTCAGCAAAGTGCCATCTTACATCCGGGCACTGATATATAGGTGCATGCACGGTTTGTTTATCAAATTTGATTCCACATCTGAAATCAGTCTGGAAATTATTTTGGTCTGTCAGGAAATTTTGTTCCACCCCATACGGCGAGGAGCAATACCTATATCGCACCTGCATATCCCACTTGCTGTGTAACATTCCCACCCCCACCCAAGTTCACCGGGGATTTTTTTTAATAGGCTTAGGCCCACAAATAGTAGGCTTACAGCAACCTGAACATTAGGAGACAGAAACACAGACATTAAATAATTTGTACTTAGCCCCCCCCCCCCCCCCCCCCCAACCAACCAACCAACCAACCAACCAGTCAGATGATATCTATACCCGATTGGTCTTCTACTGCATTTGTTTTTACCAAGAACATTTTTTTTTTTTGGGGGGGGGGGGCAGATTAACATTCTGCACCTGTCTTTTGGGTATTCTTTTTTTATTTTTGCCCCACCAAGATGAGTGGGAACATTGCCTTGTAAAACATGGATGCTTTGCCGCGTCACTGGGGCGAGTTCGCAATGGATCGGCTCGTTCTCTGCACAAGTTGAAATCCAACATTACCCGTTGAACACTTATTTTTTTTATTGAGAAATGTTGTATATCATCCTCGGATTAAAGGGGATGTTGTCATTCGGAGTTGCTGTGCATCCCACCCCAGGTCCCACTGTCTAGTCTAACCACAGACGTCTGGAGACCTGATTAATATCACATCACCCCCAACGTCATACCTCCCTCTTATATATGCCCCCCCCCCCCCCCACACACACACTTCCAAAATAAATAACACACAGATCTGTGTATTATATATTTTGGGGAGGGGAGTGCATATAAGAATGAGGTGTTTTGAGGTAGGGGTGATTTAGATCAGGTTTCCAGATGTCTGTGGTCTAATAACTCTGGCAAGTTTGCCCATATCATGGATAACAAAACTACATTGTTCTCAACCTGTTAAGTTGACGTCAGCTGTCCTTCATGCGAATACCTGGAAACGCAACCAAATTGTGTAAAGTTCTTTTTCATTGCCCCAAATATGTCTACCACTGCAGAATAAAAAAGGTGTGTATTTGAATGACTCTTTTTGAAAGGTTCTTCAACCTGTTACAAATGAGATTTTTTTTATTATTCCATTTTTGGCGTAACTTCGCTAATAATAGTCGGATTGTAAAAATTCAAGGACGAAATCGCACTGATTTTTACTCAATATATTCGACACGAAACGCGTTTTTAAAATTTCCCTATGATATTAAAAATAGTATTTGCCCAACTGGTTGGAAAAATGTGCTAATTGGTATCCAAAAATTACGGGATCAAAGAAACACCAACATCAACAAAAAGTAACAAGAAGGTCTTCACAAATATTCATGCGAGATCAAAACTGCCCTCAAAAGTCATTTTGTACGATATTTCGAAATAAATTTTAATGATTTGTTTTTTATTTGTGTAGTTTGGGAGCAATGCGCTTTTTTCCTAATTATCAACGGCCATTTTGCAGAGAAATGATGTTTGGAGGTCCTATTTTGGGTCGGAAGCATAACCATGTCACAACACTGGGAAGCACTTAGTGCTAATTATAACCGATAGTACGTCTTATTGAAGTCACGTGGTTGGGTTTTGATACCCCACCTCATAGAGCAGTTAGTGGGGAGTCGATTGGCAGTGTTTTACAGGGATCGTACATGTAATGTTTGCAAAAATTGAAAAATCTTCTCCAGAACCACTGATCAGAATTATTTGATATTTGGTATACAGCATGTATAAGGCTGAGTGGATGGAATGGCTAGATACCAGCTTGTTAAAATTTAGCCCCTTGGTTTACATTTGGGCTCAGTTTCAGGGCCCCAAGTTTTAACTTGTGCAATATATGAAGCTTGTGTTTTTTTTATTGAAATATGACAAAAATAGCCTCATGTTTGAAGTGATGAAGAAACATCAAAATAGCGATAAACTGAAAAACAAAAAGCAGATATCTCATATTTTTTAGCTCTACAACATTGCAAAATTTCAACAACAAAACATAATTTTGACCCTATGACCACCTATGGCATCACCTCAGAGTTTGGCCATAGTGGTGTAACTTCCTTGGGTGGCACAACATTTTTAGATATGTTTTTTGTTTGGTGTAGATTATATTCCCAAAATATCATAAGGTTGAGGCTCCAAATGGGGTTGAAATTATAAGGTCAGGAAAAGCATGTAAAATTAGCATTGCTGGCATTGGATCATATTTTTAACCCTTTACCTAACGTAACAGCCAAAACCGGCCAGCGCTATTCTCAAAAATCGCCAATTAATTTTCATTATATTTTCATTTTTTGTCTCTAAAACATAGGTTATGACGTTGAGCTCGTTCCAATGAGTGTCATAACCTATGTTTTTGAGACAAAAAATGAAAATAATAGTCATTCAAGAATTTTTTTTACAAGTGACGTCTGCTTTTCATGTTAGGTAAAAATGAGTGTCTGCAATTTCAAATCTCAATAAAACATTGTGTGAAGAAACACATTGCAATTCCAACTGTGTAATTTATATACATGGAAATAATAGAAAGTGGTATTTTTAACTGGTTGAGTTGTACAAGCCACTATCAGAGCTAGATTGAAATCTGCTGAAAGCCATTATAGTGGCTTTACACTGTCTGTGCTAATCTGTTGCTGGTTCAGCAGTAGAAGAAATATATTAATATAAAATTATTTTGTTACAATTTATTGGAGAGTGCTAACTGGCACTCTCCAATAAATTGAAACAAAACATTTATGGCATTATCTTTCTCAACTAAGGCTCCTTTTGCTGGTAGTGTAATATCTCTAAAAAAAAATACTTGCGTTACAAATGACCATTGGAAAGTAATTTACCACTCCACCAGTTTATGAAATATAACAAAAATGGCCTAAATTTTGAAGTGACGTAAAAATTTCAAAATGGTAATAAATTAAAAAACAAACAAAAAATGCTATTTCCAACTTTTTTTTAGGGCTCTGCAGCATATTACAACTTCAATAAAATCGGACAAATTTTATTTGTTTGACCCTCTAAACCCCCACATGACTTCACCTCAGAGTTCAGTCATAACGCTTTAGAATTTCCAATGATGGCACCACATTTTTAGATATATTTTTTGTGAAGATTATATTTCCAAAATTTCATAATAATTTGATAATTTAGAAATGTGGCTGTAGTTTGGTAAATAAAAAAGAAAAAAAAGGGCTAATAATCACTATCAGTCATTTCAACTTGGTTATCAATATTTATTGGTATTCAATGTCATCAGGTTCCGCATCTTTAGCTACACTTGAAACAAGATGTCCTGTCACAATTAGCACAGAAAATGATCATTAGTTAATGTGCTCCTTACAGCAGAAGAATAAGGTAGCCTGAAATACACAAGACCGTTTACACTGTGCAATGCAAAATTTTATGAGCTGTTAGCGAGGTCAGTTGTGAAATTACAAACTGAACCAATCAGACAGAAAGAAAATATTGAAACTACAGTATGTGGAGGGTGGATAACTACTAAATTACTGATGGATAGATTTGTCACTAATTAAGTATTTACAATTTCTGAGGACAAAAGACAAGAAGCATTTGCAAACTTCAGTCACATGATGTTCATTGCGATTAAAGTTTGCAAGTTGTTCTTGTGCTGTTACGAATAATTATAAATAATTTTCGAATGGAGAATATATGGCGCTGCGATTAATTTGTAATCCACTCTTCACTCTGTATATGCAGCAGAATTTTAATATGTGTTTACATGTACATGTATTTCAGTAGAGGTTAGGAATGATGTTAATGATCTGTATTTACTGGTATAGAATTGTAAAGAGATGTGCATGCTGTTTTCCTACAGGAATTGAGTTACGCTGATGGTGTAGTTTGACCGGGACAAACGTGCACTTAGGCCTAAAAAAATAAAAAATCTGTTTCTCAGGCCCTCCCGCATGGTCCTTTTGGCATGCTCTCTTTTTATAACCAATTTAAACTTATAAAAAATAAAAATTTAATGGTTTATGTCTGATATTTTACCCAAGTTAAAAAAATTGATAAATTTGTCCCTTGAGTGCAAGAAGGCTTTGCAATGCTTTAGCATTGCAAAGCCTTCTTGCACTCAAGGGACAAAGTACATCACCACCCATGCTATTCTGTATATTATGAGGCCTAAAACTTGAACCAAGAACATGAACCTTTGATGGCAAAGAAGAAATTACTGAAATAAAAAATAAAATAAAAAAAACACTCGCCCGCATGCAATTTCCCAAATAATGGCCTGAGAAACAGAAGATCTACTTTGTGTGGCCTTACTCAGCTATTACTTCAAGATAGTGCACCATACAGTCACATAATTTCTAGTTTCAACTTGTAACCTAACATCATGATGGCAACATTGATATGAAGTCGAGTTTAACCTATCATTTATTGATATGCATCTGACTTTACATTCACCCCAGGCCTATTTTACCAGTAATTTTGTTCAATGACTTAACAATCAAATTAAAACATTTTGATATCATGTGTGTTTGGTGAACGATAAATGAGTTAATTTTCTTACCACAGGCTATACCTTTTCAATGAAGCATTCCAACAACATATCTGCCCAGGTGGCTGTAAAGCATTATGATGTAATGGGAAGGATTTCTAGCATTAATTGGACAGATACCGAAGCTCGTGTGTTCTGTATGGAGAATGGATATCCAAGCGGCATAGCCTACCATCATTCAGATGTGGGAGGTTTTTTCACTCCACCTGTAGTAACTGGTCCTTTCTGGATAAGCCAAGTACACTGTATAGGTAATGAGACATCAATTGCAGATTGTTCATACAATACTAGACTTGAGCTCGGAAATACAACAGATGCAGCTACAGCTGGAGTAGTGTGTTTCAATGATACAGGTATGTCAGGTTATTTTATTTTCTCAGTATGTGTGCAGCATATTCATAAAAAAAAACATTAGACCTCACAAAGTAGAACCTCCTTTTCTCAGGCCATTTTTGTAAAACTGCATGTGGACAGACGCTTATTTATTTTATTTTTAGCTCACCTGAGCGAAGCTTTATTAATCACTTTCTGTCTGGCATCCGCCATCCGTCATCCATCCGTCCGGTGTTAACTTTACATTATCGACTTCTTCTCACAAACTGTTCTACCAATTGAACCAAATCTGGTGTGCATGTTCCCTATCATATGTCAATTCAAGGTTGTTCAAACAAAGTTGCCATGCCCACGGGGGCAGCACAAGAAGCATAACTGTGATAGCACCCATGAAATACAAGAAAAATCTTCGGATCCAGTGGTCAGAATATTTTAATATTTGGTATACAACAGCTCTAGAAGTGTCAGATTCAAGTTTGTTCAAGTCAAGTAGCTGTTTTAATATTTGGGCTCCCTATTGGAGCCCAAATTTCAATTTTGTGCAATACATGGAATATTCTTTAAAAACTTCTTCAGATTCTCCAGTCGGAATCCTCTCATATTGGTTTGTTCAAATCGAGTTCCTCGGTTAATATTTGGGCTGTCTACGGGGGCCCAAATTTTAACTTGGTGCAATATGAGGAAATTTCTTTAAAAATCCTTTAACATTTGGTACCCGGCATCTCTAGGGGGCCAGATTCAAGTTTGTTCAAATCGAGTTCCTCGGGTAATATTTGAGCTTGTTATGGGAGCCCAAATTTTAACTTAGTGCAAGAGGAAATTTCTTTAAAAATCTTCTTCAGATCCACCAGTCAGAATCCTTTGACATTTAGATTCAAGTTTTTTTCAAATCGGGTCCCTGGGTTGAAAATTTCGGGTCTGGTTTGGAGTTTTTCGATTTTTTGTGTTTTGTTCAATTTTGAGACGAAAAAAAAAATGTATCTGAAAATTTTGGGCTCAGTTGCGACTTGGAAATTTTGGACCACAATTCGGATTTTTTTTTATTATTATTTATGCATTTTGTTATGTCTCCCCTTCCCAGAAGGGAGACATATTGTTTTAGTGCATATTCTTCTTCTTCTTCTTCTTCTTCTTCTTCTCATACAAATGTAACTCGGTGTTCTCAAATAACAGTATCAGTTAAGGGGACGTCCAACCTAACTTTGGTCAAATTTCATGTAATTTTCTTTCAAGTCTAAAAAAGGCCCAAAATGAATAACCCCAATAAATTATATACCAAAATGCTTGGAATGAAACATAGAACATGTGGAAACTGAAATTTGCCATGGAACTGCTGCCATGAGTAAATAGCACCACCTGAAAGTCTGCTATGGCATAAGTAAGAGAATAAAATTTTTACAATAAAATACCTCAAAATAAAATAACAGCTGTATTCTATAAACATTTAAGTACATACTCGAAGAAATCTTTTCCTAATTCATGAAAGTAATGAAGATTGAGACCAAATGTTATAAGTGGAGTGCTCACTGATTGAAGGCAGACATTTTCTTTTGTTTATGTTTTGATTTGGGGAGTTCAACAAAGGTCAACTTGAAGGAGTCCAGCAGAAGAAGTATGGAAGGACAAAAGAGTGTCTCCCAATATCAAGATGTATGTGTTACTGTAATGGTTTGGAAAGAAAATATGATATTCTCCTATGTAGAATGCACTGCAAAGTCATACATTGTAGTTGAATAAATATATTTACAAACCCCTTGCACTGTAACCCCTTTTATCCCATGCATCAATTTGATAGTGATTAAATTGTTAAATTTGTCTGGTTTATCAATAAGTATATTAGCTTTGTTTAACTCTTGGACACCAATACACTCATGATATCTGTTGGAGAAGAAATAAGGGTAACTGTAACCTGTCACTGCAATAAACCATCTAATGTACTTAAAAGTACATTGTTATTCAAAACACATCAAATCATCCTTACATAACTATTATTGCATGTACTTTCCCCAAGGAGGCTTATTGGCATATTGAGATCAGAAGGGCACAACCAGAGGGTCTCACATATTTTTTTCAAGAATGCAGTACACAAAGCAATCCCCAAAAGATGACAAGTGAGCTCCATTTGACACAAAAATTTCAGGGGGGGGGGGGGCTCTTCCTTGTATGACTCTACCTCCGGCACTCAAGGCATATGCCTTTTTTTCAAAGTTTAACTCTTTTTTCTTTTTGAAGATCCTGGCCACACATGTTCCAAACACTATCAGACAGGTAAACCTCCAAATAAGTGTATCTGCAAAAATCATGTTACATTGCAAAACATTCTTTTTAGAGTTTTAGTTCTGGACCTTTCATGCTTCTTACTTCCAACTATAACACTTAATTTATTGATTAATGGGTGAATAGAAAAGTCCTGCCATAATCAACATTTTGAGTTCCATAAGCCTTCAAAACAGCTCCGATAAAAGTGTCAAACATCAGATTGGTGGCTTTATACAGAATATTCATTAGGTTGTTGCTTGATAAGTAATAGGAACAAAATCTTCAGCAGAAAATTCTGTAGCAATACAATTGAGGGTATTAGCAGGCACTTTGCAACAAATTGTAACAAATCAACTAGTTATAAACAAAATTTTCTAGCTCAAAAGAGTGAAAAAGTACCACAACTCTGAAAAAATGTGTGAAGAAACACATGCTACAGCAGCTACACAGGCATTGTTTCCCCATGATGCTCGATCACAAAACCAAATATCCTTCAAATTGGAGTAGCAGTGGTTGAGATACAAGGGGGAATGTTGGTACATGTAATGATGAATGGGTAAGACTAAGATTAAGAGGACAGGGGTCACCACTGCACAGCCCTAGATGCACCTTTGTCTTTGATTTTCCAACTTCCAGGTCTGGGGCATAATAATCGCAACACACCCACCTTATCAGTTCAGAATTTCAGTAAAATAAAAGAAATTATCAATTTGAATTAAATAATAGATGATGGAAAATATTTGGCTTCCTTCGCCTTCTCGTACTATTTAATTACCACAAACAATATCAGTTTGATGCCGACAAACGAAACTGAACGCATGTGGTTTGGTTAAAAAGTAACTTGGCATGAATAATGAAGAAATTGCGAATATTTCATTTATTTAAAAGCCAATTGCAGCTAATATTGACCATGCATTCGATAATTCGTTTTGGTTTTGACCACACGGCCACGCTGACACTCCGTGACAGCGGTTATGTTTATTGTGATATGCAAATTGGGGGATGGTTTCCGGTGAAGGAGATTTGTCACATTTGTCAGTATAAAACGATCATAACAGACACTGATCGACGCTTGTATTACTATGGTTGGTTGCAAGAAAAAACTAAATTCTCAGCATCGTCCAAGCACACCTTATTTAAAAGCACGAATGCATCATTTTCAACCCATCTTCAATCGGTCCTTTGCAGACATCAAACATACCCGCCTTCAAATTCCATGGTTACTAGGAAGTAAATAACTCCGCAGCGACAGGGGGAAATTAACACGCTCAATATAGTTCCAGGTCACTTGGAATATACTTCATGAAAAAGTGATTTCTGAAGCATTCTGCTTACTTTGTTATGAATATTGCCTTATTTTATGTGTATCGTCCCGATTTTATACACTTGGTTATTTTTTTTACAAGTGGTTCATGTTGTCTTTCTAGTGCGCAATAATTCAGATTTTTTGTCAACAAAAAAGTTCAGATGGCCTGTAAACACGAGAGGGAATTTCGAACCATATTTTGCAGTTATGACATTAACAGATCAAGTACTTGCTGTCACCTGTTTGCAAATCCACTCATACATTGTCTCGAATAAATAAAGGGCGTGATCACGTCCTTGCATTCTTACGATTGCCCAAATTGAGTATTTCTGCAAGAACCACATCGTAATCACATGACCGGAAAAACATCGTTGAAACATGGCCACATCCGGAACATCAAAAATTTGTGTTGATGTTATTACATTCAAATGTCAAAACCCACCAGAGTGTGTGTCAAAAAAATGCTTTCTCCGAGTCTGTAGTATGTTATCATTATATTGAGGACAAGGCTTTTGAATTACCGATTATTTTGTGGTTTTACCGGTTCGTTACTTATGCCATTTGCAAATTAATCTTCTTCAAAATCATAAAATTCACTTTTTTTCCTGAAAAAAATTATATGTACCTTTTCTATGCATTTTACTCATTATTTTGATATATAATTTGCCTTTCCTTACTTCTCTTATTTGTTTCTGAGGCATTGGGAAAAATGTCAAAAAATTTACCAAAGTTAGGTTGGACGACCCCTTGATGAGGTGGATACCATGAAGATTTATTCAAATGAATACCAGGCAGTCATCTTCAATACACCATAACAAAAACCTACAAATATATACAAATCACAGTTGTAAACTTCTATCAATCACAGATTGATTACACAGGACAGAAAGCGAAGTGAATCGATGTACAAAAATATATATTGCATATGTAATACGCGATTATATCGAAAATCGACAGCCGGTAATAACATAAATCACACTCACCAGATATGTGGCAGAATAATATATTAAAAAATCTTCGCAGATAAGTAAATGGAGGTTACAGCAGTTGATTGTTAAATATATATATGAAGCGAACGGTTTGAAATCAAAAAGATGAATGGGAAGATTTTTGGTGGGTAAAAGTGAGTTGTGATTAAAGAATCATGCACATGCAGTGAACAGTCAGTGATCAGCTAGCTAATAGTTAGGGTGGCTGCAAGTCATGTGTCACTCTATAAATAGGAACAAGAAGCACATGTATAAACAATTAACAGACATGTGAAACCTAAAGTGGAAATGGTCAAATTTATTCTGTAGCTGGTAAAATAAAACTCATCACTAGTTACACAAACTTTGTCCGGGCCATAACATTTTTGTCTTTTGACCTACACCTTAGATACTTGGCATGTTGATGTATCACTATGAGCCAGTGTGCAGTGTACCATAGTGACCTTCATGTGACCTTGACCTTTGACCTGAAGGTCAGATTTATGCACTTTTTTAAGGTGAACTGTCTGGACCATAACTTTTTTGTATTTCGAGTCATGCTTTAGATATTTGGCATGTGGATGTATCATCATGAGCCGGTGTGTAGTGTACCTTTGCGATCTTCATGTGACCTTGACCTTTGATCTGAAGGTCAGATTTGTGCTTTTTTCAAGGAAACTTTGTCCCGACCAAAACTTGTTTGTCTTTTGAGCCAGGCCTTAGATATTTGGCACGTGGATGTATCACCATGAGCCAGTGTGTCGCATACCATTGTGACCTTCATGTGACCTTGACCTCAAAGTCAAATTTATGTAATTCAAATAGGGTCTAATTGTCCAGACCAGAATTTTTTTTGACCTAGGACTTTGTTATTTGACATGTGGATGTGTCACCATGAGACCGCATGTCGTCTACCTCGATGACCTTCATGTGACCTTGACCTCTGACCTTAAGGTCAAATTTATGTACTTCAAATAGGGAATAATTATCCAGACCAGAACCTTTTTATTTTTTGACCTAGGACTTAGATATTTGACATGTGGATGTATTGCAATTAGACCACATGTCACATGTAATCATGACCTTCATGTGACCTTGACCTCAAGTCAGATTTATGTACTTTAAAAAGGGAGTAATTGTCCAGACCAGATTTTTTTTTTTTTGGACATGTGGATGTGTCACCATGAAACCGCATGTCCGCTACCTTGATGAACTGCATGTGACCTTGACCTCTGACCTCAAGGTCAAATTTATGTACTTCAAATAGGGAATAATTGTCAAGATCAGAACTTTTTTGTTTTTTTGACCTAGGACTTAGATGATTGACATGTGGATGTATCACAATGAGACCACATGTCATCATGACCTTCATGTGACCTTGACCTCAAGGTCAAATTTATGTACTTTAAATAGGGAGTAATTGTCCAGACCAGAATTTTTTTTTTGACATGTGGATGTGTCACCATGAAACCGCATGTCCGCTACCTTGATGAACTGCATGTGACCTTGACCTCTGACCTCAAAAGGAAGGGGAGACATATGTTTTAGTGTGCTAAAACACTTTCTAGTTCAATTTTGAGATGAAAAAAACAAATTTTTTAGCCTGAAAATTTTGGGTCTGGTTCCGACTAATTTTGGACCAAAATTTAGAAAAAAAATTTTGATTCTTTTCAAAATTGAGTTGCTAGATGGATTAGAGTGGTTTTATGCGAAAATGTTTTTACCCTATGTCCTCCCCTCCCTTCCTTGTCAGGGGGTGGGGAGGTGGGGCAGTTAGATGTAACAAAATGTTCGGCTGCAAAATATATTTTGAAAGAATTTGAGTGATTTTATGCAACCCCTCCCCCCCCCCCCCAAAAAAAAATACCCCTATGACCACCAACCCCACTCCCCACCCCCAGGGGTCAATTAGGCGGAGGAAAAAAAATGGCTACAAAATACGTTTTGAAGGAATTTAGAGTGAATTTATGTAAAAAAAAAAGGACCCCTATATAATAATTTCATGACTTCATTCCTCTGAAGTGTTGATGAGCCATCATTAGCTGAATGTCATCCAAAATACTTCTTTGAACAACTTGTCAGGTGAGCAATTATGGACCTTTGGGTCCTCTTGTTAGCTCACCTGACTGAAAGTCAGGGTGAGCTTTTCTGATCACACTTCGTCCATCCATCGTCTGTCGTCCATCCTGCATGAAGGTGGTGTTTGTGCCTCTTTCTCCTAAACCACTGGTCACATTTTAATTAAATTTCATGTAAGTAGTGGTCATATAGGGGCATTTTGATTTTTATGCAAATTAGGTTTTGACTCACATTGAGCAGAGGGGTGGGGAAAAAATGGCCAAATTTTTTTGAAATCTTCTAATGAACCACCAGTAGCAGAGACTTGATATGCGGTATGCAGCGTCCATTTGAGGTGTAGACTAAAGTTTGTTCAAGAGAAGTTTGACAGGCAATATTTGCCTTTGTTCTGAGAGGGGGAAGAATTTTTCCCCGCCCAAAATTTCTATTTTCTGAGCCCAGAGGCCGATTTGAACCAAATTTAATGTGAGGTATTATTGGGTAATAAGTACTTGATTTATGCCTAAAAATTTTTTCCTGCAGCCCGTGGGAACCGCAGGAGCTAAAAATAAAAAAAAATTAAAACGCCTATATCTCCAAAAGTGCACGGCACCAAGAATTTTTATTTGGTGTGAAGCTTCCTTAGGACCAACAACAGAAAGGATTGGTTCAAAAAAACTGCCATCGGTTTTATCATAGGGTACAGTTTCGGGACTTTGAAAAAGTGCTGAGTCAGCACTTTTTAACACTGTAGGCAATGGGAAAAACATTAAAAAATCTTCTTCTCCAGATCCAGCAGGCAGAGTTTTTTGATATTTGGTATGCAACATTGTAGGGTGGATCTGCTTCAAGTTTGTTCAAATCGGCCCCCTGGGTTCATATTTGGGCTCAGTATAGGAGCTCGATTTCGAACTTAGTGCATTTCAGGCAAATTTCTTAAAAAATATTCTTCTCCAGATCCAGCAGGCAGAATCTTTTGATATTTGGTATGCAACATTGTGGGGTGGACCTGATTCACGTTTGTTCAAATCGGCCCCCTGGATTCATATTTGGGCTCACTATAGAAGCTCAGATTCGAACTTAGTGCATTTCAGGCAAATTTCTTTAAAAATCTTCTTCTCTAGATCCAGCAGGCAGAATCTTTTGATATTTGATATTTGGTATGCAACATTATGGGGTGGATCTGATTCAAGTTTGTTCAAATCGGCCCCCTGCATTCATATTTGGGCTCACTATAGAAGCCTGAATTCGAACTTACTGCATTTCAGGCAAATTTCTTTAAAAATCTTCTTCTCCAGATCCAGCAGGCAGAGTCTTTTGATATTTGGTATGCAACATTGTGCGTTGGATCTGATTCACGTTTGTTCAAATTGGCCCCCCCTGGGTTTATATTTGGGCTCAGTATAGGAGCCCAAATTTGAACTTAGTGCATTTCAGGCAAATTTCTTTAAAAATCTTCTTCGCAAGATCCAGCGGACAGAATCTTTTGATATTGGGTATGCACCATGCTTAGGTGGGGTGAGATTCAAATTTGTTCAAGCCAAGTCCCTGGGTTCATATTTGGGCTCACTGTGGTAGCCCGAATTATAACTTAGTTCAAAATGAGGAATTTTCTTTAAAAATCTTCTTCTTCCGATCCAGCAGTCGGAATGTTTTGATATTTGGTATGCAGCATCCTTGTGGGGGGGGGGGGGGGGGGGGGGGTGAGAGATTCAAGTTTGTTCAAGCAATGTCCCTAGGTTCATATTTGGGCTCACTGTGGGAGCCCGAATTATAACTTAGTTCAAAATGAGGAATTTTCTTTAAAAATCTTCTTCTTCAGATCCAGCAGTCGGAAAGTTTTGATATTTGGTATGCAGCATCCTTGTGGGGGGGGGGGGGGGGGGGGGTGAGAGATTCAAGTTTGTTCAAGCAATGTCCCTAGGTTCATATTTGGGCTCACTGTGGGAGCCTGAATGATAACTTAGTTCAAAATGAGGAATTTTGTTTAAAAATCTTCTTCTTCAGATCCAGCAGTTGGAATGTTTTGATATTTGGTATGCAGCATCCTTAGGGGGAGGGGGGAGGGAGGGGGGGGGAGATTCAAGTTTGTTCAAGCCATGCCCCTAGGTCCACTCACTGTGGGAGCTTGATTTGTAACTTAGTTTGAAATGAGGAATTTTCTTAAAAAATCATCTTTTTCAGATCCAGCAGTCGGAATGTTTTGATATGTGGTGTGTAGCATCCTTGGGGAGGTGGGGGGGAAGATTCAAGTTTGTTAAAGCCAAGTCCCTGGGACCATATTTGGGCTCCCTGGGCCTGAATTATAATTGAGTCAATATGAGGAATTTTTCTTTAAAAATCTTCTTCAGATTCAGCAGTTGGAATGTTTGGATATTTGGCATATGCATCAACCTTAGGGGGTGAGATTCAAGTTTGTTCAAGCCAAGTCCCTTGGTTCATATTTGTCTCACTATGGGAGTCTGAATGACAACTTAGTTCAAAATGAGGAATTTTCTTTAAAAATCTTCTTCAGATCCAGCAGATGAATGCTTTTGATATTTTTTATACAGCACCCTTAGGGGAGTAAGATTCAAGTTTGTTCAAGTGATGTCCCTAGGTCCATGTTTGGGCTCACTGTGGGAGCTTGAATTGTAACTTAGTTCAAAATGAGGAATTTTCTTTAAAAATCTTCTTCAGATTCCACAGTCGGAATGTTTTGATATTTGGTGTGCAGCATCCTTAGGGGGGTGAGATTCACGTTTTTTAAAGCCAAGTCCGTGGGTTCATATATGGGCTCCCTGTGGGAGCCTGAGTTATAACTTAGTTCAATATGAGGAATTTTCTTTAAAAATCTTCTTTTTTTTTTTAGATCCACTGGTCAGAATCATTGGATATTTGGTATAAGCTTTTCTGAGGAGGAGCAGATGCAACTTGTTGAAATCAATTCTCTGGGTTGATATTTAGGCTACCATGTCAGGTGAGCCCCCTGAGGCCCCCTGGGGCCTCTTGTTTATTTTTGTAATTATTATTTCTTTGCAATCATAAGTCCATTGTCTTGGTTTTTTTACGTTTTAGCCCTCATAATCTACAGAATTGCATGATTGGTGGTGTATTTCGGTGTATTTCGTCACTTCAGAGCATGAAAGCTTTGTAATGCTGAAGCATTACAAAGCCTTGTTGCACTTAAAGGACAAATTTATCAATTTTATTAACTTGGGTAAAATATCAGTCATAAACCAATTATTTTTTTTTAAAGTTTGCATTGATAATAAAAAAGAGAGGAGAGCATGCGGCAGCCAGAAGGACCATGCGAAGGGGTCTGAGAAACATTTTTTACTTTTTGAGGCCTTATACATTCTTATTTTCAACAGGTATCCAGTATAGATTGGCAGGAGGTGGTGATAATTATGGTCGTGTTGAGCTGGCTCTCGGTGGAGTGTGGGGAACAGTTTGTGGTATATACTGGGACAATAGAGAAGCAGGAGTGTTATGTCGACAACTGAATTTCTCGGATGGTTACTCTTTGTCACCGCAATATTATGGTCAAGGCAGTGGTCCAATATGGCTGAGTTATCTACAGTGTAAAGGGAGTGAATCTTCATTACATCAGTGTCCACACCAAGGATTTAATGATGAAGTCAGTGAAGGAGGTGTGTTCTGGTGGAACTGTCAAACTCACAGTCAAGACGCATCAGTATTTTGTATTGACAATGGTAAAGTTATTATTTTTGTTAATCCAATCTATTTGTTTTAAAGGGCATCAATTAGCCCTGTGATTTGAACGTTGTTAACCCTTTGCCTAATATGAATATGATTAAATACAGAACCGGAAATCCCTGCTGACGAGTTTCAAAATTTGGGAAATCAAATGCAAGAACTGGAAAATTTTACATGTTCAATTCTTACCCCAAAAAGGGTCAAAAGTACATTAGAAATACAGTAGAATCCTCTTTGAATATCCATTTTGCCAGTGAAAATTATTCAATTAACAGGAGTATACAATTAACAGGAATTTGTTCGTTTCCTGTGTTCTGGAGGTAAACTGGGCATTTCTTCTATTATATCTTGTTTGACAGAGCTTATAGAGCTCTGTCAAACAAGATATAATAGAATAAAGGCCTGTATTGGATTTAGTGAGGCCAAAAAGGTTAATAAATAAGGGGAGTTTGGTGCGTGTCACAGTAAGTTTTTCGACATATTACGAAAAAGTGTATACAATTAACAGGAGTTTACTCTACAACCCATATGCAATTAACAGATCAAATTTGTACCAAAGGTATGGTAAATGGTTTTGTGTTTTAAAATTATATTCAGTTAACAGGGATATACAATTAAGAGATATCCATTTAAGTGGGCTCCACTGTATTTTCTTAAAAACAATTTGTGGTATGACCAATCAAAGATTGGTGCCCTTTGTTTGGTTTTGAAGTTGTGAAACTTGTGGAGATGGGAGTTCCAAGTTTTTTTTTTAAAAATCAATCCAGTATTTTGAATGAAAACACTCGTTTTATTTGTCGGACAATTGACCAAAAAACATATGTGGAATAAGAACCTGGAAATTACCCAGTTCTCATCTTTAAAGGTGAAAAATTTCGAATGTTACATTTTCTCAAAAAAATATAGAGCCAATCCCTGTTAATTGTGTATACATACAGTTAAAATTAGAAGTCCTGTCATGAAATGCGCAGAAATAGCACGTTGATATGCGCGTTAATATGCGCGTTATGACCCAAGTAAAGCTATCAAATTATGTACATATGGCCTGTGCACAAGCAATGTTTCAGCCAATGGACCTCCGGGTAACCCGGAGGTCCATTGGCAGAAACATTGCATGTGTTTGCTATGAGTAACCAGGAGAACCTGCCGTGTTTTGGATGCCATTCAATGTGGCAATTGTGCGCAATTCCAATGCGCAATTAAGCCAAGGTAAGCGCACAATTCGTGACAGGACTTCTAGTTTTAACTGTAATAGAGTGAATCCCTGTTAATTGTGTATACATTATAAAGTGAATCCCTGTTTATTGCATGTACATTATAAAGTGAATCCTTGTTAAGTGTGTATACATTATAAAGTAAATCCTTGTTAAGTGTGTAAACATTATAAAGTGAATCCCTGTTTATTGTGTGTACATTATAGAGTGAGTCCCTGTTAGTTGCACAGACATTATAGAGTGAATCCCAGTTAATTATGCATACATTATATAGTGAATCATGTTAATTGCATGGGCATTAAAGAGTGGGTCCATGTTAACTGCATATATATTAGTGAGTGAATTTTTGTTATTTGCGTACACATTATAGAGTGAATCCCTATTGTGTGTTTGCATTATATAGTGAATCCATGTTAATCCCACATACACTGTAGGGTGAATCCCTGTTAAATAGTGAATCCATGTTAATCATACATACACTGTATGGTGAATCCCTGTTAATTGTGTATACATTATAGAGTGAATCCCTGTTAGTTACATACACAATATAGAAATAATCCCTGTTAGTTGCATGTACATTATTGGGTGAATCCCTGTTAGTTAGATATACATTGTAGAGAGGTCCTCGGTTCGAATCCCACCTCCGGCAACTGCGTTATGTCCTTGGGCAAGACACTTCACCCCCATTGCCCATGTGGGGGCACGATGACGCCATGTACTAAGGCGTACTGCACGTCGATGGTATGCATGTCTTCAACCAATCTAACCCTGCCTGTGCTGCAGTGCGGAGTTACAATGTTGGGGAGCTGGCAGCTGCTTGTCGTTGCTCAGTGGTTCTCTCCGGGTACTCCGGCTTCCTCCACCCGTAAAACTGTCACAGTCATGATTAGCCATTGTGCATAAATATGTGACCTTAAACATCAATAAATAAATAAAAAATATTAATCCATGTTAATTACATATACATTATAGTGATAATCCCTGTTAATTGCTAATACATTACAGAGTGAATCCCTGTTAGTTACATATCCATAATAGAGTGAATCCCTATTAACTGTATATACATTATAGAGTGAATAATTACACATAGTTGATATACATTGTAGAGTGAATCCTTGTTAATTACATACACATGATAGAGTGAATTCCTGTTAACTGTACATATGTTATAGAGTGAATCTCCTTTAAGTACATATATATTATAGAATGAACCCATGTTAATTGCATATACATTGCCAAGTGAATCTATGTTATTTGCATATACATATGTCACATAGTAAATCCATGTTTATTGCATATGCATTGTTGGGTTAATCCATGTTAATTGCATACACATTGTAGAATAAATCGATGTTAATCGCCTATGAGTGATAGAGTGAACCCTGTTAATTGCATATTCATTATAGAGTGAATCCCCATTAGTTGCATATGGAGTTATAGAGTATATCTCTGTTGAGTACATGTACGTTATACAGTGAATCATTGTTAATT
Source organism: Pictodentalium vernedei (assembly GCA_031216915.1). Classification (NCBI taxonomy): domain Eukaryota; kingdom Metazoa; phylum Mollusca; class Scaphopoda; order Dentaliida; family Dentaliidae; genus Pictodentalium; species Pictodentalium vernedei. The sequence continues at coordinate 83,128,595 of CM062296.1, read as the reverse complement.
GCATGCATGTTATATAGTGAATTTCTGTTATTTACATATACGTTGTAGAGTGAATCCCTGTTATATGCATATTTATTCTATAGTGAATCACTATTAATTGCATTTAGTGTTATAGAGTGAATGCATACAGCATCATAGAATTAATCCCTGTTAATTACATACACATCAGAGTAAATCGTTGTTAATTGTGTATATATCATACACTTAATTGGATGCACATTATGGAGAGAATCACTGTTAATTACACACACAATACAGAGAGTGAATCCCTGTTAATTGTGTATACATTATAGAGTGAATCCTTGTTAATTGCATATACATTATAGAGACAATCCATGTTAATTACAGATACATTATAGAGCGAACCCCTGTTAATCACACATCCATTATCGAGTGAATCACTATTAATTGTATATACATTATAGAGTGAATCCCTGTTAATTGTATATACATTCTAGGGCGAATCCATATTAATTGCATATACATTATATAGTGAATCCCTGTTAATTGTGTATCCATTTTAGGGTGAATGCATGTTAATTGCATATATATTATGAAGTAATTCCATGTTATTTGCATATACATTATATAGTGTGAATCCATGTTAATTTCATACACATAATACATTTGATCCCTGTTAATTACATATATAGAGTGAATCCCCCTTAATAACATACACATTATAAAGTGAATCATTGTCTTGTGGATGAACGTTAGAGAGTGAATCCTCGTTAATTACATATACATTATAGGGTAGAGCGTCATAGAGTGTATCTCTATCTCTGTGACTTGCATACATATTATATAACGAACCCATGTTAATTGCATATACATTGTTGAGTGAATGTATGTTAATTACATATATATATCAGAGTAAACACATTAATTGCATATACATTATAGAGCGAATCCATGTTAATTTCATATGCATTGGGGGGGGGGGGGATCTATGTTAATCTCCTACACATGATAGAGTGAATCCATGTTAATTGCATACACCTGGTAGAATAAATGCCTGTTAAGGCGCATATTCATTATACAGTGAATCCCCCATTCATTGCATATAGAGTTATATAGTGAATCCCTGTTGAGTACATGTATGTTTTAGAGTGACTCATGGTTAATTGCATACAAGTTATAGAGTGAATTCCTCTTAATTACATATATGTTGTAGAGTGAATCCCACTTATTTGCATATTTGTTCCTTTGTGAATCATTGTTAATCGCATTTATTGTTATATGGTGAATCCCCGTTAAATGCATATAGAGTTTTAGATGAATCCATGTTATTTGCATACACATCAGAGTCACTCCCTGTTAATTGTGCATATATCATAGACTTAATTGGATTCACATTATAAAGATAATCCCTGTTAATTGCATGTACATTATAAAGTGAATCTTTGTTAATTTCATATACATGATGGAGTGCATCCCTGTTAATTGCATACTCGTTATAGAGTAAATCTCTGTTAATTGGATATGCATTGTAAAGTGAGTCACTGTTAATTGCATATACATTATAGAGTTAATGTCTGTTAATTCCATATACATTATAGAGCGAATTCCTGTTAACTGCATGCTCATTATGGAGATAATCCCTATTAAATGCATACACTTTTTGAGTGAATCTGTAATAATTGCATATATATTATAGAGGGAATCCCTGTTAATTGCATATGCATTGTAGAGTGAATTCCTGTTACTTGCATATACATTGTGGAGTGAATCTCTGTTAATTCCATATACCTTATAGAGTGAATACCTGTTAATTACATACACATTATGGAGATAATCCCTGTTAATTACATACACATTATAGAGTGAATCCCTGTTATTTGCATGTGAATTATAGAATGAATCTCTGTTAATTGAAGAAAAGAAACTATTGTGATCCTTTGAACAATCATCTTGACAATCGCAGAATCCCCACGTGTAAATATCACTTTGGAACTAATACTTTTATATTTTTATATCATGTATCTTTTTTGACAGAGCTCCATGGGTTCTGTTAAAAAAAGATGGAAAGCCTAAATGCTCAGTTTTTCATATGAAGACATGCAATTCGCTTGAATAGAATATTTATGTTAACTGATTTTTTTCTCCATTGTCAAAGCAGCTGTTCAATTTATCCTGTATTTCAAATTATAGTTTTTGTGCTTTTATGGAACTCGGACTACCATTTAACTGGTTGAGTGCAAAACGTCTCTATCATGGCTCTATTGAAAAGTGCTGGAAGCCAATTTAGTGGCTTTACACTCCATGCATCTGCTTGATGTTTTCTCAGCATTACAAGAAAAAAATATATATAACTGTTTGGTTCCAACTTATTGGAGAGTGCCTATTGGCCTGTTGGCACTCTCCAATAAATTGTAACAAAACAAATATTTATGAACAAAATCTTGCTAATTAAGGCTACTCTTGCTGGTAGTATGGTATTTTTAAACAAATAATATCCATGTTTTAAATCGACTTTGAAAAATAACTTAACACTCAACCAATAGAACCTCTAACAACATTCATTGTTAGCACAATATCACTGTGGATTATTACCTAGTAGCATTCAGACGTGTAGATATAGGAATTAACAGTTTTTCTGCTTTTACATCGGATGGTTTTGACAGATTAACCCCTAATCCAATGACTTAATGAAATTTGACCAATGGGCAGCTAAGTGGTTAGTAAACTTTAACCCTATCAAAACAGAGTCATTAATTATTTCTAGAAAGACTATAAAAAGTTGTCACCCTCCCCTCAAAATGTCTAACACTAATATCGCAGAAGTAAATCAACATAAACATCTTGGCCTAATTATCAACAACAGTGGGTCCTGGGACAACCACATCTCCAAAATAATCCAAAAAGCCTGGAAGAGAATATCCCTATTAAGGAAATGCAAATTCTCCCTCGACTGTAAAACCCTGGAAAAGATTTACTTTGGTTTTATTCGCCAGCTGCTCGAATATGCAGATACAATATGGGATAATTGCACAGAAGTAGAGTCCTCTGTAGAAGAGAAAATACAAATTGAAGCAGCTCGAATAATTACTGGTGGAACTCGGAGTGCAAGTAAAACTGCACTGTATGCTGAAACTGACTGGGAAACGCTTCAAACACGAAGAGAAAAACATAAACTTGTACAATATTTCAAAATGGTTCACCGTCTTGTTCCTGATTATCTATCTACACTGGTACCCCCGCCAGCCGCAGCACCCCACACTTACAGACTCCGAAATCGAACAAATTTACTGATTCCCTACTGCCGAACTAGCTCTCCTCAGAATTCATTCTTACCAAGCACAACTAAGCTGTGGAATAACTTACCCGTGGCCGTCACAGAAAATAACTCGCTGGTTGACTTTACTTCCTTTTTGAACAAAGATAAGCTTCACACCCCCAAGTGGTTTTACTTTCAAAAAACAAGAAAATCACAAATATACCATTGTAGATTACGCCTCAGGTATAGTAATCTCAACGATCATTTATTCATCAACTTCCTCACAAGCTCGCCCCTCTGCGGTTGTGGAGAACGTGAAACTACCTCTCATTACCTTTTTGACTGCCCAATGTATTCCGATATAAGAATTGATACTCTTGATCGACTCCATTATAACATTGATGAGAATACCTTACTTTATGGATCCCATTTGTATGGTTCTGAAATTAACTCGAAGATCTTTTATTGTCTACAAAACTACATTGAGGCAACACAGAGATTCAACTAACCCTCGTAATCCTTAGCGGTGCTCGTCGGTTCTAGTGACTGTCGCCCTTAAGATTTGAACCTTATTGTCTGTGAATATCAGTATGCTGCCTGGTCTTTTCTTACATCCAATTCATAACTTCAGGGCAAAATTGCCCATCCAGTGGATGCAGCCATTTTCTCGTTGGAGATCAGTCTCTACTATTTACTTTATACACGGCTCTATCCTTGTATCCAGTAGTACTTTACATCTAACCTGTATCTAAAATGTTATTTTCTGCCACGTGAACTACAGTTTGTGCTCATTTACTGGTGGAGACAGCTAACATAAGCTTTAGCTTGCTGCTGAATCCAATTTCCACACTTCTTAAATTGTGTTCACTATTTCTTTTGTATCATGTTTGCTTGAAATGTCTTTTTGAAATAAAATATTGTTATACAAGATTAACCCCTTCCCTAACTTGACTATTGTGAAAATCTTTTTCTCAGATACATCTCTCGTCCTAAAATTCAGAAGAAAAAAAATTGTATCATGTGTTATTTTTAACCAGTCAAAAACTACACTGACTAAAGCCAATTTTTTTTTCAAACTTTCCTTTGAAGTAAATATGATGGGAACTTTGACATGTAAAAAACAACTGCTGAGTAGCTAAAAATTTCCAGGGGTGTAAAAATTACAAATTTCTGAGATATTTCAAACTGTTCTCAAAAGCTAATCCCTGTCCGGGATGACCCGCATTGTGCCCTTGGGCAAGGCACTTCATTCCAGATGCCTAAATGGGAGCACGATGATGCCATGTACCAAGGCGTACTGCATGCAGATGGTGCACATGTCTTCTAACGCTGTAACCCTGCTTGAGCGCAGCTTGGACAGAGTTAGAATTTTGAGGAGCTGACAGTTGCTAGTCGCTGCTCGGTGGTTCTCTCCAGGTACTCCGCCTTCCTCTACCTGTAAAACTGTCACGGTCACGATTAGCCATCATGCTTAAGTATGTGACCTTAACTGGTAGAGTGCTAAGTTATTTTTGGTCATCCAAATTTGTCCACATCTCTTTGCCTTTTTACAATTTATGGGAGAGTGCCTAGTGGCACTCTCCCATAAATTGTAACAAGGCAAATCCCCACAGACTAAATACTTTCAATTCAAAAATAATATGAAGTACATCTACAGAATATGAAGCCATTAAGTTGTGGCACCTGAACTTCAGAAGAAAGCCCAAATATGGGCTTCCAGCACTCTACCAGTTAAACACCATTAAATAATAATAATAATTCTCAAAAGCTAAGGAAAAAAACGCATTAGTTTCTGATAAAGATAAATAATTTTGGAATAACCTATTTTATTTAATGCTCAGGCATCAATTCACGCTGAAAAATTAAGTCATATTCCCCTGTCGGTCGGCAAAACGAAATATCAAAATGATATTTAGAAATCGATATTTCATCGTAGGTTCGGATGACGAATCACATGTACTTTAAACGAGTCAGCACATCAGTAATGAATTCCAGAGTCCCAAATACAAACGAATTCGAATAATTGATAGTGACAGTGACTAAATCAATTCATTAAATCAGCGGTTTCAAAGTTTGACTTTCTCATTCACCTTCCAGCGAAAAGCCGAAATCACTTTCAAATTTCTTCAGTTCAACTTCACACGTCTTCAGTGCATTGAGTTCAAAAAAAATAAAATGACGTGTCTTGTTATTGAAAATAAGAAAGTGGTGTTTTTTGTTATTGTTCTATTTCTTCGAAACACATTGCGATTATTTCAATTCGCCAGCCTTGGTAAATCGTAAAGTTAGGGGAGAAATAAGACGGGACTACTTTTTGTGCGGATATTCACACATTCCAATGGTTGGAGTTTGGTTGTTGTAATTTTTGTATGGACGCCGGTTCGGCACATAAATTTTGCGCCTTAATGGCAAATAAAGGCCACAAATTGGAGAGTTTGTAGTCGTAGATCATTAAATAAAAAGAAAATTCACGAAAATTTGATGAATACCGAAAATATGTCGTTTGTGGCTACAAGAAATATGAGGATCTTCACTCGCGACTGCGTCGCTCGTGAAGATCCTCATATTTCTTTGTAGCCACTCACGAGATATTTTCGGTATTCATCAAATTTTCGTGAATATCCTCTATTTATCTCACCCACCAAGACTCTTGGATTAAATAATTATGTTTGTTAATCAAAGAGTTCTTAATGTAAGTGTCTATATTCATATAATATGGTTGTTCTGTAATGGACTTCCCTCATAATATAACAATATCATGATTTTCGAGGGCGTTACGGTTTATTATTTCCACTTCAGCGGGCGTTCTCTTATTTATTAACAGAGTTTAGCAGGGCGGTAAAGTAATTGTTGGCATATTTCAACTGTAAGTGGGTGGCGGATCTTTAATGAAAATAAAATTCATTAATGGCCCAGGCACCCGCTTGCAGTCATTGTAATAATAGTAATGACATGATTTTGTCAGGCATCCTGGTTTATAAACGGCCCATGAGGACCCAATAACAGCCCTCAGGTTTATTAACGGCCCTCAACTTTGTCTTGAGCCGGTAATAAACCCTCGGGCTGTTATTCATTCCGTTAATAAACCGTAACACCATCAAAACTCATGTTATTGTTTATATTAACGACTCTGGAGGACTGAAGTATAGCCCAAAGGTTCATTACCGTTCTTGAGCCATTAATAAGTCAGAGGGTCGTTATTAAATCCTCAAGGACCATTAAGAAATCAGAACACAGCACACAATCATGTCATAATTATTTTTACCATGTCCGGAAGCAGGCAGCAGGCTGTTAATGAATTTTGTTCGCTGTGGCTTCCGGTTGCAAGACGTCATGAGTTTCTGAGTTTTACAGACCTGATAAGCTGTGCTAATATACTAGAAAACGCCCACTAAAGTGGTAATGATGGTCTATTAATATGTATGTTTTTCTTTCTCACAGTTCGACTTCACACTGGGTTTAATAAGACTGTTGGAGCTGTAGAGGTTTATATTTCCAACCAGTGGTACACAGTATGTGATTCAGGTTTCTCAAAAAGTGAAGCAAAAGTTGTCTGTAGAAGCTTGGGCTTTCAAGATGGACGAAGTATTGCCGGCTCTGCATTTGATACACTGCCTGAAGCTTTGGGTGTCAGTTCTGCAGTTTGTGATGGAAGTGAAACTGATTTCCAGAAATGTACCTTGACTTATGGAAGCGATTGTCTCTCATCAAATTATGTTTCAGTGTATTGCAGCCCAACAACTATTATTGATACAGGTGAGTGAGAGAACGTGAATTCCATTTTTTTATTTCGGTTTAACAAAACTCTCATTTCCCATATCGTGTCATTCAGCACAATGAGTGAAAGTAACCTACCGATCTCTACACAGGGGCACTGCAAGAATGTCACTAAGAAACATCAAAACTCAATCTTCCCCACCCCCATGGAGTGCGGTGGCTAAGTGGTTACAGCATTTAACTTCAAACCGAAAGGTTCACAGTTCAATCCCTGCCAGGAGTATGTATACTGTGTCCTTGGGCAAGGCATTTCTTCCCGACTGCCCCCACGGGGGCACTGTGGCCCTGTGCATTAAGGCGTACTGCGTGTCGATGGTGTACTTGTCTTCAACTAATGCTAACTCTGCTTGTGTTGAATTAGAATGCCGTGGAATCTGACAGTTTCTCGCTGTCTCTTGGGGTTCCCATGTGGGAACTCCAGCTTACTCCGCCTGTTAAACTCTCTGACACAAGGTTACTAGGGCTGTTACGATTTTTTAATTTAGGAATCGATTAATCGTCGCAAATAATCGATAATAATCGATTAATCGTACCTAGATGACACCTCACCCTCTCTCTGAAGTCGTTAAAAATGAAGTTCAAGTCAGTTGACCTACCTCAAGTAAACAACAAAGACGATCCTCTTCTAGGTATATTCAAATCTTTGATGATCTAAACTTTTGAACCATCAGTGTAATAATCAAGACCGATTGTCGGTTGCAAACTTCACAATTGCTGACCGGTCTTGATTATTACACTGACAGTTCAGAAGTTCAGAACATCAAAGTTTGAATATACCTAAAAAGACAAATGCTTCTAATGGCTTCTTGACATTTAACGTTGACGTTCTTGACCTTTTACCTTTAGAAACAATAGTTTCTTCATCAAGGTTTTTTAATTATTATACATCTAAAATGGGGTAAAACTTAACGATTCTTCAACAATGACAAAATGCTAATCGATTTGGGCGTGACCGATTGACAATCGATTAATCGTGCCAGTCTTGGAGGTTACCCTGGCTGTCAAAAGTGTCATTAAAACTCAATAAATAAATAAATAAATAAATCTGCCCCTCCCCTTACCCCCCCCCTCCCACACACACACACACACATACACACACTCCTAAAGATGGCATCAAGTCAACCACTGAGCCACTGCATGACCTTGTTGGCTTTTGCAGAAACAAGATTTATTCTATAATGATAATGAAACTTTGAAAGAATAAGCAGAATGCAAAACATTGTTGGATAATGCTAACATACTTTTTTTCAAGAGTATACAGTGGCACCCAATTTTATTGGATATATCTTACTTGAATAACCCTGTTAACTGAATACAACTTTCAAACACAAGAACATTTACCATACCTTCAGTACATATTTAATTTAGGGCTGCAACGGTTCACCACGGTGCACCGTGAACCGCAGTATTTTCTCTCGGTTCGATACACGGTGCGTACTATCGTGGTTTCGGTTTGGTACAAAATTTTACTGACCCTCCAGTCATTATGCTCACTTTAATGTGAATATGTGGCATTTAATATGAAAATATAGTGGAGAGCTAGTAATAAGCTCACCAGTAATATATTTCTGGTTCTCTTAAGACAATTTAGACAAATATAATTAATACCACTCGCCAGTAGTGAGGCAGAAGTGCACACGTTGTTCCAGGTTTAACCATTGCAGATGAAAAAGCACCACATCCTGAAACCATTTTCTGTTATGCTTACAAACGGAGATGTTCGATTGGGGTATGACATATTCGCCTATAGGCTATTATTCGGAGCACGAAGGTTTTGTGCAAAAAGGAAACTGGACATGAAGCTACTAAAATGAGTAAAATCACCATACTTTCATTAGACCCTACCCCCTCACCGCAATTTTTCACAACACATATTATTTTTGGTGGTTAAACTTGAAAATAAGGCTACAATGTTTTTTTATGAAATACTATTCTGCCAACGGACGGGTTTTAGTGCAGCGTTCTTCTGACTTCTTCAATACAATGGTTGACATTCATTGTTTCAGTCAAGGTGGAAATGTCTTTTTTTCAAGGAAATAAATTTAATTATTTCGGAACTATTGAGTTTTTCAACTCTTCTTTTCTATCATTCCACATTTTCAGCTAAAATAAAACTATCCATACATACTAGGTTTTATTTTTTATTCTTGCATAATACCGAACTGGTAAAGGGCAGAAAAGCCCCGCTGCACAACGACCATGGTTCGTGTCCGACTGGTCTTTTGTTTAAGTTGTTTCCTACTTTCGGTTTCAGTCTTGGATAAGCCAACCCCCAAATTTTCTGTTAATATTTTTTTTTATGCTCTTCCCGATTGGTTGAAAATTTGCTCCTCGTCCAACGGTCATTGATTTTATATGTATTCTACATTATCAACATGGAGACGCAACAGGTAGATGTTAAGTCAAAAGATCCCCCAGAAAATTTCGCTCACCAGTGTGGAAGCAATTTGGCTTTAGGCCAGGTGCTGTTGATAAAACAACATGCCGTCTGTTACACGGACATCAGTTATAAAGCTGGTAACACATCTAGTCACAGTGTTGTGACAATTATTATATTTTTTTGTTGGTAAGAGTTATGGCTTTTTAGGAATCTGTGATAATAGTGTTTTAATAAAAATTCAATATTTTTCATTTATCATCTTTTAAAGTGTATCGTATCGAATTGAACTGAACTGTGCGGTTGATAACGTGATGCGTATCGTATCGAAGAGGTAGTGTATCGTTGCAACCCTAATTTAATTTGTTAATTGAATCTAGGTTACAGAGCAAACTCCTGTTAACTGAATACAAAATATTTTCGAATGGCATGGCAACCATTTCTGTTGTGTTTTTTAAGCTTTTTTCTCTATTTTATGTTACCACTGCTCCCTCCAACATGGTTCAAGCTACATTTTTCATATATGGTACATGGATAAAGGGGTTGTGAGGGGATTATTCACGCTCAATATTTTTTTTTCAAAATCTAACATCTGCCTGCCTGCCTGCCTGCCTGCCTGCCTGCCTGTTTTTATGTTACCACCTCTCCCTCCAACATGCTTCAAGCTACACCTTTCATATTTGGTACATGGATAAATGGTTCTGAGGGAATGATGCACAGTCAATATTTATTTTTCAAAATCCAAGATGGCAGAATGGCGGCCATTTTTGTTGTGTTTTTTAAGCTTTTTTCTCTATTTTATGTTACCACCCCTCCCTCCAACATGGTTCAAGCTATGCATTTCATATATGGTACATGGATAAAGTGTTGTGAGGGGATTATGCACGCTCAATATTTTTTTTTCAAAATCCAAGATGCTTATATACTTTAGTGTCTTCTGTGACAAAAACACCTTATGTCACAAAAGCACCGTAGGGGACTAATACCACCTCGATGGTCAAACACTTGTTGTCAGAGTTATTGCCCTTTATGATATTGTAATTTGCTTCCATTTTACCATTCACCACAGCTTAAGTGCAATGTTTTCAAAATCTTTTATTGCCCCAAAATTAAAGTTATGACCCCTATGAGCAGCCATAAGCTTTGTTTTTTTAGACACAAAATGATTTTTTTTTAGTAATTTGACCCTTAAAAGCCTGGACAAGTGTTCTGAAATCCCACCATACTATTATTGCCTCTGTACACCCCTAGGCTTAGTTGTGATTTCCAGTCAAGTCTTGACTGCCTGTTAAGAAACTACTGCCTTGCTAATTTGTCTTGCCAGCAGGAGCTCTTGATGATATATTAAGAGCGCCTGTTCTGAGGTCGTAAAAGTCAGAAATAGTTCTTTAACTGGTAGAGTGCTGAATTATTTTGGGTTGTCAAAATTTGTTCACATGTCTTTGCTTTGTTACAATTCATGGGAGAGTGCCATAGGCACTCTCCCATGAATTGTAACAAAGCAAATCCACGCAAATGAAATAATTTCATTTAAAAAATTCTAGGACACCTATCCACAGAACAGAAAGCCTTCAAGTTGTGACACCTACACTTCAGAATAAAGCCCAAATATGGGCTTCCAGCACTCTACCAGTTAAGGGTTAAGACATATTTTGGCTGGTGTTGCCATCTATATTACAAATAGATAATGGATCTACATTGTATACTTTTCAGGATTTGAAATGAGACTAAACCCTGATGATACATCTGTGGATTATCATGGCTTTATTGAAGTGAAAGCCAATGGTATCTGGGGTAGTGTGTGTATGGACGACAGCTGGGATGACTCTGCAGCAACAGTTGCCTGTAAGAACTTGAGGTTTGCTGGTGGAGTGGCTTATCAACCCTATGGATCATCAATGTCAATGGTAGTACTGAGTCAGGTGCAATGCGTCGGAAGTGAATCAGGCCTAGAATCCTGTGAGTCTTCAGTAATGGGAGAGAGTGGGACATGTCTCTTTACAAATAACCATGCAGGCGTTCTTTGCTATAAATCATCTGGTAAGTTTGTTGTATTATTCTATTAACTCGAACAACCTGGGTAAATTTATTGACCACCAGTTACTTTTCTGAACTTATGGCCAACTCGGTGTTGCAGCCTTAACATGTCTCAAGCTTTGCGACACTCAGTTTTGGTTTATTATCGAGACCATCAGTGGTGACACCGCATCATGAGAGTCTCCAGGAGTTTTCCAAAGGGGTTCGATTTTGATGAAAAAGATACACAGGGGGTACACTTGGCAAATGCATGGGTCGCATTTATGATCGGATCACTTTGAAATTTGGTATGCTTGTTTGGGGTGATCTCCAGATGGGCGCTATTGATTTTCTTCCATTTCCAAAGAAGTGTTGCCTCTATCAACGCCCTTTGAACTTAGTTTAGTCAGGCATCAGTATTTCCCTTTGGTACACCCTACAGGTCACATTAATGATCGGATCGCCTTGAAACCTGGTTTGCTTGTTTGGGGTAACCTCTAGATGAGAGCTATTGATTTTCTTCCTTTTCTGTCATAAAATATTGCTGCTGGCATGGACCTTTGAACTTAGTTTAATCAGGCATCAATATATTCCTTTGGCATGCCCAGCAGGGCACATTTATTATCGGATCGGTTCGAAACTTGGTATACTATTTTCATAAAAAAAAATTGGCAATGGCTTTTGAACTTAGTTTAATCAAGCCTCAATATTTTCCCTTTGGCACACCCAACAGGGCACATTTATATTTATAATCAGATTGAATGGACACCTATCCTTGTTTGGGGTGACATCCAGATAGGAGCTGTTGATTGTCTTTCAAAAAATGTTTCCGCTGGCAACAGCCTTTGAACTCAGTTTAGTGAGGCATCAATATTTCCCTTTGGCATACCCTACAGGGCACTTTTATGATCAGCTCATTTCAAAACGTGGTGTGATGTCTAGATGGGAGCTGGCGATTTTCTTCCTTTTCCATCAAGAAATGTTGCCATTCCAACGACCTTTGAACTTTGTTTAGTTAGGCATGTCAAGAAATGTTGTGCTGATGACGACCTTTGAAAGTAGTTTAGGCAGGTCTCAATATTTCCCTTTGGCACACCCCACAGGGCACATCTACGACTGAATCGCTTTGAAACCTGTTATGCATGTTTGGTGTGACCTCTAGATGGAAGCTATTGATTTTCTTTCGGTTCCATAAAAAAGTATTGTTATTAGCACCAGCCAGCCTTTGAACTTGGCACATTTGTACAGCATCTTATCCCTTTTGTACTCTTTGCAGGGCATATTTATGAATTTCTGGGAAAAAAACACTGCCACTAGCATTGACCTTCAAACTAATATCTTCCTTTGGCATGCCTCAGAAGGCGCATTCATTATCGGGGTGTCTTGGAACACTTTATTGGGAACAGTTTTTAATAGATTGCATTGAATCTTGGTATATGTGTTTGTGGTGACCTCTAGATGGGAACTATTGATTTTACCTTCAAAAAGCAATGTCGTTAGCACTAACTTGTGAACTTAGTGCATTTATGCAGCAACTTATCCCTTTTACACTCCCTTCAGGGCATATTTATGTATTTTCATAAAAAACGAGAAAACATCGGTCCGAGCAATGAGCTTCAGACTTAGTACTGATCTGCATTAACAGGGACCGATCAGGACTATTTAAAATACGCTCTAGCCTCGGAGCCTATTTTTTCAATTCATGCGCCAGATTTCAATTTACGGAGTCATACTGCTGTTTGTAACACACTGCAAGTATGTAATAGCTCTCATCATTTTCATTTAGTACACTATAGCAAACATTAATCTTCACTGTGGTTTCTGATCAAGTCTTGGCTGCCTATTTAGGAAGCCAAGACTTGATCAGAAACCACAGTGAAGATTAATGCTTGGGAATTAGGACTTGAAGTATTAACTTTAGCACTCTACAACAATGACAAAGGTATATATAATACATGTAAGAGTGTCTCTCTCGATTATCCATCGAAAGAATATCAAAATATGATCTGAGAAGTTACGCGCCAACTGAGAAGCCTATTTCTGAGATTTAAGGGCCAGGTCCTGATGTTTCAGAACCAAATACGCACTGGCGCATGCCCAGGTCGGTCCCTGATTAACATTTCCCTTTGGCATGCCTCAGAGGGCGCTTTCATTATTGGGTTGTTTTGAAACTTGGTATGCTTATTCGGGGTGTCCAAGATAAGAGCTATCGATTTTCATTTCCATAAAAAACTGTTCATGTTAGCAACAATCTTTGAATTTATTGCATTTGTGCATCAACATTCTTCTTTGACATGGCCTACAGGGTTCATTTATCATAGGATTGTTTTTGAACTTGTGTGCTCATTAGGCGAAACCTTTTGGTAAGAGCTGTTGATTTGCATTCATTTATGTGAAATAAGCAGCCGTTTACAATGAACTTTAAACTTACTGCACTTGTTTACCAACATTCTTCCTTAGCCTGCCTCACAGTTTACATTTAAAAATGCATAGATTGTTCTGACGTGCAAACACAACGCTGTTATGTTGAAGTTTCAACATTCTTCCTTTTAGCCCGCCTTACAGTTCACATTTCAAAAATGCATGGATAGCTCTGACGTTATGCACATACAATGCAGTTATGCTGAAGTTCACCAAATAACATTGGAACCAATGATCTTCAATTTTGCCATTTCACTTATAACTTACCAGGGTCAAGTTTGTCAAATTGAGCTACCGTGTCATCGACTCTTTCATTAAATTTAGCATCAAATGGAGCTCTCTGGTGGACTTTTGGAGATGTATTATTTACATTCTCCGTTCTTGAAAAAAACGTAAAAGGGTGTTCATGTGCACCCCCTACCACACCCCCCCCCCCCCTCCCCTGGCGATGCCTATGCATACCTGCTATATTACATCATCGGCATTTAGACTCAACTTGAAAGTTTATTGTCAATATTCAGCAATACATGTACATAGGCCTTACTTATTGTCCTTCTTTATTCTATTCCTCCCATTGTCCTGGACAAAATTTTGAAATCCTCAAAAATCTGTTTTTTTCTTTATTATTCCTACATTTTTTTAATAATCATCTGCTTAATTTATTTTTATTTGGGTTTAACAACACTTTTGCCAGCCAGGATCGACAAATGTCTGATAGTTTTATGGGTGGAGGAAGCTGGAGTACCCAGTGAGAACCACCAAGCACCAGCCAGCAACTGTATGACTCCCCAACGTACTAACTCCACATAAGCATGGTTTGCATTTGTTGAAGACAAGTGCCCCATCGGTGTGCATTACGCCTAATTATACAGTGCCGCCAAGCCCCCCACACAGCTGCTTGATAAAATAATTTCAATATTTCTAATTCTAATTAAAAATCTGTTGCAATATCTATACTTTCCTGCAAGTCTAATTTAGTGCAGTGGCTTCTACTTAATCACTTACTGGTTACAATAATTATCCTGATAATGAAATATCATTATGAAACACCTAACCATTTACCATAACTATAGTCAACATTTGACCTGCTTATTGCATGTGGATTACAGGGTAATTACACATTAAATTAACCCTTTACCCAATGAATCGCCCACATCTGCCCACGTAATATGCAATTTTTTATACTGTACCAATGACCCAGACATAGCTGGTGCTAACTCTTAAAAATCTAGGGCCAAACACAAATTTTTCCCCCCAATCCCCAAAATTTGCATCTAACACCAAAAGAAATCATGTCCTGAAGGACCTCCATACTTTGCCCTTACTGCGCATGCGCAGTGTCAAGGACGTTCCGAAATTGGCGCCAATTATCATTCTCTGTTTGGCCCTTCATCAGTCAACATCTCACTGATCTTTGTGCTTGTAAATCTCAGTTTAAAGGATGCCAGACACGTAATTATTGGAGAAATGGTGATTCTAAGGAGGATATAGAAGGAGGAAAGGAAAAAGGAGTGACAAAAAATAATCAGGGCTGTACTTAAAATTTTTTATGAAATTATGTTAAGTTGCCTATTTTCGAGGCATGGGCCTGTTGTTGTCATTCTTGCTATAAAGTTGCACTGCTTATTCAGTGTTTCCTCTCCCCTGGTCTTCTAAGTCCCCCCTTGCTATTCTCCCATGCTTTTGGCATATTTTAGTTTATCTCACTATAAGATACATTATTATTATCCGTAAGTGTTGCATTAATTATTTAATATAATTTTAAAATTTTTGACCACACTTAGCCTTGGGATCCATTGGGGCTCAACGTTACTTTTCAGAAACTTGGGCTTCACTGAAAAAATATTTTTCAAAAATTATTTTGATTTTCAATTGTTTTTTCAATATTAATGGATCATGTTATTATGTATCTTTGTGTTTAGGGGTTTGTGCGAGTACTAGGACTTGTTGTTTACTTTTCATAATGAAAGGATATTGTTCAAATTGTAATAGGAAGAAATCTTCCTCTGACTTTCATGATCATTGTATTAATTGTAGTCAGTGTACTCGCACTAATCCCTGTTCAATATGTCAATATTGGGATGTCAAACATTGGAAACGTGTGTCACGATATGTTGTTAGTGGAGAAAGGGCTATGCCGGCTCTTTCTCCGCAGGGTCACTCTACTCTATCAGTTTCTATTTCAGAGGAACAAGAACAGGGTGATGTTTCCATGTTATCTTCCGCAAGTGCGC
Organism: Pictodentalium vernedei; assembly: GCA_031216915.1. Taxonomy (NCBI): domain Eukaryota; kingdom Metazoa; phylum Mollusca; class Scaphopoda; order Dentaliida; family Dentaliidae; genus Pictodentalium; species Pictodentalium vernedei. Next base: position 83,112,553 of record CM062296.1, on the reverse strand, counting down.
TTACGTCGTCACAAATGAATACAGAGCTAGCGGCAAAAGTGCTCATGGACATAAGACAAATGTCGTCCGCTAGCTCGCCCGGTGTAGCGTCCATTCACCGAATGGTTCGGCAGCCGGGTTCGTCCGATGCGGTCCAGGAGGAAATGTTGGATGATGCGAGCACTATAAACATTCAACGTGCACACCCAGTGACGGCGGATAGTAGGAGAGATCGGAGGAAGCCTTCGAGTCTGGTTCCTAGCTCGTCCAGGTCCAGCCGGGCCGCGAGCGAGAGAGGCCCCTCTCTCGTACAACAACATCTGGGACCAGATGTTGTGGTACAAAATGTGTCGCAAGCGAAGCACACGTCCGTCGCTCGGGACGCTCCGTTGTATAGGCAGTCCGCTGAGACTTCTCAGGCTTCTTCCTCTCACCAGCGCACACGACCGCACCTTGGCTACGTGACCACCGATATTCTTCCAGCTTCGCCGATCAGGGATTCTTCGGCGACCAGGTCACGCCATCCGGTAGCCAGGGACACGAGGCCGGTTGACTCCGGACGTTCGCATAGGAAGAGTATGCGGGGGTCACTAGATGCGGAGCTGCCCTCGGCGAAGCAGCGAAAGACTGCGCCTCCGCAGGCCTCGATGTCGGACGTGCTTGTTCAAATAGCACAACTTATCGCAGCATCCCAGCAACCGACAGAAACGGTGTCGGATCGGGAATTATCCGATGGCGCTGGGTCGGTACGCTCCACCGAAGCATCGGGTGTGGACGACCGGGGGCATCATGAGGTCCGACCGGATGGTGAAAGGGATACGGATGACTTGGAACTATCCCTTTCGGAACAACATAAAGCTGCCGTGGACTTCATCCGGCACTTTCTTCCTCAGGTTGTTCCGTCGGGCCAGACTGCTGCAGTACCGGACAAGAGAACTATAGCGTCATTGGACACTGATTTCTTTGAGCGGTTCAGGGACATCGCTCCCGAGTTTCCGTCTCAGTCCAATAATGTCACAAGAACATTTGAATTATTGAACGACGCTATATTCAAACTTGCTTCCAAAACGGGAAAAGCGGGTTTCTTGTCCGCCAATGCTCTTATCCTGCCTTTCATTAATGCAAGGAATAAATTTGATACGGCAGGACAGGGTATCCCGAGAGTTCCTCTGCGTATGGACGACGAGGTGGAAGACTTAGAATTATCATTACCGTCGTCTACGTCTATTCCAACCGCAGTGTTGGAGACGACTATTTCGTCTAACAGAACCAGTTTAGATGCTTTATCTTACGCAGACCACCTTACTAAGGCGTTATCACTGCGTCTTCAAGGGAAAGAATTCCAGGATTTACAATCCTCTTTAAGACTTCTTTCAAGGGCAGTAGCTTATTCCACGTGTAACTCCGCCCTTTCAGTGGCAAACCTGGAGTTGGTTAGATGTGACACAGCCCTAGCTACATCCACACTCGTGGATAGTAAGGTGAAGAACTCTCTCAGAGTCGCTTCGGTCTCTGGAGAACTTCTCTTCGACGGCAAGCTTTCTGCAATTTATGATAAAATTACTAAGAAAGCTTCGGATTCTCTGCTGTTTAAATCTGCTTCTAAGAAGCCGGACACGGCAGATAGGAGTAAGACAGGCACTTCTGGGTCTAATGCGCCCAAGAGAGGTTCCTATAGAGGTTCCGGTGCGTCCTCTTGGTCTTATTCAAGAGACCGTCAAGGCAGCGACTCACGTGCGGGACGTCCTTCGGGCCGGGACAACCGGTCGGACGCCCCGAGGTCGAGGGGACGAGGTGCGGGTTACGGAGGACGTGGTTTCTCCTCCCGCAGGCCTCGCAGGTCCAGGAGGTGATGGCTCCAACCTCTATCGCGTGCCGGTTGGCGGAAGGTTGTCAAGTTTTCCACAAGAGTGGGCGTCGATTACGGACGACCCTTGGGTGAGAGGGGTGATTTCGGAAGGTCTAAAGATATCCTTCAAGCGAAAGCCTCCATTAACTTGAAGTCCAAAATGGACTCAACTTCCGTCAAATCCGCAGAAAAGAGACGCTCTGTTATCAGAGGTGCAGTCTCTTTTAAGGAAGAACGCGGTAGAGGTCGTAGAAAACCAGGAGACACCGGGATTCTACAGCCATCTGTTTCTGGTTCCGAAACCAGACGGCTCATTCCGTCCAGTCATAGATCTGAGCTGGATAAACAAGCTGATCGTCGCTCCGAAGTTTTATATGGAGACGATTCGATCGGTCAGAGCGAGTATTCGGGTGAACGATTATGCAACAAGGATAGATCTCAAGATGCGTACTTTCACGTCATGGTACATCCGACATTCAGAAAGTATCTACGCTTCGCAGTCCTAGGAGTGGTGTATCAATTCCGGGCGATGTGCTTCGGATTGAACCTAGCACCCTGGGCTTTCACTCGGGTAATGAACTCGGTAATGATGTATTTCCGAGCTCATTCGTCTACGGTAACGTCGGCCTATCTGGACGACATTCTTCAGAGGTACGGCAACGAGTTAACGCTTCAGAACGATGTGCAGAATCTGCTTCTATTGCTCCGACGTCTCGGTTTTATAATAAACGAGGAGAAGTCGGATCTGGTGCCGTCCAAGTCATTCACACATCTGGGAATGAGCTTCGAGACGCACAACAATCTCGTTCGTCTGCCGTTAACCAGAGCGAAATTAGTCAGTTGTTACGCTCGCTATTGTCTGCACGCAGAAAAAGTCACAGCGAGGGAGTTCATGAGACTGATAGGTCTGTGCGGAGCCGCTGCGGATCTCATTCTGATGGGGTGGTTACGCACGCGTCCTCTCCAAATTTTCTTGACTCAGAATTGGAGTGTGAAAATTCATTCGCTCGACATAGAAGTTCTCTTGTCAAATCAAGTGAAACGGGAGATTCAGACTTGGGCAAACATCCAGTGGTTAACTCAGGGAGTTCCGCTGCAGTTGCCGGATCCGAGTTTTACCATTATGACGGATGCCAGTCAAACAGGTTGGGGTGCATCATTGATCCCAACGGATTCGAGATGCCGGGGTCTTTGGGATCCGCAATTCCTGGGCAAGCACATAAACATCAAGTTAATGATGTCAATTTGGCTTGTGTTACGTCATTGGATGGACATTATTCACAATGCTCATGTCCAAATCCTATCCGACAATACGACAGTAGTGGCATAAATACGGAATCAGGGAGGCACTCATTCAGTTCCGTTGTTCAATCTAACGGAAAGAATCCTTCTGTTTGCTCTAGAACATCAAGTTCTACTTTCGGTCCGTCATATACCGGGTCGTCTGAACGTACTAGCAGACTCCCTTTCACGAAAGGGTCGCTTGTTGCCGTCGGAGTGGACTCTCAACAAACAAGTATTCAATCAGATTTGCTACCAATGGGAATGGCCAATGATAGACTTATTTGCGACACATCTCAACAATCAGTTGCAGACGTATGTGTCTCCGTATCCAGATCCAAGAGCATTTGCAGTAGTCGCTCTGTCGATCCCTTGGGACAGAATGATAGGATATGCGTATCCTCCAGCGCCGTTAATTCAGCAAGTATTGCTAAAGATAAAACAATCTCAATGCAAGATTCTGTTGGTAGCATCTCTATCTCCACAGAGACCATGGATAAATCTACTCAGGTGTCTGTTGTGGGACCTCCCGCGAAAGCTTCCTCCACGGGAGGATCTTCTTTCGCAGGGGAAACCGCGTCAACTTCATCACAACCTGCAAGGTCTCAACCTTCACGTTTTTCCGTTGTGCGGTCCTTCTTGCACGGCAAGCACTTTACAGGACGAGCAGTGGATGCGATTTCTAACTGTAGGAGGACCTCCTCTTCGCTAAACTATGCGGCTAAGTGGAAGATTTTTCGTCGTTGGTGTAGGGATCATTCTGTTGATATTTTTGATCCCTCCATACCAGACATTGCAAACTTTTTAGTATACTTGTTTGACGAAATCAAACTGCAGCCTTAGACTATTAAGGGTTATAGGTCTATGTTATCTGATACCTATGCACATCATGATAGTTTACAAATTGGATCTAATGTCTCTTTATCTAAGTTAGTTAGAAACTTCTCGATAAATAGACCCAGAACTCTTAGGTTAATTCCTAAGTGGAATTTAGCTTGGGTTCTTCTTAAACTGAAGGAAAAGCCATTTGAATCTCTTGGGACAGTAGATTTCAAATTCTTGTCTTATAAGACAGCTTTTCTCTTAGCTTTCTCTTCTGCTAGAAGAGTCAGTGAGCTTCATGCACTGTCGGTGGATGATTCTCACTATCGTAGTGTCGGGAACACTATCACCTTCACTACTAACATGGGATTTTTAGCTAAGAATCAGGCTCCTAATAAATATTTGGAACCTATTGTTATTAAGGCCCCCCGTCTTCAGATGGGCGTAGGCCTTTACTCTGTCCTGTTAGAGCGTTACGTATCTATAAACAGAGATCTCAGTTTATCAGAAAGGGGCGAAAACGTTTCTTTCTGTCTCTGATGCCTAATAGAAAGGACATTTCGGTCCATTCTATTGCTAGATGGATTCAATTAACTATCCGTACTGCCTATGAAAATTTATCTTCTTCTCAGCAGTCTGTGCTTAAGATTTCAGCTCATGAAGTAAGAGCTCTTTCTACATCTTGGGCTTACGCTAATAGTATTGCTATTACAGATTTAATGAAGGCTGCTTATTGGTCTCAGCCATCCACATTCACAAATTTTTATCTCAGAAATATTGAGTCCATTTCTGGAGACCTGCATTGTTTAGGTCCGTTATCTGTTGCTCAGAATGTCGTCCTCTAAACAGTTGCAACTATAGTTATGCAGGCTTTCTGTTCCGGCAGTGACCCCGTCTGGCTGCCCTCTTCGCTCTGGGCTATTTGACCCAGGGCAAGGGGGGGGGGGGGGGGTGGGGGAGGGTGTTCCCTTAGGTCACCTGCTTTATAGTGAAAAGCAAGGGAATGCCTCCTCCGAAGTCAGTATTTCTGAGTCGTTTCCGGGATGGTTTTAAAGTGTAATATTAATGTTGAAAATTCATTCATGTCATATTTTGAAGTGTAGCTCAGTGTGAAGCATTTGTATATGTCAAGTGTCAAACGGGCGTTAATATACAATCCTCGGACACTTTTAAAGAATATAAAGAGTCTCAATTCTCTGGACTATATTTATTGGCTTACTTTAAAAATAATTAGTATAAAGGGTTATACTGGATGTTAATAGAGAACATGAATGTTATTGTGCTCAATTATGAAGGGTATTGTATCTTTCTAATTTAACATAAAATAAGAAAGATACATGTAAAGCCTAATACTCCTTTTCTCCTTGAGGGGTTGACTCTATATTATATAGTTGAGCTTATTGGATTTTCCTCTATGTCCTAGGCCCTCCAGCCTTTTTACTATTCAGCTATGTCTGGGTCATTGGTACAGTATAAAAATGTTAAAAAATTTATAGTAATTTATATATTTTTTATACTTACCAATGACCCAGACGGGAATGGCCCTTCCAGGAGTTGGGAACTCATACCTCCCCGCTGAGTACATAGCGCTGACCAGGCACTGCTTGTAAGAATGATAATTGGCGCCAATTTCGGAACGTCCTTGACACTGTGCATGCGCATTCGCAGTAAGGGCAAAGTATGGAGGTCCTTTAGGACATGATTTCTTATGGTTTTAGATGCAAATTTTGGGGATTGGGGGGCAAAATTTGTGTTTGGCCCTAGATTTTTAAGAGTTAGCACCAGCTATGTCTGGGGCATTGGTAAGTATAAAAAATATATAAATTACTATAAATTTTTTAACATTCAGCAGTTGAAAAAATATTATTTTCAAAAAATTTCAACAAAACCATATCATGTGACCCCTCATTGGAACGAGCTCATTCCAACGAGGGGTCACATGATATGGTTTTGTTGAAATGTTTTGAAAAATTTGAAAAAATGATATTTAAAATAATAAATTTTGATATCGTCTGCGTTGGGTAAAGGGTTAAATGATAAATGATGTAATCTATTGGATATTTGTAGACCACTTCAAAATCTCCCCTACATTTTCAAAATGCTTTACCTGAAAACTGTAAATGTGAGTATTTCCATTGAATCAAAGGATCTCCATGGGCTCTTATAAAAATATATGGCGTATTCAATAATCAATAGGGGATATCTACGCTGTTTTAGTGAGAGCTGGTGAAAAATAAAACTTTCAGGTCCACACCCATGAGATAATTCCGATATTCACTAAAACAGCATAGATTTTCTTTTCATTATATTCTATGCGACATTTTACTGTGCAATGTTCAGCCCAATTCAACTGCAAACAGTTTCAAGACAACAACATGGCTACGTTCAAGGCAACGTCATGCGCAGAAGTGTAACGTCATTTAGGAAGCATCTGAAACAATTAATCTTGTGGACCTGAAAATATTATTTTTCACTCGCACAAGCGGCCGTGAAAAATAAAACTTTCAGTTTCACACTCATGAGATAATTCCAGACACTGACTATAATAGAGTAATATAGTAGATTTTCTTTTTTATTATATGCTACGAGACATTTTATTGCACAATATTCAGCCCAATTCGACGAGAAATGCTATGTTTCCAAACAATAACAAAGATCAGCTGATCATTCCTTGAAGGCAACGTAATGCGGCACAGTGTGACATCATTTAGGAAGCTACTGGGGAATATTTCTTGATATCTATCGAGATATCTATCGAGTCGATAGATATCGAAAAATATCTTTGAGGTAATTTGCGATACTTTACAAGCTAGTATATAATACAATTTATTATCACAGTATGGGAAAAAATTTCCTGATGATCCTGATAGTGCCATAGCTGGTGAAAGTGATCTTAAACCCCAAGAAGAAATAATAAAGGTTCAATTCAAATTTTGAAAAACTGTGTGGTTTCAAAACATAAACTGATTCTCTGGCATGCCATCACAGGGAAGTTTTATAGACTCAGTCAAATTTCCTTAATATGTTGCAGTGAACTTCTGTTTTTTCAAACAGGCAGCCAAGTCTCAACAAGAAAGCTGAACTAGGTCTCTGCACTAACATGTTGTGTTGTAGTAAACTTTGAAAATATGTCCTGTAGATTAACAAGAAAACATTGATTATTAGTGGAGTAGGGTCCTGCAGATATTCGAGATTCGATTCAATATCGATACCATTCGTTTGCTTCGAGATCGATCCCAAATCAGTCTCAAGATTCGATTTTTTTCAAATCTCTCGTACTAAATTCCATTTGTTATTTCTAACAAAAAGTTTTTAATTCACAAAGGTTAATTGTTAGATAAGTAGTGAATTGTGTCCGGAACATTTTCCATAGTTTTAGTTTTTGAAAGCTTAACTTGTTACTATTCACGTTCTTAAGAACGTGAATAGTAACAAATTAAACCTTCAAAAACAAAAACCATGGATAATGGGCCTATCTGTTTCAGTGATGGTACTACAGAGAATATTTATTTTCTGGTGTTTAAGGTGCCAGTCAGTGTTGTAAGGGTCATCACAGTGTACCGTAACTTCCGTTTGGTGCAATATGAAATAACTTGTCTATTAAGATTCGATTCGAGATTCAATTCGATATCAGAAACACGATTCGATTCGAGATTCGATTCGAAAAGAAATGTGTTATTCGCAGATACCTATAGTGGAGGCACAAGAAATTGAAAATGAAGTTGAAGGCCCTTGAATGTGCCTGTAAATCAGACTTTCATGGAAGATGTCATTCCAGGAAAATATCACGGACAGTCACTGCTGAAAGGAGTTTTCTTTCTTATGTAATCACTGAAATTTTAGCTGTGTCAGACACTGCGCCTTGGGAAGTTCTCATGGAGAATTGATTCATTCTTTATTCTGCAGTATACTGTCAACGTACACATATACATAAGTACCGCATAGTAGTTATGTAATAATGTGTATACTTCAGGGAGACGACATAGCAAGATTAGCTGTCTACCTGTTGTCTCCCAGAAAGTTGAATCGTGCAACAATGGAATCAGACTGCGAGGCTTCTTATTAACTGCTTGGTCACTGGTGGCTCGGTGTCACTTACACTCCTTCCTACCCACTGCTCCTGAACTCTCAGTTAAATTGCTGTGTTCGGTAACATTTGAAAACCAAATTATGGTCCACACAGTCGTATTTAAGAGGTCTACTCTATTCCAATATTAATTTTTCACCTAAAACCCAATGAGAAAGTAAGCAAACTATGCAATTAAATTGCTGTTATCAATTTAAAATTAACAATAGCCAGTCCATTCCAAGAATCATGGTGTGATTAATACCATTTTCCTACTTAGTTATAAAGTTAATTCTTTGAGGCCTGAACAGAGAGAAAAGGCGAGATGCGCAGAAGAGAGGGACCATTACTTCCTTTTTACTTATCTGACACAACTTTTACGAGATGTCCAGAAACAGGGGTCGAGAGATGAGACATGTCCAGACGTATATCTATTCTTGCATTGCATTTGAACAGTATTCTCTTGAGCATTCAGGCCCACCCAACTACTCCTGGAAAATTCTGTTTGTCATGTACAGTTAAAACTAGAAATCCTGTCCTGAAATGCACCCAAATAGCATGTTAATCTACGCATATCGACGATGGTAAGGCTATCAAATTCTGCACATACGGCCTGTGCACAAGCAAAGTTTCAGCCAATGGACCTCCGGGTATCCTGGAGGTCCTTTGGAAGGAACATTGCTTGTGTTTGCTATGGGTAACAAGGAGAACCTGCCATGCTTTGGGTGCCATTCGATATGGCAATTGCATGCAATTCCTATACGCAGTTAAGCTAAGATAAGCGCACAGTTCGTGACAGGACTTCTAGTTTTAACTGTAACACAGTCAGGGCAATAAGGATTGTTACAGTCGATATTATCCAAGTAAAGGGAAAGTAATTTTAATGTTAATTGTTTTTGAAAATATTCCTGTTGATCATGTTATGTAAACCTGCATCTGAATCATACCAGATTTTGGGGTATATGCGTTTGACCTGTATTCTCTTAGGCATTCAAGCCCACCCAATTTCTCTTAACCCTTTACCCAACGAATCGCCCGCATCCGCCCGCGTAATGTTTAAATTCAGCAGTTGAAAAAATATTATTTTTCAAAAAATTTTAACAAAACCATATCATGTGACCCCTCGTTGGAACGAGCTCGTCGAGCTCGTTCCAACGAGGGGTCACATGATATGGTTTTGTTGAAATTCTTTGAAAAATTTGAAAAAATAATATTTAAAATAATAAATTTTGATATCGTCTGCGTTGGGTAAAGGGTTAAAGTATTCTGTATGTCATGTAACACAGTCAGGGTAATAAGGATTGTTATAGTCGATATTATCCGAGCAGAGGGAAAGTAATTTTAATGTTAATTGTTTTTTGAAAATATTTCTGCTGATCATGTTCCACATCAAAGTCATTCTAGATTCTGGGGTATATGCTAGTTGGGAGATAATCAAGCGATCCTGTTCTCTTTTTGCCAATTTGATGCAGGTGTCTGTCCGTCTACTGGCTCTTCCCATATGATTAACTACCGGATGAAAAAAGTCATTGAACGATACTGACAATTGATTGTGGTGCCAGTCAAGTACGAACGAACAGACAAGCTTGGAGTTTAAAGAAGTCATTTACTTTAAGAATCTTATTGTCCAAAAAAGGGTATCTGTATAGGCGTTATATCTCTTATTATTTATTATGTGGAGAGAGTGTGTTTGTAGAAGCATTAATTTTTTAATTGTTCTAGCATTTCCCCATATATTTATTCCATACATTAGTTGGGGGTGTCTCAGGGCATAATAGAGTGTTTTCATAGCAACACAAGAAAGTATAGATTTTACTCTATTCAATGCGAAATTTACACAAACAATTTTGCATGAGAGGTAAGATATATGGTTTTTGTATGACAGAATCTCGTCAATATGTATCCCTAAATATTTAATTGATTTTTCTGTTTCATTGGGACCTACTCTTCCTCATTATACAAGATGGATGAAGGTTTCATTGTTTTGAAATATGGGTATCCACATTTTCAACAGGTATACACAAACATCACACATGATTAATATATTTTATGCAAAGTTCCTGTAATGTGCTTGGAATTTCTTTAGAAAAGTCCTTGAAAATCCAGATTATTTTTCTCTACATGGAGTTAAAAACAGTGTGTGGACAAAGGTGGACAAATTCACTCAAAACCAAATCCTTTATTTTTTCATATTTCGAAAGAAAATATATTTGGTATTTCAAAATAGGGTTTAGAGTATTCCCAGCTTACTAGGAACCAAGGACGGGAATGAAAGTACAAGTACACCCAAGTTCTCGTAACCAAGAAACTTCCCATGTAAGATCAAGCAAATTTTCTAGAGTAACAGAACGCATTTATTTTCATAAAAATGAACATATTTTATTGGCAATCTGCCATCTCCAAATGGAAAAGTTCTTTTCCAAAGAGTATGTACATGTAGTTTGAAAACCTAAACCCGCTTCAATCTCGTCTTCATTTTCAGAATTACTAGTATTATCACCACTACTTCCTCCAACATCAACACCTTATTTACTGCCGTCGCCAGTCTCCTCTGCTTCACACAGAGGAGACTGGCGACGGCCTGTGCTCAAAATAACTTATTTTCTTTGCGTAGCAAAATGCTACACATTTCCAAAAAGTGAATAGCATTTTGTAAAAATTGCATAGCTGTTTCTGTATACCAGAGTTATGTTATGCTGTTTTGTATTGAATTCTTCTAAGTAGATAGAATAGTTTCCATCCATTTCTGGGCATTTCCAAATGATCTGCAACACATGAAACATTTACTATGTTTTTTTTAAACTGAACTGCCTTTAGATGTTGATTGGACTTGGATATTTCTTATCAACCTACTCACAATTGTTTACTACAGGCTTGCACTACAGTGGAAGTCCCTAACTCGGATAAAATACTCTCTATTTTTGTCTTTCCCAAGCAAGTTGGGAAAGAAAAGTGGTGCAAAAGCACCAATAAAAATAAGCCAAAACTGGGTCGAGTGCAACCGGCGCAGACCCAGTACGGGACGCTCTCTCCCAAGTACAACTCCACGACTTCCGTTGCCAGTGCGCATATACCGTCTCTAAAGACTCATTCTTTTTAAAATCTGCTTCGTGTCGAGATGTTTTTGCACGCTTATCAGTGTTCCACCAGCTCGATGTTTGATGATTCCTGATTCATTATACCACAGTGTATCCTTTGTATTCTTAGGAACAGTGTTTTATATATTCTCTTTTCTATTATATGTCCATAATGTATATTTATTTGCTCTCTCTCGAGTCGCGCGCGAATTTCGCGTGCCACGCGGTTCGGACTTAGATTTTTTCACAATTAGTGTTAATGCTTTTTTTGCAAAATTTTCTAATTGTGTTAGAGTTAGGTGTCAGCGGGGTACCACTCCTGCAGTGTTTCTTCTTTCTTTTGAGAGTAGTCTTCCTGTTGGGTGGTTCCCGGTCGACCTTCTGGGGTCTTTGTTTCTGTCACCTTTCTCTTTTCTTTGGGGGTGTTCTGTTTTCTCATCTCACCTTCTCTGCTCCTCTCACCTCTATCATGCCCAGGACAATTCCCTGTGGGCAGTGTCTGCTGCCAAAGCATGTGGACGATGTACATTCGTCTTGTTCCTCCTGTAATGGGTGTTCGGCCGAGTGGCCGTGTGGTGTCTGTGGAACATGGTCTTCCACCTTCTGGGCGTCAGTAAACCGTGTCGTTCGTTCTCGTGGCCGTGCCTCCCGCTCCCGCGGGAAAGGAGAACGTGGTCATTCGGGGCCTCCCGAGCCGACTTTGTCTGGTGAGAGTTATTCCTCCTCCGTGGGGGATGTGCAGTCTTTTCCTGTGGTGGATACTGCGGGAGCCGTTGAGTGTTCTGGTGTAGAGATGCCTGGTTCCGGGACTACGGTCCCCCTCTAGTCGACATCTGAGGCTGTCACTAGGGTTGTGACTCCTCCTTCGGAGCCGAGCCGGTGTGCTCTCTCCACTATTTCACCAGCCTCAACGACTCTCGACGTATCTACTACTGCTGCTGGTCCGTCTGCTTCGTTATCTGTTTCAGCCGGCCTCGGTTTTTCGCTGCAGGGGACTGCAGGACTGTCCGATACTGTAGACGTGGGATATCGGCCTCAGCCTTCCCTGACTTCAACTCAGCGAAGTCGGAAGGGGCTGCCGGCCAAGCCCATCGCTGTGGTCTCTTCGCCGTCGAGCACCACAGTTGTGTCTTTGGATTCGGATGTTCGTAGTGGAAACACTATGAACTCCGTGGCGTTTCCGTCTACTCACTCTGGTCACACAACCAGTTTTGGGGGACCAACGCCTTTTGTGCAGCCTGGACCTTCTGCCCCGCAGAGGTCCACGGTAACTCTCATGAGTTCTCACAATATTGATCCTCGGGGTGCATCGTACCCCTATACACGTCTGCCTTCAGATGTTTCGGCTGCCGCCCGTCGTCCCGCGTCGGGTGTTTTGGAGGATCGTGACCCTTCGCTGGTTAAGAGGGTCAGAGGTGAAGCCACTTTGCCGGTTCGCTCCCCTGTCGAACCGGTCGGTACAGGCAGTGAGCTTAGGGAGGCCCTCTCCTTACTCACTCAGGTTCTTTCTAAGAGCCTTCCTGTTGCTTCCAGCGAGGCTATGGGTGGTTTCCAGGCGCCTCCTATGGCGCTGCCTCCCGGGATTGGAAACAGGCCGGTTTCCGATTCCTCTGGTGTCCCGACACCATGGGAGGCGTCGGCTGGTTTGCCCATGATGGGCTATGTGTCTTCCGACTCTGGGGAGGAGTCCGACATGCTTGAGGTCGAGGGCCAGCAGTCTTCGGACTTGGGGGCAGCTCTTGACTTTGTGTTTGGGTTTCTGCCTGAGCTCAAACCTGCTAACCAGCCGACAGTGTCAGCCTGGCCGCGATCATCGGTCGCGCGCCAACAGCCTATGGAGCAACCTGCTTCTGGGCGCCTTCGACCGTGCCAGTCGGTACAGGTGGTTGAGGTTTTTTCAGCATTGGATGCCAAGCTGAATTCCATGGCTTTGAAGACTTCGTTCTTCACCAGGGTTGACACCGTTTTGCCTCCTGTGCGTTATCGTTCCTACGATTCCGCCAATCCGTCAGTCTGCCAGGCTTTGACGGTTCTGGATCAGGACTCCACTTCCCTCGGGCTTTCCAAGCCCAAGTCTGCCGTCATTCCAATGACGACTCTGGAGTCCACGTTGGGCTTATCTAGAGAGATGCTTGCCATGCTTTCTCTCTCAGATCACGTCGTCTCAGCTTTGGCTGCTTATCTGCCTCCAGATAAGTTTGACGAGGTACAGGCTCCTTTGCGTGTGCTGTCCAAGGCGCTTATGCACCTTACTCACACGCATGCCTGTAACACGGCCAATTTGGAATTAGTTCGAAGGGACGCTGTGCTGGACACAGGACGATCCCTTCCTGAGGAGCAGCGTGCTACTCTTCGATCTGCTTCTTTGGCAGGTCCGCAACTTTTTCATGGTTCCGTGTCGACGGTCCGGGATGACGTCCTACGTCATTCCAAAGATAAGCTGCTGTTTCGTCAGCTTGATCAGCCTTCTCGGGGAGGCAAGGGCCGTTCCAAGCCTAACAAGTACCCTTCTGCTTCCTCTGTGAAGCAAAAGGCTGGTCCTTCTGCCGCCGCCTCTACTTCTTACTCACGGGGTAAAGGTAGGGGTCGGCAGAATCGAGGGAAGTCTCAGGATTCTTCATTTAGCAGAGGAGGTGGTTTCTCCTCTCGCGGGCCTCGTCGGGGCTCGAAATGAAGGTCCTCACCTCGACTCGTCCCAGGTTGGAGGAAGGATAGCAGAGTTCGCAGACCATTGGACCACCATCACATCCGATCCATGGGTGTTAGATGTTGTTCGGTCCGGGCTGCGCATATCCTTCCGACGGCACCCCACTCTGTCAAGGGTGCCTCTTCCAACCACAGTTCCTTCAGACGTTTTACGCCGGGAACTTTTGTCCACGGAGATTGCCAATCTCCTGGCAAAGGGGGCGATCGAGGTCGTCAAGAACGTTCAGTCAGTGGGTTTTTATTCCCGCCTGTTCTTGGTGCCGAAGAAGGACGGCCGACTCCGACCGGTTATCGATCTGAGTATCCTGAACCAGTCTATCATTGCTCCCAAGTTCAGCATGGAGACTTTCAGGTCGGTCCGCCAATCAATTCACCAGGGAGATTTCGCAGCCAGCATCGACCTGCGCGACGCTTACTTCCACGTTCCGATGCATCGGGCATCACGGAAGTATCTCAGGTTCGCTTTTCTGGGGCGAGTTTACCAGTTCAAGGCCATGCCTTTCGGCCTCAACCTGGCTCCTTGGGCATTCACCAGACTGATGTCGCATGTGATAGCGTTCCATCGCACACAGTCCAGGGTGACTACTTCGGCATATCTGGACGATATCCTCCAGAGGCATTCCAATGCTGCCTTACTGGAATCGGATGTCGCCACTCTGTTGAGCTTGCTCACGTCGCTAGGATTCAGAGTCAATGAGGAGAAGTCGGACCTGGTCCCTTCTCAGTCGTTCTGTCATCTGGGGATGTCTTTCCAAACCAAATTCAATTTGATGGCTGTTCCCCAGGCCAAGGCTGTGATTCTCTCAGCTTTTGCTCTGACTCTGTCCCAGTCCAGGTCCGCGACCGCTCGGAGTTTTCTCCGGCTGATCGGTCTCTGCGGTTCGGTGACGGATCTCATTCCTCTAGGTCGGCTGCGTGTCAGACCTCTCCAACACTTTCTGCTCAGTCGTTGGAGACCGAATGTAGATTCTCTGGATCAGGTGCTTCCGTTTCCGGACTCTCTGTATCCTCACCTTCTTCCCTGGACAGGTGTTCAGTGGATTACGCAGGGTGTTCCGCTGGACTTACCCACGTCCGATCGCGTTCTGACGGCAGATGCCAGCGATCTCGGATGGGGCGCGACGTTGGATCCTCTCGGTCTTTTCCTACACGGGATGTGGGACCAGGATCAAGCAGCTCTACACATCAACCAGAAGGAGCTTCTTGCTCTTCTTCTGAGTTTCAGGCAGTGGATCCCTCACCTGTCGAATCGCCAGGTCCTTCTACTATCCGACAATTCGACAGTGGTTGCTTACATTCGGAACCAGGGCGGCACGCACTCGCTTCCGATGTACGAGTTAGCTCAGGATCTTTTACTGCTTGCTCAGGATGTTCACGCCGGAGTGGTTGTTCGTCACATTCCCGGTCGTCTGAACGTCCTAGCCGACTCCCTGTCCCGACAGGGCAGGGTTATTTCCACCGAGTGGATGCTTCACAGGGCAGTGTTCCAGTCACTTTGCGATCTCTGGGGACGTCCCCACATCGACCTCTTTGCGACTCGTTGGAACCATCAGGTGGACACTTTCGTGTCCCTGTGTCCAGATCCTCTGGCTTTTGCCGTGGATGCTCTGTCACTCGATTGGAACGGTCTAGTCGGCTACGCCTTCCCGCCGGTTCCGATTCTTCCTCAGGTTCTCGCCAAAATTCGAACCTGCAGTTGTCGAATCATTCTGATCGCTCCCCTGTCGCCTCAGCGGGTGTGGATCAATCAGTTCCGCTCGCTGATTGCAGCGGTTCCGGCACGTCTCCCGCTACGTCGCGACCTTCTTTGTCAAGGTCGCCCGAGGAGGTTTCACGTCGACCCGACTTCATTGTGCCTTCACGCATATCTTTTGTCAGGTCCTGTCTCCTCCGTAGAGGTTTTTCGAGACGAGCAGTGGAGTGCATTTCTTCTTCAAGGAGGCACTCCACTGGTTTAGCTTATGCAGCTAAATGGAAGGTCTTCTGTCGATGGTGTGCTGATCACTCTGTTGATTATGCCAATCCTTCGATTTCACAGATTGCGGAGTTTCTGGTATATCTGTTTGATTCTCGGGGTCTCCAGCCTGTTACCATCAAGGGTTACAGGTCTATGCTTTCAGAGACTTTTTCTTATGTGGGGAAGCGTCGTATCGGCACTAATCCTTACCTTTCCAAGCTTGTTCGGCACTTTTCTTTGAAAAGGCCTCGGACTTTGCAGCTTACTCCACGATGGAATCTTTCGTGGGTGCTGCTTTGCTTGGGGGGAGGGCGCCGTTCGAACCTTTATCCCAGGTGGATATGCAGTTTCTCACATATAAGACGGCTTTTCTGATGGCATTTGCTTCGGCCAGACGGGTTAGTGAGCTTCACGCCCTCTCGGTTGACCCAGCCTTTTCTAGGAGCTCTCCCAACAGTGTTACTTTTACCACTGATTGCTCCTTTTTGGCTAAGAATCAGTTACCAGATACTACTCCTCCTCCTATCTGTATCAGGGCTCTTCCCTCTGTTGAGGGTACTCGCCCTTTGCTCTGTCCGGTCCGTGCTATTCGCATTTATCTTGATCGGACACGCTTCATACGGAAGGGCAGAAAACGTTTTTTTTCTGTCTCTCATTCCAGGTTGACAGAAGATCTCTCCTCAATCCATTTCTCGATGGATTTGTCTTGCTATTCGTACGGCTTATAGTCGTTTAGCAACTGGCGATTGTATTACCAATCGTATTTCTGCCCACGAGGTGCGGGCACTGTCTACCTCTTGGGCTTATTCTAACTCCGTCAAGTTGTCGGATGTTATGCAGGCAGCCTACTGGAGAAATGCTTCTACTTTCTCCACCTTTTATTTACGCCAGTTGCAGGAGCAGTCGGAGGACCTTCTTGCCCTGGGTCCTCTTTCCTCTGCTCAGGCTGTTGTCTGCCATAGCCATTAGGCTTCTTGAAGGTCAGTTTCAGCCTTGTGCTGTTACTGCCCTTTTTCTGTCTGTGTGTCACACAGGCTCATATGTCTCTTTTCATTGTCCTTTACCAATGATTGCGACATTATGGTTGATAAGCCTCGGGACCTCTTCCTTCTACTTCACGGTTCCTGTGCACTAGGGTTATGTGGTGGTTGGTTATGCGATTCCCTCCAGCCTTTTGTCTATTCAGCCTGTAGTAAACAATTGTGAGTAGGTTGATAAGAAATCTAAATTTTATAGTAAATTTCCTTTCTTATTATACCTACCACAATTGTTTACTTGGAGGCCCTCCCGTCTTCTTTACGGGTAAAGAATCTTTCCTCCCCGCTGATCACATAACTCTAACGTTTACGGATTCAAAAAGAATGAGTCTTTAGAGACGGTATATGCGCACTGGCAACGGAAGTCGTGGAGTTGTACTTGGGAGAGAGCGTCCCGTACTGGGTCTGCGCCGGTTGCACTCGACCCAGTTTTGGCTTATTTTTATTGGTGCTTTTGCACCACTTTTCTTTCCCAACTTGCTTGGGAAAGACAAAAATAGAGAGTATTTTATCCGAGTTAGGGACTTCCACTGTAGTGCAAGCCTGTAGTAAACAATTGTGGTAGGTATAATAAGAAAGGAAATTTACTATAAAATTTAGATTTTCAATTGGTGTCTTGGTTGTTTAATAGAATTCTCAAAATGGAAGTTAGGATTTTTAATTTGATGGGCTTGAAGTTATTTTTAATGGACATTTTATGCAAAATGTTGTAAAAACAGGAAGAATTTAAACCAATAGAATTTATCTTACATATGAAGTTGCTAATGATACTTGATGGAGAGTTAATCTGAGTTATGCATGGAATGTTCCACAATCAGAAGTAAAGCATCAGTGAACTAGTTTTCAAATTTGTTTGCAAATTTTCATTTACATTTTGCGATACAAGATAATCAACTGCAGCCTAATAGGCTGCAGTTGATTATCTTGTATCACAAAATGCTATACATAACTGAACATTGTATAGCTTTTTGCAAGTTTTGCATAGCAAAATAAAAAGCGACGCGACACCGATTTTTTTTAGCCCTGGCGATGGCAGTGAAGAGGGGGGAGGGCTGATGTTGAAGGAGGTAGTGAATATTGACACTGGCGATTCTGAAAAAAGACGAGTTTGAACTTTGAAGCGGATGAAGATCTTGCTGTTGAAGATGGGAGTTCTTTAGAACTGGTTGAGAGATACAGAGCTTTGGTGAAACAGGTTCAACACAAATCACATTATCAGGACTGTAAAAAGTTCTGACATGGAAACAGGATCCCACATAGTTACACTGAGGCAGTTTTTCAATTCAGAAAACTTCAGTCCAATGCACAAACAGTACCACGCTTGATTCCCGATTCCGGGCTATAGATTTCCAAGGTATCGGGGCCGGCTTTCGGAACCGGAAAATTCATACATGAGTTTGTGGTGACCAAGTATCTCATGCAGTTGCAAATCAACCCCAAATTTTATCCAGCGTTTTTGCCTTTTGTTGGCCAACACTCTACATGTATACTTGGTACTTGTCATTACACTGTAGGAGAGAAAAAGTCATTTTCATGTTTTATGCACAGCTTTCTCATCGCAACACATTTTCAAATCATCCCTAATGGATCATTTCTTCTAAAATGTTGGCTATTTTTAGTTTGAAATGTCCCGAATCAATACTTAGAGCTTGTCATCAAACTGCAAGGGGAACTGTTTAACCCTTTACCCAGCACAGACAACATCAAAATTTATTATTTTAAATATCATTTTTTCAAAAAATTTCAACCAAACCATATCATGTGACACCTCATTGGAACGAGCTCGTTCCAATGAGTGGTCACAGGATATGGTTTGGTTGAAATTTTTTGAAAAAATAATATTTTTTCAACTGCAGAATTTGCATATTGCGTGGGCGAATGCGGCCGATTCGTTGGGTAAAGGGTTAATGAATCCATTTCAAATTTCACACTTAAATGTTTGGTGACAATATCTGAAATGGGTACCCAAATCAGCCTCACTGAGTCATTTCTTTTAGAACTATTTGTTTTTCAAAATTTCTAACTTGTCATCCCACTGATCTAGTAATAAAGTGCTTTGCAACCTTGTACATAGTTTTTAGCTCAACTTTGACGAAGTCAAATTTGAGCTATTGTCATGGCCCGTCGTCCGTCGTCCATCTGGCCGTCTGTCCGTCTGTCCGTACGTCAACAATTGGCTATGGCTCGGGCTAGAGGTCGTATTTATGAACCGATCTTTATGAAACTTCTTGTGTACCTTTGTTATGACCCTGGGACGGGAACGAGTGTTTTTAGGTGTGGTCCGAAATTCAAGATGGCTGCCAGTGGCCATTTTGTACCGATGATGCAAAAATCAGTTTTTTGTACAGAACTTCTGTATGAAAGTTCTGATTTGAATAAAGTTTTGTATAAATGTTTAGTACCATGGGATACATCACATATAATACGGGTTTTTTTCTTGTGCGTAAATTATGCAAATTAGACTGACTTTGATTTATTTAGTGTTACTTTCAGAGCTGTAAGTGCCAAGCTGCTATGGCTCGGGCTAGAGGCCGTATTTATCAACCGATCTTTACGAAACTTCTTGGGTACCTTTGTTATGACCGTGGGATGAGAACGAGTGTTTTTGGGTGCGGTCTGAAATTCAAGATGGCTGCCAGCCGCCATTTTGTACCGACGATGCAGAAATCTGTTTTTTGTACAGAACTTCCATATGAAAGCTCTGATTTGAATAATTTTTTGTATGAATGTTTAGTACCATGGGATACATCACATATAATACGTTTTTTTTTCTCGTACATAAATTGTGCAAATTAGACTAATTTTGATGTTTTTTGGGGTTACTTTCAGCACTGTAAGTGCAAATGCCAATACGGCTCGGGCTAGAGGCCGTATTTATGAACTGATCTTTACGAAACTTCTTGGGTACCTTTGGTATCACCGTGGGACGAGAACGAGTGTTTTGGGGTCCGGTCCGAAATTCAAGATGGCCGATGGCAGCCATTTTGTACAAAATTAGGTGCAATCAGATTTTTGCACAGAACTTCCATATGAAAGCCCTGATTTGAATAATTTTTTTGTGTGAATGTTTATTACCATGGGATGCATCACATATAATACGGGTTTTTTTCTCGTGCAGAAATTATGCAAATTAGATGAACTTTGATTTTTTCAGTGCGACTTACACACAGTAAGTACACATGTCAATACGGCTCAGACTAGAGTCTGTATTTATGAACTTATCTTCACGAAATGTCTTGGGTACCTTTGTTATCACCTTGGGACGAGAACGAGTGTTTCTGGGTGCGGTCTAAAATTCAAGATGGCTGCCAGTGGCCATTTTGTACCGAAATTAGGTCTAATCAGTTTTTTGTACACATCTTCTATACAGCTCAGTCTAGAGGCCATATTTATGAACCAATCTTTACGAAACTTCTTGGGTACCTTTGTTATCACCTTGAGATGAGAGCGAGTGTTTTTGGGTGTGGTCCGAAATTCAAGATGGCCACCAGCAGCCATTTTGTACCAAAATTAGTGCAATCAGTCTTTTGTATAGAACTTCTGTATGAAAGTTCTGATTTGAATAAATTTTTGTATGAATGTTTAGTAACATGGAATACATCACATATTGTAAGGGGTTTTTTTTCGTGCAGAAATTATGCAAATTAGATGAACTTTGATTTACTCAGTGCTACTTACACAATGTAAGCACACATGTCAATACGGCTCAGGGTAGAGGCTGTATTTATGAACCGATCTTCACAAAACTTCTTGGGTACCTTTGTTATCTCCTTGGGATGAGAATGAGTGTTTCTGGGTATGGTCCAAAATTCAAGATGGCTGCCAGTGGCCATTTTGTACCGAAATTAGGTCCAATCAGTTTTTCGTCACAAGTTCTATACAGCTCGTATTTATGAACTGATCTTCACAAAACTTCTTGAGTACTTTTGTTTTCACCTTGGGACAGGAACGAGTGTGTTTTGGGGTGCCTTTGTTATCACTGTGCTATGAGAACAAATATTTTGGGGTTCAGTCAGACCCACTCTGGGACTCAAAGATTTTTTCTAGTTCAGCATCTGACTGGCACCCACCTTTACAATACTTTACCTATACATTTGTTACAGGCAACGGTCAGTATTTATGTACAGACCGTTACAATACTTTATATGTACCTTTGTTATCAGGTCATTACCTAGATGTTTGTCATTGCTGTGTCACATACTATACATGTACATGTCTTTGTCTTGACAAGTTGAGCTACAGTGTCATTGACACTTTCATTTTTTGGTGACAATATCTCAAATTGGTTTGCAAATCACGGGGTTTTCTCTTTACAATTGAAAATAGAAGTCTGTAGACGTGACTGTATTGTGCACTATTTTGAAGTACTGGTGTGCTGAGTAAACACTCTTTTGACCCTGTTAACTCTTTTGGCGCGACAGGCGACTAAAGTCGACAGACGGCAGACCACGGAAAGGTACTGCAGTAGTCATTTTAGCCAACTGTGTGTGTGTGTCCATTTCTAAGTGCTTTTAACCCTTCACCCAATACAGACGATATCAAAATTTATTATTTTAAATACCATTTTTTCAAATTTTTCAAAAAATTTCAACAAAACCATATCATGTGGCCACTCGGAATGAGCTTGACGAGCTCGTTCCAACAAGGGGTCACATGATATGGTTTTGTTGGAATGTTTTGAAAAATAATATTTTTTCAACTGCCGAAGTTGCATAGTTCGCGGGCGGATGCGGCCGATTCGTTGGGTAAAGGGTTAAACAAACATACGTATTCCTCTGTTTCATGCACCATTTATGTCCTATCCATGAAGAACGATATCGTCCCTTGAAAGTATAAAGGTGCCATTTAAATATATACAGAACATCTTTGAAAAACTGTCAATGAGATCATTACAACATCTTTTAAAATAATAATGCTTTAGTCTAACAACCTATACTTTTTGTAAAATTCCTGATGAATATTAGGCGCTAAGAATTATGTTTCTCAGATTATTCCGCGCCAAAAGAGTTAAACTGCACCATTAGTGTAACTGAATTTCTATAGAGAAACAACATGCCCTACAGTTAAAACTAGAAGTCCTGTCACGAACTGCACGCTTATCTAGGCATAATTGCGCGTTGGAATTGCGCGCAATTGCCATATGGAATGGCATCCCTAGCACGGCAGGTTCTTCTGGTTACTCATAGCAAACACAGGCAATGTTTCTGCCAATGGACCTCCGGATTACCCGAAGGTCCATTGGCTGAAACATTGCTTGTGCACAGGCCATATGGACAGAATTTGATAGCCTTACCGTGGTCATAACGCGTAGATTAACGCGCAAATCGGCGTGCTATTTGTGCGCATTTCATGACAGGACTTCTAGTTTTAACTGTTCTCTATACAATTATGTTCTAGTAAATAGAGATCTTAACATCATTCCTAACTTCTACTGGGACATGTGCATGTAATGACAAAAATATATGTTACAATTTGACTGCATATGCAGTTAAAACTAGAAGTCCTGTCACGAACTGTGCGCTTAGCTAAGCTTAATTGCGCGTTGGAACTGCACGCAATTGCCATATCGAATGGCATCCAAAGCATGGCAGGTTCTCCTTGTTACCCATAGCAAACACAAGCAATGTTCCTGCCAATGGACCTCCGGGTTACCCGGAGGTCCATTGGCTGAAACTTTGCTTGTGCACATGCCGTATGTGCAGAATTTGATAGCCTTACCATCGTCATAACGTGTACAGTTAAAACTAGAAATCCTGTCCAGAAATGCGCACAAATAGCACGTTGATCTGCGCGTTAATCTACGCGTTATGACCATTGTAAGGCTATCAAATTATGTACATATCGCCTGTGCACAAGCAATGTATCAGCCAATGGACCTCCGGGTAACCCGGAGGTCCATTGGCCGAAACATTGCCTGTGTTTGCTATGAGTAACCAGGAGAACCTGCCATGCTTTGGATGCCATTTGATATGGCAATTGCACGCAATTGCTACGCGCAATTAAGCCTAGATAAGCACGCATTTCGTGACAGGACTTCTAGTGTTAACTGTAGATTAATGCTCAAATCGACGTGCTATTTGTGTGCATTTCAGGACAGGACTTCTGGTTTTAACTGTACTGTATGGTTACAGAGTGGAGAGAGTGGATTACTACTCAATTGTAATGCCATATATCCCTCACTCGAAAAGTATTTATAATTGTCCATAACAGCAACCAGCAACCTGGTGGCCCATGTGATGAAAGTTTCCAAGTGCTTCTTGTGTTTTGTCCTCAAAAATTGAAAATAATTGCTAAGTGAAAAAATTATCCTACAGGGGTTTAGTTGTAATCCACCCCTCCCCTATTGTAGTCTCAGTATTTTTTTGTTTCTATTTGATTAGTTCAATTGGTTCAGTTTGTGATTTCCCTACGGACCTTGCTAATAATGCTTTACATTTTGTATTGCACAGCACACAATGCTATATTCTATTTCAATTTGACCGGCAACTTCATTCTGCTTCTCTAAGGAGCACATTAACTAACAAGCATCTTTCTGCGCTAATAGTGACAGGACTTGTAGTTTCAACTGTAAGCCTGAGTCAATGAGATATCAGGGTTTATTCAAGTCCTTGAAATCCTGAAAAATGGGTCTGACGTCCTTCACAAAATAAACATGCCAACGAATTGGGTTATCAAGACTATATAGATACTTTTGTAGACCATTGTTTGTGAAGGCATAGTGCTAACTAGGATGTTTGGGTCATAAACACCATCCTTGAAGGGAAGTGGGAGGAAGAGGTAATGACTGACAGGTGCTAGTTAGAACCAATGAAGGTGGTGCAGAGTCTTGGAAATCCCTGAATGCTGTTATTCTATGGCCTTGGAAAATGTTTAGAAATGACTTTGAATAGCCTTGAATTGTTTTCATCATTTTCTGCAGGAACTCTAGGGGGCATACCAGGCCTGGAATTCTTAACAAGAGGCCCCCAGCGGGCCCGAGGGTGCTCACCTGACATGGTAGCCTAATTATCAACCCAGAGAATTGATTTCAACAAGTTGCATCTGCTCCTCCTAAGAAAAGGTTGTACCAAATATCCAAAGATTGTGACCAGTGGAACTAAAAAAAAAGATTTTTAAAGAATATTCCTCATTTTGAACTAAGTCATAATTCGGGCTCCCACAGGGAGCCCATATATGAACCCAGGGACTTGGCTTTACAATTCGAGCTCCTCCAGTGAATCCAAATATGGACCTAGGGACATGGCTTGAACAAACTTGAATCTCACCCCCCTAAGGATGCTGCATACCAAATATGAAAACATTCCGACTGCTGGATCTGAAGAAGAAGATTTTTAAAGAACATTCCTCATTTTGAACTAAGTTATCATTCGGGCTTCCACAGTGAGTGCAAATATGGACCTAGGGACATGGCTTGAACAAACTTGAATCTCACCCCGTATGGATGCTGCATACCAAATATGAAAACATTCCGACTGCTGGATCTGAAGAAGATTTTTAAAGAACATTCCTCATTTTGAACTAAGTTATCATTCGGGCTCCCACAGTGAGTCCAAATATGGACCTAGGGACATGGCTTGAACAAACTTGAATCTCACCCCCTATGGATGCTGCATACCAAATATGAAAACATTCCGACTGCTGGATCTGAAGAAGAAGATTTTTAAAGAAAATTCTTCATTTTGAACTAAGTTATAATTCGGGCTACCACAGTGAGCTCAAATATGAACCCAGGGACTTTGCTTGAACAAACTTGAATCTCGCCCCCTAAGCATGGTGCATACCCAATATCAAAAGATTCTGCCTGCTGGATCTTGGAAGAAGATTTTCAAAGCAATTTGCCTGAAATGCACCAAGTTAAAATTTGGGGTCCTGTACTGAGACCAAATATAAACCCAGGGGGCCGATTTGAACAAACTTGAATCAGATCCACCCCACAATGTTGCATACCAAATATCAAAAGATTCTGCCTGCTGGATCTGGAGAAGAAGATTTTTTAAGAAATTTGCCTGAAATGCACTAAGTTCGAATTCGGGCTTCTATAGTGAGCTCAAATATGAATCCAGGGGGCCATTTTGAACAAACTTGAATCAGATCCACCCCACAATGTTGCATACCAAATATCAAAAGATTCTGCCTGCTGGATCTGGAGAAGAAGATTCTTGAAGAAATTTGCCTGAAATGCACTAAGTTCGAAATCGGGCTCCTATACTGAGCCCAAATATGAACCCAGGGGCCGATTTGAACAAACTTGAATCAGATCCACCCTACAATGTTGCATACCAAATAGCAAAAGATTCTGCCTGCTGGATCTGGAGAAGAAGATTTTTTTAATGTTTTTCCTATTGCCTACAGTGTTAAAAAGTGCTGACTCAGCACTTTTTCAATGTCCTGAAAAAAGTACCTTGTGATCAGACCGATAGGGATTTTTTTAACCATTCTATTCTACTGGATAAAAGTAAGCTTTATACAAAATAAGAATTCTCTGTGCCGTGTAGTTTTGGAGATATGGCAGTTTTAAGGTTTTTCCTATTTTTAGCTCCCGAGGTTCCCAAGGGGCAATGAGAACAAATGTTTTTGCATCAATCAACTACTTATGACCCATTATCATCTCATATCAAATTTGGTTCAAATCGACCTCACCGTTCTGAAAATAGAAATTTTAGGCGTGGCCAAAATTTTTGCCCCTCCCATAACGAAGGCAAATAATGTCCGACAAACTTCTCTTGAACAAACTTGATTCTAAACCTCAAAAGGACTCTGTATACCACATATCAAGTCTCTGCTACTGGTCGTTCAATAGAAGAAGATTTTTAAAAAATTTGGCCATTTTTTCCCCACCCCTCTGCTCAATATGAGCCGAAACCTAATTTGCATAAAAATCAAAATGCCCCTATATTACCACTACTTACTTGAAATTTAATTAAAATGTGGCCAGTTGTTTAGGAGAAAGAGGCTCAAACACCACCTTCACCCATGACGACGGACGAAGAGTGATCAGAAAAGCTCCCCTCGCATGACCTAGTGGAGCAATTAGCTTTCCCCAAGCTTACCAAAGCTAAAAGTGGCAACATGAAGTGTTACTATTAATGAATTCTGTCTAGTGGGCTTTGTATATTTTATTTGGTGCTACTAACAAGGTAGCTTTAGTGAGACGGCTACACTGCCCCTCTCACTCTCTTGCCAAGGCCCGGGGGTGTGGGAGGGGTAGTGTGGCCTTCTTACGGAGATTACTAACATAGCAGAGGTCTTAAAAGATGTGGGTTTTAAGAATAGGCTGTTATGATAATCATTATATTCTAAGGCAAGGAGGGCTAGTTGTCACCCTCCTTAATTTTTTTAAGGCGAGCAGTAGGCGAGTGAATAAATCGCTCTCCTGAAAATGCCATGCCTGGCATACACTATATTTCTCAGTTAATAAATGAAAGTATTTTAGTGACACAAGCATTTTTTGTTTGTGAATGTCATCTATTCAAGTTACGCACAAGGTTTAAGTACCAAGTCACCAAGGATAAACGATAATTATTATGCAAATGAATTGAATTTGTTATTTTATAGGTGTTCAGTATCGCATAGAGAGTGGAACAGATGAAACGAATGGTAGATTCGAGATTGGTGTGGATGGAAAATGGGGTACTATCTGTGACTGGCAGTGGGATTCTAGAGATGCTAAGGTAGCATGCCGCTCACTTGGATTTGTTGATGGACTGGCTGTTTATGGAGCAAAATATGGATCAACTGACATTCCAGTCTGGTTAGCAAGAGTACAATGTACAGGTTCAGAATCAACAGTGTTGAATTGTATACATAGTGGATTTAATAATTCTCTTGATTACTACATTCGTTATTGTAGTAATTACTACCAGAATGCAGCTGTACAGTGTTACAACAAGCAACTAAGTAAGTTAATTCATTATATTTCAACCTAAGGTTAAGGCCTAAAAAAGCTAAAAAATTGTTTCTCAGGCCTCTAATCATAGCCTTTTTGTCTGCCACATGCTCTTTTTTTTATAACTACCGGTAATGCAAACTTAAAAAAAAATAAAAATTAAATAGTCTATGGCTGATATTTTACCCAAGTTTATAAAATTGATAAATTTGTCCCTAGAGTGCAACAAGGCTTTGTAATGTTTTAGCAATGTAAAGCCTTCTTGCACTCATAGGATGAAATTCACCAGCACCCTGTTCATGACCAGTCCACGACAGCTTACTGTAAGCTGTATAAAAAAGAATTCTTATTTCTCCGGCATTTTTTCCTTGACAAGAAGAAATGGTTCTCTTTTTTCTTTAATCCATGAAAGTAGTACTGAAAATGGTTTCAGAAATTTGAAATGTTTACTATTTTTATACTGTACCAATGACCCAGACTTAGTTGGTGCTAACTCTAAAATATTTAGGGCCAAACAAAAATTTTGCCCACAATCCCCCAAATTTGCATGCAAAACCAAAAATTAGAAGTCCTATCTGGCCCTCCATACATTTTACCTTCCGCGCATGTGCAGACTCCAGGAAGCCACCGAATCTGGCGCCAAATAAATCATTCTTTGGCCCTTCAATCAGTAACATCTCACTGATATCTGTGCTTACATTCTCAGTTAAAATGATGCCAGGCACAAAATCATGAAAGAAATGGTGGATCTAAGGATGAAATAAGAGGATGAGAGGAAGAAACAGTGGAAGGATGTGTTCAGGGCTGTAACTTAAAATTTTTATGCAAAATTATTTCATGTTCCCTAATTTCGGGGCATGGCCTGATGTTTTCATTCTTGCTATGAATTTCCACTGTTTGTTCAGTGTTTCCTCTCTCCCTTTCCTTGATACCCTCCTAGCTATGCTTTTGGCATTATTTTTGTAAATTTTTTTTTTACTGAAATTTCTTGGGAGTTTTTGGCATAGTAACAGAATGTTTATTCTGTTTTTCCCCATGGTTACGTCCTCACCCTAGGGGTGTTTAGGCGTTTTGATCATGCATCTACCATCCGATGTACTGCAGTTTCTTCTGTGGAAGTTTCTTTTTTATATCAGATAGTGTTTAAAATTGGTTACTGACTTTGGGCCATATTTTCAGTGCCTAGAGTCTTGTTTCTGGTTTTTATTCACTTTTGTTTACGTTGACAATGGTTACTTCTGACAGTGATTCCGTGTCTTCTATTAGGTTCTGTTCATAGCCAGATACATTAATATTGTCCGCAAGTGTAGCATAAATTTTTAGATATGTTTTAAAATTTTTGTCCACACTTAGGCTTTTTTGGGATCCATTCGGGCTCATTGTTCCCTTTGGGAACTTGGGCTCATCTTGAAATTTTTTCAAAAAAATTTTTCTTTTTAATTATTTTTCGAAATTTTTGTAATGGATTATATTATTATTATGTATCTTTGTTTTTCAAGGGTTAGTGCGAGTTCGATGACTGTTTAATATTTTTTCAAAATATGAAAGAATATTGTTCAAATTGTGAATCAAGGAAGTCTTCCTTTGATTCTCATGTTCATTGTATTTGCTGTAGTCAGTGTACTCACACTAATTCTTGCTCAGTGTGTGCCAATTGTGATGACAAATGAGACGTGTATCACGGTATATTGTTAGTGGTGAGAGGTCCATGCCGGTCCTCTTGCCACAGGGTCACTCTAGTTTTTCAGTCTCTTTTTCAGAGGAACAAGAACAGGGTGATGTTTCCATGATGTCTTCAAGAAGTGTGCTTCCATCATCGCAATTAAATGAAGAGCTAGCGGCAAAAGTGCTCAACGAAATTTGGCAAGTGCCTAAGAGATCTGTAGTAGGATCGACGTCCTTGTCGCCCACTAGCTTGCCCGATGAAGCAATCATTCGAGAAATGGTTGTGACGCCGGGTTCGTCCATTGCAGTCCAGGAAAGGAGATCAGGTGCTGCGAGCACTATAAACTCGAATCGTGCACACCTGGCGACGATGGATCGGAGGATGGAATAGAGGATGCCAGACAGTCTACCCGGAAGTAGACAAGTTCCGAGGTATGCTCGTCCGGATCTCTGTGAATGCGAGCAAGAGGGAGGTCCCTCTCTCTTATGGCAACGTCCGCGATCAGAGGTTGCTGCTAGGAACTTGGTGGTCAGATTCTGAGGTATGCTCGTACAGGTCCATGATTGTGAACAAGAGAGAGGCCCCTCTTTTATAACAACATCTGCGGTCAGAGGTTGTTGGTAGGAACTTGGCGGACAAGTTCAGAGGTATGTTCATTCAGGTCGTCCGTGATTTCGAGCAAGAGAGAGGTCCCTCTGTCTTATAACTCCTGGTGACAGAAGTTGTTGGTACGAACTTGTGTCAGACACTCCTTCCATAGACTGCCGCGGTGGCCAGTCTTATAGTTTCCTCTTAGAATGTCGTTGTGGCCAGTCTTATAGCTTCCTCTATGTTCGAAAAGCACACAACCGCACTGGTCCGTTGTTTCTAGTTAGCTTGAACGGTGAAGTAGTTGCTCAGCCCATGAGAACTATGACGCCGGGTGTAGACGATCCGGGCTAGAAAAAGTGAGATCATATAGGGTGGAGCGATCGATATGATATGCAAGTATGCTCACCCAGTGACGACGGAAGGCGGAAACCGATAAGGTCCGAGGCCAGCTAGTCTTATGGTTTCCTCTACATAACGGACAAAGTGATCTTTATATTGCACAGGACTATAAAACCCGATGAGTGGTGTCAGTTCCCTGTCGCCAGTGTAACGGTTAAGATTGGATACTTGGACCGTGACTCCGGATGTGTCGCATTTGCATTGTATTTAATGCTAGTGGGTAAGTGCTCTATTATTTTAAAAAAGACAAGGACTAGGTTTCACAGAGGCTTATTTCCCTTGTCTAAAACAGCTAGCTCATCCGGCAGATCTCACTCGTATGTGGATGATGTGATGCCGGGTATGTCCGTGGCGGTCGAGAGAGAATAGGGTGTAGCAAGCACTGTGGATTGAATCCATGCTCCCCTAGTGTTGATGGAAAGAAGAAGACGACAAGTTCTGAGGTATGCATGTCCGGTAAAGAGAAAAGAAGAGGATCAAGCTCTCCCGACCGCACCTTGGCTAAGTGACTCAGGTTTCCCGGTCTTCATCGTCAAAGGTCCATCTTTAGCAAGAAGTCGCACCATCTAGTAGCCAAGGAGATGAGGTTTCATTCATGGGGTCCTCCGCAGTAATAACTGTATTGGACTCCCTGTCCTAGGAGCAGCCGGCAAAGAGGCTCTTTGTGACCGCTGCTCCTCAGGCCTCTGTAACGGACTTGCTGTCGCAGTTGCGCAGCTAATTGCAGTATTCCTGCTAAGGCAGAAGCACTCAACGTCGATCTCAAAATTTTTAGCTGTTGCATAGTGCTTATTTGGTCCAGTCACCTTCCTGGTTAGATGCTGGTGACTGTGATTCTATCTGATTTAATCATATTATGGATAGGATAACTTTCCTTCCGGAACAACTCTTGGATGATATAGATATCATACATTATCATTTCCTTGATATTGTTTTGAGAAACCGCTAGCGTAGTTAGATGCTGACTTCATCCGGTTAAGAGCAGGGTAGTAAGATCTCTTTCCGGTTAAGTCTACATGGGTGTCGCAGATCTTCGATTCTGTATTCGACACCATATATTATCTTCCGGCGGAAAAAGTAATTTGGTTTCTTATCTTCTTCCTTTGTATTTTTAATCGTTTGTGATGGTTCACATACTTTTAAAAACAGCAGGGGAAGACATTGAGAGTTCCTCAGCGTTGATTGAGCAGGCTAAGATCCTAGTTTTAGCCTTACCATCATCATTTAGCTGTTCGCTCGGACTCAGTTGAAAAGATAATTTCTTTAGTCAGAGCGAATTTAGTCTCATGGTCTTATGTAATTAATTTAAGTACTGTGACGCATTGCCTGTATGGAAGGAATTTTGTGGTCATTGTACCTTTTAAAATTCTTTCCAGACATAGTATTTATTTCAAGGTCTTAACTTATGTTAAGTGAGAGTTATGCTGTTGCAACGAAGCCTTGTGTCTTTGCATTTGACAAAGTGGAAAACTTGCCATAGGTCGCTTTAGTCTTCCAACTCTAGTTTTTATGATAAGAATCTATTCCTGTCTCTTTAAGCTGGGGTCTAATGTACCATCACCAGCAAAAAGAGTATGAGAGGTTGTCCTAGACTCAAATCGTCTATTAGGACTCATAGCAAGGTATAGATATACCTAAGTCTTTGATGGTAACCTTTCATTATTGTAGGATTGAACTACAAGAAAGCATCTATTCTCGACTCTTTAAGTTGAGGTCTAATCGACTACAGCCAACAAAAGAGTATGAGAGTGTGTCCTAGACTCAATTCGCTTATAAGGCTCATAGCGAAGGTACAGGTATCTCTCCTATACATAATTCTTTAGGTTTGTCTATACAACCACTTGGTTAGGGGTTTCTCGGTCCGGCATATTTTGACTGGATGTCGATAATTAGATTATTATGATTATCTTTCAGTCTATAAGCTAACGTTCGGCAATTGCAGCGAGTATAGTTCTTTAGATCACTTGTATTGTGAACTAGATAATGTCTTATGGGATTTATGATAGGATTCATGTATTCCACTATTCATTTGGCTGTTTCTTCTGTTTCACAGAGCGAATTAACCAGCTGTTTTGACTCGCTTTTATCTGTTATCTGACACATTAACTGTGATAGTTTTATGCGCCAGATGGAGTTGTGTGGAGCGGCTTGGAATGTTTTTTCGATGGGTCGCTTACACACATGGTTACTCCAGTTATTAACTGGAGTGGTAGACATTTTTCCCTCTTGACCTGTTTTGTTTTAGAGAATCTTTTAACATAAGGTCAAGTTTGGGCATATATTACGGTTTTCTCTATTATTTCTTCGGACGACTTACACATTCCTTTTTGTTAGAGGGTAACATTCGACCAGAGTGTGTTCCCTGTCAGCAGGTGTTGACAGTGGAGCACATTCTTTTGCACTGCACAGATTTTAATCTTGTTAGACGACAGTATTTTAATGTTACATCTCTTAGAGACCTGTTTACAAGACAAACTCTCATAAAGTTTTGTCGTTCCTGAAGGAAATCAACCTTTTTAATAAATTTTAAATAGTCTGATTTTATTATTTTAAATTCTCATCTATCATTTATATCTGTTTCACAGGCTCATTTTCACAACTGTTTTGATGAACTGCACTCATTTTTTAATTTCATTGTTCACTTGTCAAGTGTACTCCACGTTTTTCATATGTCGTCATCTCTTTTTTAACTTCTGCATTGAAAATAATGATCATTTTTAACATTTCATACTTTCATTGCCACGATATAGCCTTAGTTGCTGATATGGCATAAAGCACCAATAAATAATAAATAATAATATATTTCTTCGGACGTGAGTTCATATATTGCGTTACAATCCTGAGTCCGAGGGTCTCTCTATGCACACCAGAGTTTATCAGAAGAGACGTATGCTTCTGTTGGCATTATTTTTCAATAGAAGGGACATTTATGTTCATTCTATTGTTAAATAAGTCAGTTAGCTATTCGTACTGCTTGGGTTATTTATCCTCCAATTAGCAGTCAATGCTTAAGATTTCAGCGCATAGGTAAGCGCTGGCTATATCTCTTGCTTATTCTTTGTCGCGTATATATTTTTTAATACATACATACTTTGCGTCTGGGTCGTGTTGGATGGCACCATCATATGCATACATGTAGTTCTGTTGCATTTGTTTCCAGTATTTAATTTCTGATTTTGGAGCCGGTTTTTCATACCTACCTCCATTTCTAGATCCTGGTCTCTATTTTGTCGGTTCTCAAATCGCATATTCTCACATGTTTATAGTTGTAGATATCAATAGTACACGTTGGGGAGTGTTTTTACTGGATTTAATATTTCAGAGGCCACCTGTGAATGATCTTGAAGCATGTTTTCTCTGCAGAGATTGTTTGTCTTATCCCGCTTTTGTATGTGATAATTGATATTTTTATATTGTACCAATGACCCAGACATAGCTGGTGCTAACTCTTAAAATATAGGGCCAAACACAAATTTTGCCCCCCAATCCCCAAAATTTGCATCTAAAACTAAAGAAAACATGTCCTGAAAGGCCCTCCACACCTCGCCCCCACTGCGCATGCGCAGTGTCAAGGACGTTCCGAAATTGGCGCCATTTATCATTCTAAGTTTGGCCCTTCATCAGTTAACATCTGACTGATCTTTGTGCTTTTAAATCTCAGTTTAAATGATGCCAGACACATAAATATTAGTGAAATGGTGATTCTAAGGAGGATAGAAGAGGAGGAGAGGAAAAGAATGTGTGACAGAATATTATCAGGGCTGTAACTTAAAATTTTTTAATGAAATTATGTTAAGTTACCTATTTTCAAGGCAGCAGCCATTTTGTTGTCATTCTGATTATTTAGTTACACTGTTGTTTCAAGTGTTTTTCCTCTCTCCCTGTCCTTTAAGTTCCCCCTTGCTATTCTCCCATGCTTTTGGCATAGTTTCTGTAATTATTATTACAAAAATTTCTTGGGAGTTTTAGCTTAATAACAGAATGAATTCTGTTCTTTCCCCATGTTTACGTCTTCACCTACGGGTGGTTAGGCGTTGTGTTCTGCATCTACCATCTGATGTTCTGCAGTTTCTTCCCTGGAAGTCTCTGTTTTGCATCAGATGGTGTATTTTTGGTAACTGATTTCGGGCCTGGGTGCCTGGAGTCTTATTTTAGTGTTTTTACACTCATTGTTTACATTTACAACAGCCCTCTGTGTGAGGGGGGGATTTCTAAATAATAATATCTTTATGTTATTTTAATCATAACTAGATACATTATTATTGTTCGTAAGTGTTGAATAAATTGTTTTAAATATTTTTAAAATTTTTGTCCACACTTAGGCTTGGGATCCATTGGGGCTCAACGTTACTTTTCAGAAACTTGGGCTGTTCTGAAAAAATATTTTTTCAAAATATTTTGATTTCAATTATTTTTTCTATATTAATGGATCATATTATTATTATGTATTTTGATTGCCAGGGGTTAGTGCGAGTACCAGGACTTGTTTTCTTTTCACATTGAAAGGATATTGATCAATTGTTTTAAGAGGAAGTCTTCCTCTGACCTTATTATCATTCTATATGTGGTCAGTGTACTCGCATTAACTCCTGTTCTGTATCGTATGATTTCGATGACAATATGGGAAGCGTATGTCACGGTATGTTGTTGGGGATTTGGACACTCCGGTCCTTTCCCCGCAGGGTCACTCTACTTTATCAATTTCTATTTCAGACGATCAAGATTAGGGTGATGTATCTGTGATGTCTTCCAACAGTGTGCCTCCGTCGTCACAATTAATGAAGGGCTAGCGGAAAAGTGCTCATGTAATACGCCAATTGCCTAAGAGGACCCTAGTAGGTTCGACGGCCTTTGACGTCCGCTAGCTCGCCCGGTGTAGCGTCCATTCACCGAATGGTTCGGCAGCCGGGTTCGTCCGTTGCGGTCTAGAAGGAATTTTGGGGTGATGCGAGCACTATAAAATTAACTTAATGCACACCCAGTGACGGCGGATCGGAGGGAGAGCAGAGGAAGCCTTTTAGTCTGGTTCATAGCTCGTTCCGGTCCATCCGGACGGCAAGCGAGAGAGGCCCCTCTCTCGTTCAACAACATCTGGCCCCAGATGTTGTGGTACAAATGTGTCGTTAGCGGAGCATACGTCCGTCGCTCGGGACGCTCCGTTGTATAGGCAGTCCGCTGAGACTGCTAAGGCTTCCTCTTCTCGTCAGCGCACACGACCGCACCTTGGCTGCGTGACCGCCGATATATTACCAGCTTCGCCGATCAAGGATTCTTCGGCGACCAGGTCACACCATCCGGCAGCCAGGGATTCGAGACCGATGGACTCCGGACGTTCGCATAGGAAGTATGCGGGAGCCATCTGATGCGGAGCTGCCCTCGGCGAAGCACCGATAGACTGCGCCTCCGCAGGTCTCGACGCCGGACATTCTTGTGCACATAGCACAGCTTATCGCAGCATCCCAGCAGCCGACAGAAACGGTGTCGGATCGAGAATTATCCGACAGCGCTGGGTCGGTAGCCGGGGACTCGAGGCCTGCAGACTCCGGACGTTCGCATAGGAAGTGTGCGGGAGTCAACGTACACGGAGCTTCCAGCGGCAATGCATCGTAAGTCCGCTACTGCACAGGCCTCGGGAACGGACGTGTTTTCCTTAATAGCACAGTTTATCGCAGCATCCCAGCATCAACTGAATCTGTCGCATATATTTTATCCGACGATGCTGGGTCGGGACGCTCCGCGGAAGCGGGTACGGACGTCCGAAAGTTTCATCCGGTCCGACGGGATACCGAAAGGGATTCGGTGGATTTCAAGCTTTTCCTTTCGGAACAACATATGCTGCGATGCCGGATAAGAAACTGATAGCGTCGGTGGACTTAGAAATTTTTGGTTCGGTTCAGGGACATCGTCCCTCAGTTCCGACATAGTCCAATAATGTCACACAAACTTTCGAATTATTGAACGACGCTATATATATTATTATTTTATGCTTGCTATCCAAGCATTTCTGGTTTCTTGTTCGAAGAGTTATGGAGATGTCTTTCAAAAGTGTGCCTCTGTCGTCATAGTTAATGAAGAGTTAGCGGCAATGAGTGCTCATGGAATATGTCTATCGCTTACGGAGTGACATTCGCTAGCTCACCCGGTGTAGCGTACATTCATCGAATGGTTCGGCTGCCGGGTTCGTCCGTTGCGGTCTAGGAAGGAGATTTGGGTGATGCGAGCACTTTATTTACTTTAGTACTCACCCAGTGACGGCAGATTGAGGACAGATCGGAGGAAGCCAACAACATAGGGGACCGCATGTTGTGGTTCAGATATTTTACATTCGGAGCATATGTCCGTTGCTCGGGACGCTCCGTTATATTGACAGTCCGAGAGACTGTCTTTAATGCTTCCTCATCCTCACAGCAGGGCACACGACCGCACATTGGCTACGTGACCTCGAGTATCCGATCAGTTTCAGCATTCAGTGATTCCATGGCGAATAGGTCGCGCCATCCGGTAGCCAAGGGACACGAGGCCTATACACTCCGTTCGCTCGCATATTGGAAGTATGCACGGGGTAACGATCTCGGAGCTTCCTGCGGCAATGCATCGTAAGACCGCTTCTCCTCAGGCCTCAGTGACGGACGTGCTATCCGAGTTAGCACAGTTGTTTCGCAGCATCCCAGCAATTGACGGTTTCTCGGTCGAATCAGGAATTATCCGACGGCGCTGGGTCGGTGCGGTCCGCGGTTGCATCAAGCTACGGACGACCAAACGCTTTATAGGGTCCGACAGGATGGCGAAAGGGATTCGAAAGATTTCGAGTTTTCCCTTTAGTAGTATCGGAAGATGCCTTTCATATCTTCTGGCATTTCTTCCAGTGATTATTTTTCGGACTTCATTTGCTGCGATCTTGGATAAGAGACTTATAGCGTCATTGGACTCGGATTTTTCGATCGGTACAGGGACTTTGTCCCTGACTTACCGACGCAGTCCAATATTGTCATTACAACATGTGTTTTATTTTTCGACGCTATATATTATATATATATATACAAGCCTGCTACTAAGCATGATAGTTTAGTTTCTTGTCCGCGTGGCTCATTTCTGCCATTTTATCTTTTTACATATAGTTTATTTTGGCAGAGCAGGGCATACAGAGAGTTCATATGCGTTTAGACGGTGTGATTAAAGACTGCATATATTCTTTTTCGCCGTTTATGTCTTTTCCATTTTCAATGTTGGGAACGACATTATGTATAGTAGACTTAACTTAGACGCTTTATTATACGTAATCCGCCTTACTGAGGCATTATCATTACGTCTTCAAGAAAAGATTTACGGGATATTATTCTCAATGTAATTTCTTTTGAGGGCAGTAGTTTGTTCACGTATAACTCCGCCCTTCAGTGGCTGATTGGAGTTGGTTAGACGTGATGCAGCCCTAGCTACATCCACGCGTGGATAGTAGGTTAAGAACTCTCTCAGAGTCGCTTCGTTCTCGGAGGAGCTTCTCTTCGACGGCAACTTTCCGGCAATCCATGAATTGCTTGATTTATACATTCTCTTGTCTATCTAGTGTTACAAGAGATTCAGACTGGGGCAAACATTCGGTGGTTGACTCAGAGAGTGCCGCCGCAGTTGCCGGACCCTAGTGTGGCTGTTATGACGGTTGCCAGTCAAACAGATTGGGATATATACTGATCCCTACGGATTCGAAGTGCCAGGGTCTTTGGGTTCCGCAGTCTTTTAGCTATCAGTTTAACTTCCGCGGAATAATGTTTTTTAGGCTTGCTTTATGTCATTGCATGAACATTATTCAGAAACGCATGCCCAAATTCCTGTCCTTTAATTCGACAGTAGTGGCGTATCTCCGGAACCAGGGAGGCACTCTTTCGTTTCCGTTATTCAATTTAATGGAAAGAATCCGTCTGTTGGTTATAGTACACCAAGTTCAGTTTTGCTCCGTCATATTCTGGGTCGTCTGATTGTTTTATCGCACTCCCGTTCTCTTACGGGTCGCTTGTTGCTGTCAGAATGGACTCTCAACAAACAAGTATTTAATCAGATTTGCTATCTATGGGAGCGCCCAATGATGTTTTATTTATGACACAGCTTGCTAATCAATTGCAGACGTATGTGTTGGCTTGTCCAGATCTCTGAGCTAATACTGTTAACGCTCTATTGATCTATAGGACGGAATGATAGGATACGCGTATCCTCCGGCGCTGTTGTTTTAGCAGGTATTGCTAAGATAAACAACCACAATACATTTCTGTTGATAGCATCTCTATCTTCACAGAGATCATGAGTAATTTACTCTCTTGTCTACTGTGGATCTTAACGTGAAATCTTCCTCTATGTGAGGATCTTTTTTCTCTGGGTAAATCGTGTCATCTTTATCACAACCAGCAAGGTCGCAACCTTCATGTATTCCGTTGTGTGGTCCGTATTGCATTGTAAACACTGTACTGGACGAGCTTTGGACGCGATTTCTTACTATAGGAGATCCTCTTCTTCGCTATTCTATGCGACTAAAGTGGAGGCTCTTCCGTCGTGGTGTAGGGATCATTATGTTCATATGGTTGATCCCTCCATACTACGCATTGCTAGTTTTTAGTATACTTGTTTCACAAGATCTACTGCAGCCTGTTGTTATTTAGGTTATAGGTTTATGTTACCTCATACCTATGCACTCTACGATTGTTTACAATTGAGTCTTTTGTCTCTTTATCTAAGTCAGTTAGTAACTTTTTGATAAATAGACTTAGAATCCTTAGATTAAATTCCTATACGGATTTTAACTTTGGTTCTTATTTAGCTAAGTAATCATTTGAGCCTCTGGAAACAGTAGTTTTCAAATTCTGACCTTTTAGACAGTAATTCTGTTGGTTTCTCTTTTACTGTAGAGTCAGTGAGTTTCATGCACTATCGATGGATGATTTTCACTTTCATAGTTTCGGAATCAATACTTCCGTTACTATTTAGGTTGGATTGTTGCATAAGAATTAGGCTCCTATTATCCGGAACCTATTATTTTAAGGTCCTTCCGTCTTCGTATGGGCATAGGCCTTTACTCTTTCCGGGTACAGTTTATGTATTTATAAACAGATATCTGTTTATTACAAGGGCGTAAGCTTCTTCTGTCTTTGATGTCTAGTAGAAGGACGTTACGCTCCATTTTATTGTTAATGGATTCTATTAACTAGCGTACTGCTTATGGTATATCATTGGCTTAGCAGTTGTGCTTAAGATTTCGGCTCATGAAGTAAGAGTTCTTCTACTTCTTGGGCTTACATTAATAGTGTTGCTATTATAGATTTTTGAAGGCTGCTCATTGCACTCAGCCATCCATTCATGAATTTTATCTCAGAAATATCGAGTCCATTTCTGGAGGCCTCTATTGTTAGGTCTATTATCTACTGCTCAGAATGTCATTCACTTAACAGTTGCTACTATAGCTAGGTAGGCTGTCTGTTTCGGCAGTGTCTCCGTTCGGCTGCCCTCTTCGCTCTGGGCTATTTGACCCAGGGCAAGAAAAAGGGGGGGGGGGAGGGTGTTCCCTTGGGTCACCTGTTTTTACTATGAAAACAAGGGGATACCTCCTCCGGAGTTAGTAATTCTGAGCTGTTATTGGGATGGTTGTTTAGTGAGAAGTTTAAGTTTATAAAATTCATTCAAGTCTTAGTTTTTAAAGTATAGCTTTTGAATATTGCATATGTCAACGGACATGATTATGCAATTCTCACACACTTTTAGGAGTATAAGAGTCTCTATTCTCTAGACTTACTTTATTTGGCTTACTTTAAAAATTATTAGTATAAGGATTATTGGATATTAATAGAGTACATGGATGTATGAAGCTCAATTTTTGGAAGGTGTTGTATCTTTCTAATTTATCATAAATAAGAAAGATACATGTAAGGCCTATTACTTCTTTTCCCTACAGGGGATGACTCTATTTTATTTTATTGAGCGTATTCCATTTTGCTCTATGTCCTTGGCCCTCCAGCCTTTTTACTATTCAGCTATGTCTGGGTCATTGGTACAGTATAAAAATGTTAAAAAATTTATAGTAATTTATATATTTTTTATACTTACCAATGACCCAGACGGGGATGGCCCTCCCAGGAGTTGGGAACTCTTGCCTCCCCGCTGAGTACATAGCGCTTACCAGGCACTGGTTATTAGAATGATAAATGGCGCCAATTTCGGAACGTCCTTGACACTGCGCATGCGCAGTGGGGGCGAGGTGTGGAGGGCCTTTCAGGACATGTTTTCTTTAGTTTTAGATGCAAATTTTGGGGATTGGGGGGCAAAATTTGTGTTTGGCCCTATATTTTAAGAGTTAGCACCAGCTATGTCTGGGTCATTGGTAAGTATAAAAAATATATAAATTACTATAAATTTTTTAACTTTTCACTGATTTTGTCATACCTGTATACGGCGTCTGCAGTGCATATTTTATAGCGGATAATGTTATTTACTAAAGTCATCGCTATAGCCTTGGCTTGTGAAGTGGCGTTAAGCACCATTTATTATTCCTGAATTAATTTTTTGAGTGCCTGATCGATATTTATTTTTATCGTTTCCGGGTACTGCTTATTGATTCTAGAGCTATCCCCTCCTTCTTTTGAAGTTATGTTCAAAAAAAAGGGGGGGGGGGGGGGGTCATTTTGTCCACTTCTCTGCCTTATGGGGTATGTAACTATTGAGGAAGCTGTCTTGTCCGTAATATGTTTGGCGATCAGCTGCAATATTATTGTGTGGCGTAGGTTTATGGGAAATTTCTCTCATTCTCAGTATGCCTTTTTTTTTTTATTTTTAGGACTAGTCTCTAAAATTGTTTATTTGTTACATCTTAATTAACGTGATTTTATGCTTAGATTTAGGATGTACATAATTGGATACATATTAGGTTTTGTCTCTTCTATTATGGTATTAAGAGACATACATGTAATTCTTATTTCTTCATCATGGATTGAAGGGTTTGATCTATGTTGATCTAATATTTCCGAAGTTCTAGGCCCTCCGCCTTTTTACGATTCAGCTAAGTCTGGGTCATTGGTACAGTATAAAAATGTTAAAAAATTTATAGTAATTTATATATTTTTTATACTTACCAATGACCCAGACGGGAATAGCCCTCCCATGAGTGGGCAGTACTGGGCGCTCAGACCTCCCCGCTGAATTATTATAACCTTTTTTGTACAAAGAATAATTTATTTGGCGCCAGATTCAGTGACTTCCTGGAGTCTGCACATGCGCAGAAGGTAAAATGTATGGAGGGCCAGTTAGGACTTCTAATTTTCAGTTTTGCATGCAAATTTGGGGGGATTGGGGGGCAAAATTTGTGTTTGGCCCTAAATATTTTAGAGTTAGCACCAGCTAAGTCTGGGTCATTGGTACATGTAAGTATAAAAAACATATATATTACTATAATTTTTTAACTTTTTAGAAATCATCAGACATTTAACCAGGCCTGGCATTCTGAAAAATGGAGGAGGGCAAAAAATCGCTCTCCTCAATCAGCTTAGGAGAGCAATTAGCTTTACACAGCATTTTAAGTATCCAATTGAACGAACTCATTGAAACTGAAACCAACAGACTACATCAGTGATTTTATTAACTTTACTAAGGTAAAGTGAAATCTCTTAGACATCTAGATGTCACACTCAACAACCGAACACACACTTGACAAGACCTGTGTGTGTACCCAGACCTGTTGTCCAAGAAAGTCATACGCCTACCACTACCACCTTCATCCCCCCAAGGGGGTTGAAGGTGGTAGTGGTAGGCGTATGACTTTCTTGGACAACAGGTCTGCTTGAATCTACAGTCACATCCTGGTGCAAGTGCTTCAAGTGACAGGATAGTAGTAATGGTAGTATATTATAGTGTCGATATTCCTTGAATAATTGCCCCTCAAACTGTGATGTCAGCTGTTGAACTTGAAACTGAGAGAAAAAAAAATATTGCTGTGACCCATTTTGCTTCAAATGATTACAACTGTGTTTGGGTATGGTTGCAGCCATTACCTTTTACCACTAAACCACTTTCAAAATGAAATTACGTTATGTTATGTGACTTCGAAGTTAAATTACATTTTTGCTTTACAACAAAAATTTAATGTGAGCATAACACATGTAATCTCAATCATCCCAGACCAAAATATTTAGGAGGGCAATTTTTCGCTCTCCTTAATTCTTTCAGGAGGGCGGTAAGGAGAGCTAAAAAATTGCTCTCCTGAAATTGCCAAGCCTGTTTAACAGATGTTTTTTAAATGTTAAACTTTCTTTTTCATAAAATACAAATCAAAATTTGAAGAATTTGATTTAGTGAGTGGAAATTTCGAAGGCCAAAAATAAAACAGGTAAAAAAAAATGATTCAGCAGAATTTTATCTTTGTCCTGATTTTTTTCAGAATTTACAAATGTTAGACTGGTGGGAGGCAATTCTTCAGCTGGAAGAGTAGAAGTTTATTTGGAAGGTCCTGACCAATGGGGAACAATATGCCATCATTACTGGGATGATGTTGATGCTACTGTGGTTTGTAATCAACTTGGTTTTGCAAGGGGAGATGGAATAACAGGTGCAGCATTTGGTAAAGGAACTGGTCCAATTTGGATGGATAATGTTGGATGTTATGGAACTGAATCCAAATTAACCGATTGTCCTTTTGCTGGCTACTCGATTCACGACTGTCAACATAAATTTGATGCAGGAGTAGTTTGTTCAGGTAGGTGTTTCATACAGTGGAATTCTGTTTACTGAATGCCCACTTGACAAGTGAAAAATATTAAATTAACAGCCGTTTTCAGTTTAGTCATTGTCCTGTGTTCTAGTGATAAGATGAGCATATATTATATCTATATGTTATATCTCATTTGACAGAGCTTGTGGAGCTTTGCCAAAGAAGGTACATTCATTTATCTATTGACTAAAGTGAATTTTTTTATTTGATTGGTTGATAGATACGTGGTATGAGACCATATTCATTGAAACCCACGATACGTCCGCCCAGCCACTGACAAATTTCCCATACCCAGTGGAAGCCTCGTTCCAAAATCTACAAATTGTCCATACCCCGTAGAAGACGCGTCATTCCAGTTTTACAGTGTACATGTATTATATTTTAATTTTTTATCTCCAAAATATAGCTCATGACCCCTTATTGGAATGAGCTTGTCGAGTACCCTCCAATGTGGGGTTCATAAGTTATGTTTTTGAGACAAAAAAGAAAAAAAGAAATTCAATAATTTTTTTATGCTAGTCATATCGTCATATTTTCACAAAAACTCTTTTGCACAAAAATTCCACAGAAATCTGTATGGCTCAACAATGGAAGATAAAAGATCTAGATCTCATGCTGTGTGTGTTCACACATGAAATAGATTGTACTTCTAAAACGGAAAGTCAGTAGATAAATTTGTTACCCCGTGTCTGATCATGTGGTACGGGTTTTTACCTACCCGAAGCCAGCCGTATCCCATGAGGCCGAAACGTGGTATGGGTTTTTACCTACCTGAAGCCAGCCGTATCCCATGAGGCTGAAGGCCTCATGGGATATGGCTGGCTTCAGGTAGGTAAAAACCTGTAACACGTGATCAGACACGGGGTAACTAATAATGCCTTTACGTCAAATTCAGGAATAGCGATAGCTAAAAATATTAACACGAGTTCCCCTTGCCAATTTGGTTGGCGATAAAATGTGTTACATTTTGTTGATTGTTCCTCACCTGAGTTCAAATGTGTTCTATGTGCCAGTATAGAACACATTGGAACTCTGGAGGTGAGTTGACAAATGAATTGCTGAGTGTACTTCTGATAGTTGTTTTCATAGACGTGAAGGCATGTAATACACACAGAACGACA
This sequence comes from Pictodentalium vernedei, assembly GCA_031216915.1. Lineage (NCBI taxonomy): Eukaryota > Metazoa > Mollusca > Scaphopoda > Dentaliida > Dentaliidae > Pictodentalium > Pictodentalium vernedei. The sequence continues at coordinate 83,069,377 of CM062296.1, read as the reverse complement.
CACGCATATGAATGGGTTAATCGATATAGCACTGGTGCCATCGCAGAAGGATAAAACTCGAGGCCACACATGCCTCGAGTTTTATCCTTCCGCAATGGACATGGTTGTGATTGGGTTAATCGATATGGCACTTGTGCCATCGCGAAAGGATAAAACTCGAGGCCACATAGGCCTCGAGTTTTATCCTTCCGCGATGGCACAAGTGCCATATTGATTAGCCCATTTACACGCATGTGTCGTTCTGTGTATGTATAACATATCATTTAAAACAAATCAAGAGTTGCAAAGGGAATCGTAAATTAGAGGTTTTGTGTGTATTTGTATGCATTTCCTAAACTTCCTATTGTGGTTTGATTAGTTGTCATCTCAAAACATGAATGTCCTGAAACCGGACCCTCCTAATTTGTTTTGAATTCAGTTGATCATGTTTGTTTCATTTATGCTGAGTAGAGTTATTTACTCTATATCACAATAGTTTGTTATAGACGGCAAAAAGAGACCTAATTCCTTCATACCAAGATAAATGTTACGATTTTGTTATTAGTAGTTTATATGTTATTACATTCTCATTTATGCAGATTGTTCAATATTTTATTAACTTTTGTCTGGGATATAGTAAATGTGTTGTTGTTTCTCTAATGGACTGTTGGCAAACCCAAACTCCACGACTTGGTAAATATGTTACCGCGGCTCTTGTTAACTGGTATAGCGTAGCCCAATGTTCAAAGAAAACAATACCATCCCCTGCTTCACATCGGTTGGTATTGTTTTCTCCTCACCTTTACCACGCTATACCAGCCAACTAGAGCTGCAGTAACTTATAATACTTGATTAAACTAAATGCCTGTATTGAGTTACAGTAAAACTTGCCTTGAGAGACCACTGTCTTGAGAGACCACATCTACCAGGCACCGATTGGTTTTACTCTATAATGGACCTGCTATGGGAGACCACCTCGCTTGAGAGACCACCTGTCTTGAGAGACCACTGTGACCAGAATGGAATGGTTTAACGTGCCGAAGGTGCACAGGGACGGTATGGGGAACAAGCCACTTTCGACCCTCATTGACTGTAAATGACTAATTTCCACATGTCTACTCGTGTTGAAGGAGGAACAGGTTCAGGTACTCGGCAGGTGTCACCGGTTGCGGCATGATGGTCTCTTTGACTGATGTCGGTTGAACCCTCAGGTGAGGACCAGTGTGAGAGGTTGGATCCTCTCACAAAGGTACTACCTCTCCCCGAGGGTGCAGTCGATCTGGATTTTCAGGCAAGAATAGTCTGCCACTTCGGAGATGATATTGAGTGATGACCTGGTACCAACTTGTATTTTTATGCCCTAATAGACCAGTCTTGAGAGACCGCCCCTTTGAAGACTGAAACCATGACAAAAACTTTTTACCTGTTGTGTAATTGGAAAATCCATTGTGGTTATACTAACATAATTAAAAGTATTAAAAGCTCTTAATTGGGTTTCAATTGCTAACTCATTAAAGATTGAGATGTTTTTATAAGACCCCTGTGAAAAGATTAGGATATTGCTGAATAAACAGTTTCATACATACCTGAAATCTGACAGGAATAAAAATAAATTTGTGTTGAAAATCTTTTTGTAACAAATTGAAATGGACTGTTATAAAAATAAATTAGTGTTGAAAATCTTCAATGAAGATTTTCAACACTAATTTATTTTTATAATTTTTATAACAGTCCATTTCAATTTGTTACAAAAACTTCATAAAAAAGAACAGCAACAAAGTAATTACAAAAATCCATGCTTCTCCATTTCTGAATTTTGTGGTTGGTTATTCACTGACTTGAGAAAACCTGAAACCTGTTATGAGAGACCACCTGTCTTGAGAGACCACTTTTGTATGGCCCAAAGGGTGGTCTCTCAAGACAGGTTCTACTGTACTAAGGTCAAATGGGTCTATACATATAGGGAATTAAGTATTATCAGACTAATGCTTTGATAGATTACAAGTTGTTTTTTTTACCTGCGTCGCCAGCGGCAGAGCAGGTCAACACCGTCCGTCAGTCCATCTGTCAGTACATCCGAAACACTTCCGTCAAAGTTTTCGTGGCTTCTATGAAAGGGAATGATTTTATATTTGGTCTGCTGCTTCAGAATGATGAGTTGTATTGTGTATCTAATTTTCAGATCTGCCGTGCAGCCACTTCCTGTTTTCCGATACTTTGAAGTCTGTTCATCTCTGTAATCAATTGCATGCAGCGACGCAGGTCCAGACCCGGTATTAGTCTTGGCTTGTTTATTCAAATAACAGGCATTTACTCTGTAACCCATATACAATTAGCTGGTCACGTTTTACTGAAAGTTTGGGTGTTTTGAAAGTTATCCGTGATTAACCAGGTCTTGCAATTTCCAAAGTCTACGTAACAGGAAAGGAGGCCCCAAAAATGATATATGATGATGATTTACAGTTGAAACTAGCTATAGATATCCTGTCACAATTAGCACAGAAAATGCTCGTTAGTTAATGCACTCCTTACTGTAGAAGAATGAAGTAGTCTGAAATACACAAGAGTATTTGTGCTGTGCAATGCAAATGTAATGTGCAAGTAGCGATGTTGGTCATGAACTGAACGGATCAAACAAAGAAAATATTGAGGCTACAGAATGTAGAGGGTGAATTACAACTAAATCGCTGTGGGATGCATTTTTTACTCAATAATTATTCACTATGTCTGAGGACAAAACACGAGGAACACTTCCAAACATCTATCACAAGGACTACAGTAAAACCTGTCTTGAGAGACCACTGTCTTGAGAGACCACCTCTCTTGAGAGACCACATCTACCAGGCACCGATTGGTTTTACTCTACCTGGTATGGGAGACCACCTGTCTTGAGAGATCACCTGTCATGAGAGACCACTGTGACCTGGTACCAACTTGTATTTTTATGCCATAATGGACCTGTCTTGAGAGACCGCCCCTTTAAAGACTGAAACAATGATACGAAAGCTTTTTACCTGTTCTGGAATTGGAAAATCCATTGTAGTTATACTAACATAATTAAAAGTATTAAAAGCTCTTAATTGAGTTTCAATTGCTAACTCATTAAAGATTGAGATGTTTTTATAAGACCCCTGTGAAAAGATTAGGATTATTGCTGAATAAACAATTTCATACATGCAGCCTCCAAGGCTGCATGTATGAAATTGTTTATTGCTGAATAAACAATTTCATACATGCAGCCTCCAAGGAAACTTCTGCTACTCATCAACCTCATCTGCAAGAGGAGACAGAGCTACATAAGCAACAATGTTATAATGACTCCAATCCATACTCAGCTTTCCAACAGCAGATAAATCGGATTGAACTACAGCAAGTCCAGATGCGACTTAGTCAACTTGAGAACCAATACCAACTTATGAATAGAATCGTCTATGTGCCTCCATACTTTACAGGGGCTCCTCTTCCTCCTCTGCATGTGCCTCCGCCTATGCCACCTATGCCTCGACCACCTCCACCACATTCCTCTTCACTTGGATACTATTCCCAACAGACGGCTCGACATCACCATTCGCCAAATCTGGCCAGACCGGTACACCAGACTAATAATGCTCAACAAGTACGTCTTGACCAGGAGGGCACTGTCAATAACTCCTCTGAGAGCAACGTATATGGTCAAAATGATCGTCACTCCCAGTGGCAAAGTAAGAGCTATGATCGAGTACGAAGGCTTCCTCCTCGACTGAAACCACGCAAGAATAACAGACAGTCTGCAGCTGAAACCCATCAAACATGGCGGAAAGCTGATATTATAACAGAAACACCAACGTATACAGTAACGAAAACAAAGCATGATAGTCGACACTCAACTCCGAAGAAAGTAACCTTCAATGTTGAATACCCAAAATGTGACATTTCATCTGAACTGACATTTGTTTCTTCTGACTCTACCTATATACACCAGACAGTGGATAGTAGCACAGTTCCAGAAGGAAATGATAAAGGCAATACCCTCGCACCCGAGGAACCAAATGTATCCTCTGGCCACCCTTTTTTGTACCACGGGCGTGCCTCGACAGCAAGGTGGAAACAAAGCAAACCCATTCGACACTCATGTTGATGACTCTTAATGTAAAGAATGTCAAAAGCAACGCAATATACCTTGAAAGCTGTACAAAACAAGCTGACATACTTTGTTTACAAGAGCACTGGCTGTTTAACTTTCAGCTGCCTCACCTCAGTAGGATAACTTCTACTCATCTTGTGCATGCTAAGGCAGTTGATGACCATGATCCTATCGCACCCTACCAAGTACCACGAGGATATGGTGGTGTAGCCATTTTATACAGAGATCACTTAAATATTAAATTTCGAAAGCAACCTGACGGTGGAAAACGTGTAGTTGTATTGGAAATCCTGGTTAACCCTCCAACATGCGTGACCTCTGTCTACATGCCTGCGAGAGGAACCTCAACAAATGATGATTTCAAGAGTATTCTGGATGAACTCACTGAGATAGTGGAAAAATATAACACAACACATGCCTTGTTCATCTGTGGTGATATGAATTCCTCCTTGAATCGATGTCCCCCAAATGAAAGAGATAAACTTCTAAGAGAATTTGTAGCAGATAAAGAGCTGAAGACCCTTCAAACTGGAGTCTCAACGTTCTTTCACGTCAATGACCGAGATGAAGCTGAAATTGACTACATCTTATATAATAAAAATGCACAGAACCTAATTAAAGACTGTACTGTAGCAGAAAAGACCGACACCAACATGTCTGATCATGTACCTATCCTGGGACAGCTTAATATTGACTATGCACAGAAAGATGTTTCTACCACAATCATCCCAAAACCTGAATGGAACCTATGCAATGTCAATCAGTACACTAAAGAAGTTGAAGAAAACCTAGATCCGTTACCACCTGCTCCACTATCATCTATGCAGCTATCTCAAGCAATCAAACATTTATCTGAAACATTGATTTCTGCAGCTAGCAACTCGATACCTGGGAAAAATGGTCCCATAAAGGCTAATAAGAAGATTCCCCCATGGAATGATAATATTAAGGCTGCTATTAAATTCAACAAACATGTATGGTGGAAGTGGAAAATTAAGGGGAGAAAGAAAAACACCCCTGAGTATATAGAAGCAAAAAAGGCTAAGCGAATGCTACAGAAACTACAACGACAGGAAATGGCAAGGAGACGATCTTCACAGCTGGCTAGACTAATGAATGCTAACCCAGATGCTAAAGCATTCTCAAAGCTTGTCAGACTACAGCGCCAAAATCATGTGACACAGTTACTGAACTCACAGTGGATGGAATTACATACTCTACGCCAGAAGAAGTCCTTGGTGGATGGTCCGAACATTTTGAAAGGCTTGCCACCCCTAGTGATGAACTGGAATATAACGGAACACACAAAAAAGTCATTGATGTCGATCTTCTCTATATTGAAGATGCCTGTCGACTCCAACAGAAACCTGTATCACCAATAACGAAGAGAGAAATTCTAATGGCACTGAAATCCCTTAACAATAACAAAGCGGCAGGGACTGACCGCTGAACATTTTAAACTGAGCAAGTATACTATTCTTGATTACATGACAGATTTATTGAATACAATCCTACAATCTAAAGAGGTACCAGAGATTCTGAAAGAAGGCCTCCTTACACCTGTCTACAAAAAAGGTGACCAACACAATCCTGCCAATTATCGAGGCATAACAGTTACATCTACAATTCTCAAGATTCTTGAACATGTCCTGAATACCCGACATGAAGAAATACTAATATAAACTCAATCCAAGCTACAAACAGGCTTCACTAGAGGAACCTCATCGATCAATGCAGCTCTAATTGTGTCTGAATGCATCAATGAATCGAAAATTGAAAAGAAACCTCTATATCTCACAACGCTGGATGCCCAGAAAGCTTTTGATGTAGTGGACCATTCTATCTTGCTGCAGAAACTATTCCTTGATGGTATAGATGGTGATGATTGGATAATAATAAAGGACCTATATACAGGACTGCAATCAAGAGTGAAATGGCTCGGTGATCTCTCACAACCATTTAGTATAACTCAGGGAGTAAGGCAAGGAGGGGTTCTTTCTACAAGTCACTATAAAAGATTCAACAACCCTCTCCTACTCCAGCTAGAAGAAAATTACAGTGGCGCTACAATAGGAACTATATCTCTACCACACGTCACCTGTGCTGACGACATCGCCCTGTTATCACATGACATAGACACAGTCCAGCATATGATTGATAGAGTGGAGCTGTACTCAAAGAACGAGAGATATAAAATTAACCCGCTCAAAAGTAATATTCTACATTATTCATCCACAAAAAAAGACACACAACACCAGTCACAATATATGGGAAGGAAATAAAAGAGCCCACTGTAACGGAGCATCTTGGAATAATGCGCAGTGTGAAAAATAGACCTGACATAGACAAAAAGCTCCAATCATCCCGGAGAACTAGCTACTTGCTAATGGGCGCTGGCCTGCATGGGAAGAATGGTGTTACCCAGACTATCAAAATTACACTATGGAATGCCTATGTTGTGCCAAGACTTGTTTACGGCTTAGAAGTCCTACAACTCAACAGTACAGAAATGAAACAACTTGAGTCACATCAGTCCAAAATGTTAAAACAAATCCAACATCTGCCTACCAGAACTGCTACGGTGGCTGCTAGTGCCCTTATGGGAATATTACCTATCGAGAGAATCATCCATCGCAATAGTCTCAATCTTTTTATCAGAATTATTGGCGATCCCGACTCTATAGAATACGAGCTAGCAGTCAGACAACTTGCAGTTAGAGATATTAACACCTCTAGCTGGTTCTCACACATTTGACGCATCTTAAATATTTATGATCTTCCATCTGCATATGAGCTCTTAGAAAATACTCCAACAAGGGAACAGTGGAGACAACTCTTGAATGGAGCCATTGTGAAGATGACTGAGAAGACCTGGAGCGATGAAATTGGAGAAAAATCTACTCTGAAATATCTCAACCCTCAATCTGTGAAAGTTAATGAAATCCATCAGATCTACCGGTATGTCAGAAACAACCAGCACGATATCCACAGGGCCGAGATAAAAGCAAGACTCCTTACTGGTACCTACATTCTCCAGTATAACAGAGCTATTTTCAACCAATATAAAACGGACGCAACGTGCAAGGTATGTACTTCCGGTATAGAGAACACACAACATTTCCTTGCTGAATGCCCAGGCTATACCAAACAGCGACTGAGGCTGAAGCGAATGCTACTTAACATAGACAGTATAAAGAGCTCAACAAGTGAGACTAAACTCACCGAGGATCCTAGTCTACTCACTCATCTGCTTCTTGATTCCTCACACCAAGTTATCCAAGAAGTCATATCCCTCACCACAGAAGAATCTGACAAATTGGAATTATACAGTAGAGAATTTATCTTCGCTATCCACCGTAGAAGAAGTATACTCCTTGTTGCAGATGTTCCGTGAGTTCTGGGCTGGTGTCCCCAGCTATGTCATTATGTATATACTCTTTTTTAAGCTAACACAGGCATAGTACTGTATCACAAGCCCTCAAATACCTGGTATTTATGTGGGACTTTCAGCTGTACATATCTGAAGGATTTTATTCATAGAAGGATTTTATTCATAAAGGATTTTACACTGAAGAAGTGGTGCCTCGCAAATCATCGAGGGAATTTAAATGATCAACAACAACAACATACCTGAAATGTGACAGATAGGAATAAAAATAAATTTGTGTTGAAAATCTTTTTTGTAACAAATTGAAATGGACTGTTATAAAAATTATAAAAATAAATTAGTGTTGAAAATCTTCAATGAAGATTTTCAACACTAATTTATTTTTATAATTTTTATAACAGTCCATTTCAATTTGTTACAAAAATTTCATAAAAAAGAACTACAAAGTAATTACAAAAATCCATTCTTCTCCATTTCTGAATTTTGTGGTTGGTTATTCACTGACTTGAGAAAACCTGAAACCTGTTATGAGAGACCACCTGTCTGGAGAGACCACTTTTGAGTGGCCCAAAGGGCGGTCTCTCAAGACAGGTTCTACTGTACCAGGTTGGACTCGGTGGTGCATGTGATGAATGTTTGCAAGTGTTTCTTGTGCTGTTATGAATATTTAGAAATACTTTTTGTGTGGAGAATACAGTTAAAACTAGAAGTCCTGTCATGAAATGCACACAAACAGCACATCGATCTGCGTGTTAATCTACGCGTTATGACCATACTGAGGCTATCAAATTCTGTATATATGACATGTGCACAAGCAATGCTTCAGCCAATGGAGTAACCCGGAGGTCCATTGGCAGAAACATTGCCTGTGTTTGCTATGAGTAACCAGGAGAACCTGCCATGCTTTGGATGCCATTTGATATGACAATTGCACGCAATTCCTACATGCAATTAAGCCTAGTTAAACGCACAGTTTGTGACAGGACTTCTAGTCTTAACTGTATATGGCACTGCGATTAAGTATTAACCCACTCTTCATTTTGTATCTGCAATCAAATTTAATATCTATTTACATCATTACATGTATCCCGGTAGAGATTAGGAATGATGTTAGTGGTCTCTATTTACAAGTGTAGAATTATACAGTGTTGGGCACGATGTTTTTGTACAGGAATTGAGTCACTCCAATGGTGCAGTTTGACAGGGACAAAAGTGCACTTACTCAGTGCAGTATTACTTCAAAATATTAGATGTCATGTGACTTTCCTGCGTTCTGATTGGTTGAACAGAAACACCCTATTTTCCGATAGTTCGTCAGCGAAATCGCACAGACCTACTATCATTTTTGAAAAAAAAGAATAGTGCACGGTAATAGTGCACGGTTATAAATAGTAACATTCGAATTCGCTTAGAAAATTCCATTGAAGCGTAAATACTTTACAAGACATCTCGTCCCATGTACATTATTACATTTAGCTTGGAGAAATAAAAATATGTGTATCGAAAGTGATGTTTGTAGTAGTGTTGGGGATGGGGAGGGGGTTAATAGAATAATGGTATTGTGTTTCTTGGGGTTTGGGTTCTCTACCTCTCTATCCCAGAACTATGAGTGGCAGAATTAACTTAGTTTACCTGTTTAAACCCTGAACTATTTACTTTTCTCTTTGGCTGTGAATAAGAATATTATCTTGCATATATGACCGATGAAGAACCCCCCCCCCCCCCCCCCCCCCCCCCCACACACACACACACCCAACTAATATAGTAAATATAGCATGACTTTTCGTTGACTATGCCAAAATAGTGGTCCTCGAGGAGAGAATAGTCCCTCCGCTACGCGTCGGGACTATCCTCTCCTCGAGGGCCACTATTTTGGCATAGTCAACTCAAAGCCATGCTATATTTATTAAATAGTGCACCATGCACTCACAGGATTTCTAGTTTCAACTGTAGGAAGAAATGAAGTTACTCTTTTTATAAAAGTGTAATTGGTGTCCAAAAAATTGGTTAGCTTCCTGTGTGCTTTTCATGGTTAACTTAACCCTTTACCCAACGCAGACGATATCAAAATTTATTATTTTAAATATCATTTTTTCAAATTTTTCAAAAAATTCAATGAAACCATATGCGACCCCTCATTGGAATGAGCTCGTTCCAATGAGGGGTCACATGATATGGTTTGGTTGAAATTTTTTTGAAAAATAATATTTTTTCAACTGCTGAATTTGCATATTACGTGGGCGAATGCGGCCGATTCGTTGGGTAAAGGGTTAAAGGTACTGCAAATGGTTTTGCGTGCTAATCAGCTTTGTGAGAAGGCAAGGCCGATTAATAAGGTGACTCAATGCAGAGATATTCAAACATGTGGCTCAACTGTGCTCACTAACATGGTATCCATATTATTCAAGAAACCTTTATTCACCCTTAACTAATAACTTCATTTTCAATTCAAATCATGTATACAGTTAAAACTAGAAGTCCTGTCACGAATAGTGCGCTTATCTAGGCTTAATTGCGCGTTGGAATTGCGTGCAATTGCCATATCGAATGGCATCCAGAACACGGCAGGTTCTCCTGGTTACTCATAGCAAACACATGCAATGTTTCTGCCAATGGACCTCCGGGTTACCCGGAGGTCCATTGGCTGAAACATTGCTTGTGCACAGGCCATATGTACAGAATTTGATAGCTTTACTTGGGTCATAACGCGCACATTAACGTGCATATGAACGTGCTATTTGTGCGCATTTCATGACAGGACTTCTAGGTTTAACTGTATACAGATTATCTTGATAATGTGCATGTCCTGTGATTTGTATCAGATTCGACGTGGTGTCCAAAAAGGGATCTCAACAAGGCGGCCTTGCCGGTGAGTTGTGATCTCATTTTGGATACCACAGAGAATCTGATGCAAATCACAGGACATGCACCTTATCATGATAATTCATTTATCTAACAATTTTGTCACATACAGTTAAAACTAGAAGTCCTGTCACGAATTGTGCGCTTATCTAGGCTTAATTGCACATTGGAATTGCGTGCAATTGCCATATCGAATGGCATCCAAAGCACGGCAGGTTCTCCTGGTTACTCATAGCAAACACATGCAATGTTTCTGCCAATGGACCTCCGGGTTACCCGGAGGTCCATTGGCTGAAACATTGCTTGTGCACAGGCCATATGTACAGCATTTGATAGCTTTACTTGGGCCATAACGCGCACATTAACGCGCATATCAACGTGCTATTTGTGCGCATTTCATGACAAGACTTCTAGTTTTAACTGTAAATAGATTAAATCTTAAATGATTAGAAAGTTTTGGGACATAATGTTGGGCGAGAAAAAGTATTTTAAAAAAACATATTTTATGGAACTATATTGTTGTGCACTCTGACAAACACTGGGTAATGCGGTCACCGCAATTTTCAAAGTTGTGTTGTCAAATTATTCACTCTCAGCATGACTTCCTGTGATGATCCGCATGAATTTACATGTTTGCGACATGGGCACATCCTCAGGAACCGGGTTGGTGTAATATTGAATTGTGCAGTTTCTATTGTTGTAAAATTTTTAGCCAATCGCCTGTAGCTGCCGCTGTTGCGTTACCGGAAACGAGTCGTCTATATGATACGGAATCAGAATAAGTCGTCGGTGTCAGAACACATTATGTGATACGTATTGTTTCTCATGGTTTTCAGGCCAAAATCTGTATGCTTATTAGATAAATAATACTCTTACTAGCTGTCACTTGATGAACAATTTCGTTAAGTTCTCTGTATGGGAAGTATTTCTTGAGGTTTGGTTGAGTGGGTGTAGATACTACAACAGATATTTTTTTGTTGACGTTTAACAACACTTTCAACACCTCGTGTCAGATAGTTTTATGGGTGAAGGTATCTAAAGTGTCCGGAGAGAACAACTGAGAAGAAACAAGCAACTGTCAGACTCCCCAGCGTACTAAATCCACACATACTGAGTCAGGGACCGATCAGGACCAGGGACCAGCCGTGAGGGCGACTAGGGCGATTAAGTCGCCCTTCTAAGCCCAAAGTCGCCTAGAAAAATAGTCGGGGCGATTACAAGTCGCCCTCTAAAAATTGGCCAAAATAAGAAAAGGCTGAACTGAGTGATGCGAGGTTTACATGAAAACGAGTATTTTCAAAAATCGAATGTACTCGAGTGTAATAAATGGGCATTTTAATTCGTCAAATAAACGTCCATTTGTTTGAAATCACACGACAAGCAATTGTCCATTGTCGCTTTTGGCGGATTTTTTTATTTCTATTTTGTTGCGTTCCAGTCTAAGCTTCAAGTGTCGAAACGAAAATAGGTGACTTACGCGAGTCAACAAAACAACCCAGTTTGAAAGTAGGTTACGTCGCTTAGGATGCCGAAAATGTATACACAACGCACGTATTTTATAACACATTATTTTCATTTCGATCTGCTGACGACTGTTAACTGTTGGGCTGTCTATTCCCAGAAAAACACGAATGGAATTGAAACACATGAAAAAAAGCTTTGGTGATGTCAAGAAAAGCTGTGTCCAGGACACAAGTGTGCATGTGGACGATCTTGAAAAAGGGTCCTCCTAAACATCGGAATGACATGAAATGACGTGGAATGACACTGGAATGCCATAAAAATAATGCGGAATGACATTTCTTTTACAAAATACTCGACCTCAGAATGTATTTTGTTTATTAACTAACAAAGTACCTCCCAAGCAACCTTCTTACATCTGGTCCTGTTCACACTTTCAGACTTAGGAAATTATTAGCTTAGTAGACTTTGTTGAAAGGCAATCACAGGAGGATGATGGGGGATTGGCACGAAGAAGAGGTGAGGGGTCATGAAGGAGAAGGTAGCAGTGGGGGATTTTCAGTCAATAATTACATTGTGATTTTTTAACCTGGCACAGATGCATCATAGACAACTGGACCTGGATTATTTGTACGTTAATGGAGGACCATAAATTGAAAATATGAAGGGGCGGCGGGGGTGGTACATGAATATTCTTAATTTTCCCCACTTGCCTATCAAGTCTCCCTACATGACTCTGCAGTCTCCCTATTTTTTCGGGAGGGAGACTTGAAGTCTCCCTAAAATTCCCCCCTAGGCTGGTCCCTGATCAGGACTATTTAAAATACGCTCTTGCCTCGGAGCCTATTTTTTCAATTCATGCGCCAGATTTCAATTTACGGAGTCATACTGCTGTTTGTAACACACACTGCAAGTATGTAATAGCTCTCATCATTTTCATCCAGAACACTATAGCAAACATTAATCTTCACTGTGGTTTCTGATCAAGTCTTGGCTGCCTATTTAGGCAGCCAAGACTTGATCAGAAACCACAGTGAAGATTAATGCTTGGTAATTAAGACTTGAAGTATTAACTTAAGCACTCTACAACAATGGTAAATGATAATCATATATATAACACATGTAAGAGTGTCTCTCTCGATTATCCATCGAAAGAATATCAAAATATGATCTGAGAAGTTACGCGCCAACTGAGAAGCCTATTTCTGAGATTTAAGAGCCAGGTCCTGATGTTTCAGAACCAAATACGCACTGGTGCATTCCCAGGTTGGTCCCTGCTGAGTTAGCATTGGTTGAAGACAAATGTAGTATAGACGTGAAATACGCCTTTGTACAAGGTGCCACCATACCCCCTACATGTGTAATCGGGATTAAGTACCTTGCCCAAAGACACAACGTAGTTACTTACCCCTGATGGGAATTTAACCATGGACCATTCAGTCTGAAGTCCAGTGCCATATCCACTGAACCATCATACCCCCACAACAGGTAGAACTGTGATAGAGTTGAATGTTATGGTATATCATAAAAAATAAGAACATTTTTACAACAAACTCAATAAGTTTAAAAGGGTTGAAATTTTTATCTTGAATATACTAGGGCTGTCATGATTAATCGATCAATCGATTGTCGATCGGTCATGCTGAAATCAATTAGTATTTTTCGTTGTTGAAGAATCGGTAAATTTTACCCCGCTTTGGACTTTTAATAATAAAAAAAAATTTGATGAAAAAACTATTGTTTCTAAAAGGTAAAAGGTGAAGAACGTTGATGTTGAACCTCAAGAAGCCGTTAGAAGCAATTGTCTTTTAGGTAAATTCAAAGCTTTGATGTTCTGAACTTGTGAATCGTCAGTGTAATAATCAAGACCGGTTGTCAGTTGCGAAGTTCGCAACTGATGACCAGTCTTGATTATTACACTGACGATTCAAAAGTTCAGAACATCAAAGCTTTGAATGACTGGTCTTGATTATTACACTGACGATTCAAAAGTTCAGAACATCAAAGCTTTGAATGTACCTAAAAGAGGATCGTCTTCGTTGTTTACTTGAGGTAGGTCAACTGACTTGAACTTCATTTATGACTACTTCAAAGAGAGGGAGAGGAGGGGGAGGTCATCTGGGTACTATTAATCGATTATTATTGATTATTTGCGACAATTAATCGATTCCGAAATTCAGAAATCGTGACAGCCCTAGAATATACTTCCTCCTGGCTCTGAACACTAAACTGGCAGTATTGACTGACTTTTGAAACATTTTGCTTAACATATGGGATTGTTATTATTATTATTAATACTTTATTAAGCAAAAACATACTAACATGTTAGTAGCTAGTTTAATAATGGTGCAGACATGGCTTCCCTCCAGAGTAAGCTATGAAAGAAGGAAAAAAAACTCAAAAAACAGTATTGAATATTACTGAGTGCGGTCGGACTACTCAGCACGAATCTATTATCCTTGTGTAGTGTATGGAGGGATGGGGAAATCTCCCAAAAGGGGAAGATATTTCGCCCAGACATTATTAGTTACTACGTGTCTGTTCACGTAGTACAGTTTTTTACCTACCCGAAGCCAGTCGTAGCCCACTAGGCCAAAGGCCGAATGCAGAGTTCCCGCACCTCCTTGAATTCCTTGAAAGTCCTTGAATCTCAAAACACCCTCCCAACAACCTGGAAACTCCTTGAATATTGAAGGCCATCCTGGAAACTCCTGGAAATGGAGTCGGCTATGCATGGACAGTGTGCTATTTCAAAATATTGTACATCTGATGTCCATTCTTTTACCTTTTTACCTAGTAGCAGACGACACTTGTGAAAAAATTATTGTGCATTTGAACATTTTCATTTTTTCCAAAACATAGGTTGTGACCTCTCATTGGAACGAGCGTGATACGCTTGTTCCAATGAGAGTCATAACCTACGCTTGTTCCAATGAGAGTCATAACCTATGTTTCAGAAGCAAAAAATGAAAATATAAAAAGATTGAACAGTGATTTTCATGGAAAGCGCTGGCCGTTTTTTTTCTGTTAGCTTAGGTAAAGGGTCGAGTTATATTTTCTGTCTGTTGGATGCAAGTGGAAAATGTTTCCTGGGAAATCCTTGAATTTTGTTTGTTTTTCTCCTTGAAATTCCTTGAAAAAGCACTAAAAACCTCCTTGAAACTCGTGGAATTTGCTTAGAGGTTTGGTGCAGGAACCCTGGAATGGGATACGACTGACTGAGGGTAGGTAAAAACCTGTGCTACATGAACAGGCACAGGGTGATGATTTTATTGACAACGAAGACTGTCAATGTTTGCACATACTCCAGGGCCTATTTGTTTGATAGAGGAGCATGATATAACCTAAAATCAGTTTAATGTATTTTAATAAATTAACATGGAGCAAGCCTAGAACAGTCTGAAGTTTTTATCACTCCTCTCCTTTCATTGGGCCTGCAAAATACACAGTAACCCTTTACCCAACGAATCGCTCGCATCCGCCCGCGTAATATGCAAATTCAGCAGTTGAAAAAAATATTATTTTTCAAAAAATTTCAACAAAACCATATCATGTGACCCCTCATTGGAACGAGCTCATCGAGCTCATCGAGCTCGTTCCAATGAGGGGTCACATGATATGGTTTCGTTGAATTTTTTTAAAAATTTGAAAAAATTATATTTAAAATAATAAATTTTGATATCGACTGCATTGGGTAAAGGGTTAATGCTATTAATGCAGCAGTTGTTGAATAATGGCGTACTCAAACTATTATTACGCCACGATATTTACTTCCGTGCCATGATGTCAGCACATGATGTGAAATTATGGAACGAGACCAATTAACGATATGGAAAATTTCCACGTGGGTGAGCGGAAATATTGTGCTTTCCGACTCATGACCAGTCAAATCTCTGCGTACATTACAATCAATAGATAAATGCTTTTCCAAGTATCTGAATCAAATATCTTTCCCGAAAGTATGATTTACCCCATCCATGAAACACACCTCTCGAGGATGATTTTTTTCTCCTGCCGTATGTCACATGACGTTATGAAAATCAAAATGCTGCTTTTGAGGCAAAAATGTACTGCTCTTCCAGTGGATCATAGAGGCAAATTAATTACATGCATTGACAAGTTCTGCATGTATAACAAAGGTATAAATTACGAACAAGTCAAATAGCTCAGGAGGTAACATACTGAAATACCACTACCCCCTTGGGTGTGCAAATTGTCTAAAATATAACATAATTTGAAAGATATTCTTTTCTCAAATGCATATCACATGTAATTGATATTTCATATTGAGAATGCTAAAAAGAAGCATAATGAAACTGGAAGAGAAAATCATGATTATTTTCATTACTGGGCCTTACATGGGAATCCTTAATTGGGCCCAAAAATATAAGAGAGACCTTAATCACATTATTGAGACCTGAATTTAAAAAAAATGGGTTACAATGGGGAAAATATTTAACTGGTAGGGTGCCTGAAGTCCATATTCAAACTTAAGTACGAAGTACAGTGGCCACAGCCTAATGGCTTCACATTCTGTAGATGTACATGTACAGTGGAGCCCACTTAACTGGATATCTCTTAATTGTATATCCCTGTTAATTGAATATAATTTTCAAACACAAAACCATTTACCATACCTTCAGTACAAATTTGATCTGTTAATTGCATATGGGTTGTAGAGTAAACTCCTGTTAATTGTATATAAATTTTTGTAATATGTCGAAAAAATTACTGTGAGACGCACCAAATTCCCCTTATTTATCAACCTTTTTGGCCTCACTACATCCAATACAGGCATTTATTCTATTATATCTTGTTTGACAGAGCTCTATGAGCTCTGTCAAACAAGATAGAATAGAATAAATGCTCAGTTTACCTCCAGAACAAAGGAAACTGACCAAATCTCTGTTAATTGTATACTCCTGTTATATGAATAATTTTCACTGGCAAAATGGATATTCAATTAAGAGGATTCTACTGTACTTACATTATTTACAAAATAAAGTTATTTAGTCTGTGTAGATATTGCAGTGCATATGTTTCCATATTTAACATATAATTGCTTTGTAAAGACAGTTGATAAGGTTATTCAAATCAAGAGCTTAGGGTCACATTTATGCTAGAGGTCCCAGGATCGATCCTCGGTCGGGTAAGCTCTGGTGTCTTAACACTTCTGTCAGCATCAACTGGGGGGTTAATGCAGTCACAGCGTACTGCACTCTCTCATAAATTGTAACAAGTCAAACAAGGCTAAGACAGAGAGAAATCGCTTGACTGGACTGGTTACATGAAATAATTCATGAGAGGTGAGGGACGTTGTACAAATGCACGTATGCGAATTCATGAGAGGTGAGGGACATTGTATAAACACATGTGCACGAATGCGCATGAGTGTTTTACAATATAGTCCCTCGCCTCGAATGAATTATTTCTTGTAACCAGTCCAGTCAAGCGATTACTCTGTTTATTACTTTTCATTATTAACGATAATTATATTATTTAACCCTTTACCTAACGTAACAGCCAGTGCTATTCTAAAAAATCGCCAATTAATTTTCATTATTTTTTTCATTTTTTGTCTCTAAAACATAGGTTATGGCCCCCCTCATTGCAATGAGCTCATTGAGCTAGTTTTAATGAGGGGTCATAACCTATATTTTTGAGACGAAAAAATGAAAATAATAGCTATTCAAGAATTTTTTTTTCAAGTGTTGTCTGCTTTTCATGTTAGGTAAAGGGTTAAAAAAAACAATGAAGTCCCCATTACACCCACGTCAAAGCATCTTCATTTGCATGCACAGATAAATGACCCAGTTGTTGATTGCATAATTCACTTGTGAAGTTATCGTTTATAATCAAACCCAGAAATCCCAGTAAATCACACTTTGGAAAGTTAAATAAGTATTGATTAAATGATTTATGAAGGTCCTATGATTTTCTTAGGAAAAGAAGTCCTTGACAGTTCTGGAAGAATTTGTTTCTTCTTATGATAACTCAGCTTGGTGTAAGGTAAAGGATTAATTTATTTTGTTTTTTGGCAGGCGCTGTTCAAAGAACCACAAGGCGATCAACAAAATCACCAAGTAGAACAACTAGGTCTACAACAATAGAAGGAAATCCAACCAGATTACCACAGACAGCATCCAAATCCAGTGATAAAACTGCTGCCATTGTTCTCCCTATAATATCAGTACTGGCAGTTATAGGTCTGTTAGGAGGCTTTTTAATCTACAGAAGAAAGCGAAAACCTGCCATAGACAAAATTGGTTTGCATCCAACAGGTAGACCTGTTTCATCTGATTCTTTTGTTGCAGTATTTTCGAAGAAAGGACGTAATGTTGAAATTGATCAGCCAAGTATATCATCCATAGGAATTGAGAACCCTAACTACGATGAAAATCTCTAACATTTTATAGACTTACAGTTTGACATTGGTTTTTGATACCATATGTTTTGATGGAAGTTTGAAGTTTCACAATAAATGAGAATTGACGTTTTTGATGTTGAATCAGTTAATACATAGAGGATATGGAATGAGTGTTTTTCTCATATAATATTTATGAAACGAGTTTAAGAATTTTCCGTTTGGGCAAGCCTCTGGCGAGCCCAAACGGAAAATTCAGATGAGTTTCATAAATATTATATGAGAAAAACACTCATTTCATATTCTGTTTATCATATGACACACACACGCACAAATTAGCCACTTAGTATGAGTTTTTAACCCATCACCTAACTTGAGTTGCAGACGGCACTTGGAAAAAACATCCTCGTATAACTAAAAATTTTCATTTTTTGCTTCCAAAACATAGGTTATGACCCCTCATTGGAACGAACTCGTCGAGCTCGTTCCAATGAGAGGTCATAACCTATGTTTTGGAAGCAAAAAGTGAAAATATAAAAAAAAATGAATGGCATTTTTCTTGTAGGTAAAAGATAAATACAATATAACCCATCCTAAATAGGACAGAAAACGTAAATTCTCCCTACTGAAATTATGCAAATGTGAACCAGTTGTATGTTGTTTAGCCAATCAAATTGTCCAGTTTTGAAATTGACCAATGAAAGCTCCCAACTCTAATTATGCAAATTATGAAAATGTGGCCCAGTTGTATTTTGTTCATCCAATCAAATTGTCTAGTTTTGAAATTGACCAATGAAATTGACGGAAGGCTTTATTTATCACTGATTAATATGAAAACACAATATCAAATGTTTTAAAGTGAACAAAACAGACGAGTCTTATGATAAATTACAATAACTTGATTTTTGAGAATGTTACACTTCATTATCAGACCAATATCAGTGATGAAAGCAGGGATTATTTTACCCTCTTTGGGAAAGGGTCGGAGACAAATGCAATTCGGAAAATCTGTAATATATGTTAAATTGTTCTTATAATATTAAGAAGATATTGATGTATTTTCCTATACTTGGACAGTTTACATTATATGGCATTGCAGTTGTTACACAGAAAATATATACAGGCAGTCAAGGCTTTCCTAGAAACAACTGACAACATTCTTGGGATTTAACTTGCAAACAAAAATATCTGCCAACTGCGTGTTGATGCACCTGTTTTGTTGCAAGAAAAAGTAACTAAAGTCAAATTTTTGCCCTCAAGAGTTAAAGAAGAATTAAACATTTATTTGAATGGGAACTGAGATTGAGAAATTTTTGGTGGGAAAAATCATGCCAAAATGTCATTGGGAAAGGGTCCCATATTCGGCCCTTATATACACCCCCAAAAATCCCTGGGAATACTTGCAGTCACTTGTGGTACGAGGCTCTTCTTTGGGCCACTAAGAATTTGCATTATCCTTTGTGAAGACGTTACTCTTCGTTATCATTGGCGTAAACATTTTTACATGTTTAGGTAGTGCACAGAAAAGGACTTGTGTTATCACGCAGTCTGTCGTTGAAACTGAACCCCCTCATTGAACATTTTTATTGGCTATTGGCTTGCCTTGTCTTCCAATGGCATGGCTCGATTGGTTGGCATACATGTCCAATAATGTTAAAGCTTCTATTTTGGTCACTTACTCGCCCTGTTTCCATATCATGGCCTTTATAATACTGTTATATGATGATTATTATCATTCTACCATGATTTAACCCCTCCTACGCTGCATTTTAAACATTTTTCTTGACATTTTTAGTTGTGTTTAGTTTTCTGTTTAGCTCGGAATTTCATGTTTAACTAAGTGTTTAGGTCAGCTGCTGTGCTCCATCTCTTCCCATGGCACTTATATTCATCATATGTGTTCCTCAGTATCATTGTTCCATGATTAACCCATCATACCCTGCATTTAAACATTTTTCTTGACATTTTTAGTTGCTTTTAGTTTTCTGTTTAGCTCGGAATTTCATGTTTAACCTTGTGTTTAGGTCGGCTGCTGTGCTCCTTCTCTTCCCATGGCACTTATATTCATCATACATGTTCCTCAGTATCATTGTTCCATGATTAGCCCCTCATACTCTGCATTTTAAACATTTTTAACTCACCTGAGCGAAGCTCAAGGGGAGCTTTACTAATCACTTTCTGTCCATCGTCCATCCATCCATCCGTCCGTCCGTCGTAAACTTTACATTATTGACTTCTCACAAACAACTGGACCAAATTCAACAAATTTTGCTGTGCATGTTCCCTATCATATGTCAATTCAATTTTGTTCAAATAAAGTTGCCACACCCACAGGGGGCACCACAGGGGGCATAACTCTGATAGCACCCATGAACTTCTTTTCCAAAATCAAAAAAAATCGTCTTCAGATCCACCAGGCAGAATTCTTTCATATTTAGTATACAACATCTCTAGGGGGGTCAGATTCAAGTTTGTTCAAATCAAGTCCCTGGGTTCATATTTGGGCTCCCTACGGGAGCCCGAATTTTAACTTAGTGCAATATGAGGATTATTCTTTAAAAATCTTCTTTTTTCAGATCCACCAGGCAGAATTCTTTCATATTTGGTATACAACATCTCTAGGGGTGTCAGATTCAAGTTTGTTCAAATCGAGACCCTGGGTTCATATTTGGGCTCCCTATGGGAGCCCGAATTTTAACTTGGTGCAATATGAGGATTATTCTTTAAAATCTTCTTCTTCAGATCCACCAGGCAGAATTCTTTCATATTTGGTATACAACATCTCTAGGGCGGTCAGATTCAAGTTTGTTCAAATCGAGTCCCTGTGTTGATATTTGGGCTCCCTATGGGAACCTGAATTTTAACTTAGTGCAATATGAGGATTATTCTTTAAAAATCTTCTTCTTCAGATCCACCAGGCAGAATTCTTTGATCTTTGGTATACAACATCTCTTGGGGAGTCAGATTCAAGTTTGTTCAAATTGAGTCCCTGGGTTCATATTTGGGCTCCCTATGGGAGCCCAAATTTTAACTTAGTGCAATATGAAGATTATTCTTTAAAAATCTTATTCTTCATATCCACCAGGCAGAATTCTTTCATATTTGGTTTACAACATCTCTAGGGGGGTCAGATTCAAGTTTGTTCAAATCGAGTCCCTGGGGTCATATTTGGGCTCTCTATAGGAGCCCAAATTTTAACTTAGTGCATTATGAGGAATATTCTCAAAAATTCATCTTCGGTTTCACCAATAAAAATCTTTTGATATTATGCAAAAAACAGTTTTACCCGTATGAATCTACCACCCCCTCCTATACCCTCTAGGGGTCAATAAGGCAGAACATTTTTTTTACTCCAAAATGCAATATCCTTAAATAGGCAGATTCAAGTTTGTTCAAATCCATTCCCCGGTGTTCTTCCCTCAAAACTGCAATGGAATAAAACCCCTTGGAAGTTTGGTAGTACTGTCTTCAGCTGGTAGAATTGAACCCAGTCAGCAAGACATATGATAATAATCATCTGACATGGCACCAGAGTTATAAATAATTTTATGACTTCTTTCCTATGAATGTTGATAAGCCTTAGCCATGCCTAGCTAATTTTGATCCCAAATACTTCTATGAACTACTTTGTCAGGTGAGCGATTAAAAGCCCCTTGGGGCCTCTTGTTCTTGACATTTTTAGTTGCGTTTAGTTTTCTGTTTAGCTCAGAATTTCATGTTTAACTAAGTGTTTAGGTCAGTTGCTGTGCTCCTTCTCTTCCCATGGCACTTATATTCATCATACATGTTCCTCAGTATCATTATTCCATGATTAACCACTCATACCCTGCATTTTAAACATTTTTCTTGACATTTTTAGTTGCGTTTAGTTTTCTGTTTAGCTCGGAATTTCATGTTTAACTTAGTGTTCAGGTCAGCTGCTGTGTTCCTTCTCTTCCCATGGCACTTATATTCATCATACATGTTCCTCAGTATCATTGTTCCATGATTAACCCCTCATACTCTGCATTTTAAACATTTTTCTTGACATTTTTAGTTGCGTTTAGTTTTCTGTTTAGCTCGGAATTTCATGTTTAACTTAGTGTTCAGGTCAGCTGCTGTGTTCCTTCTCTTCCCATGGCACTTATATTCATCATACATGTTCCTCAGTATCATTGTTCTATGATTAACCCCTCATACCCTGCATTTTAAACATTTTTCTTGACATTTTTATTTGCGTTTAGTTTTCTGTTTAGCTCAGAATTTCATGTTTAACTTAGTGTTTATGTCAGTTTCTTTGTTTTACTTTTAAGAGGTTGTGTTTAGGTCATCTTTGTCGCATGTTATGAGCCTATTTGATACAGTTCTTGTGTTTGCCAAAGTTACTATCAAAGAGGAATGTTGGTGAGCTATAAGGCGTTGGCATCCTTCTTGTTCAACAAAGTATGATTAAAATACAGTGACTATTTATTTTATTATACAATCCCCATCTACAGCAATGCTAAACCTAGTGGAAAATAAAAATCTGTTCTGCACATATGTGTGGAACGGAAATCGTGGACGGACTATGTTTCACAAAGAAGCGAAATTTCACTGGAATTTTGTACAATTCATGCACCGCAACTACAATTTGAATTGCTAACGATAGCAAAAAATCGTCCCCTGAGTTCCAATGTGTTCTCTGTGCCAGTTGGCACATAGAACACATTGGAACTCAGGGGACGAAATAGTAACACGGGTCAGGGGACAAAATAGTAACACGGGTTACCCTTGCAAATTTGGTTAGCGATAAAATGTGTTCTTTTTGATGATAGTTGGCAAATGAATTGCTGAGTGTCCTTCTAATAATTGTTTTTAGATAGTGTAATAAGCACAGAACTACACGCGCATGCGAATGGGTTAATTTATATGACATTTATGCCATTGCGAAGGGATAAAACTCGAGGCCTGCAGCCTCTTGTTCTATCCTACTGCCCTAGCATGAGCTTGTGCCATATCGATTAACCCATTCACACACGGGTGTCGTTCTGTGGGTATATATGCTTTATTTCCATGCTGTTTGCTCTGTTCTGCAGAAAAAACTGAGACATTATGTTGATGGTGTTTATTTTTAGAAAACGAAGCATAAAAATAACTGAAAACAGATGTATTTCTTAATTCTTTATTAACGTTAGTGCTGGAAGCAGTGGTGGCGCCAGAGTTACAAAAGTGAGGGGGTACAGTTGGGAATTGTGCAGTGCCGAGCTGGGGTGGGTTTTGGGTGGGGTGGGGGGTCCTCTCCCTAAGTTGAGAAAATTTTTTAACGGTTTTGCAACAAAGTCATGCGAATATGGATATCATTGGAACTGGCTGAACAAGCCGGTTCCAATAATATTCATATTTGCATGATTTCATTGAGTTATACCTTTGAGAATTTTTCTAAAATATTAAATTTTATTTATTTTTTTAAATTGCTGTAGGCTAAATTCCAAACGGATGCCTTGCACGCTCTTGATTCTAGCGTTCGTCAAATACTCTTAAGCACTATATTTCAGTCCGTTTAAACGCAGCATGCCTTGTTGCAATTTGGACCCTCGACTCTTGATTGTTGTTTGCAGCTAGCGTGTGTGTGGGGGGATGGGGGGGGGGGGGCAAACATAATTTCAAAACTTCTCTGATTTAGTGCACTTGGGAATAAGGGATTAAGCATACCGACCATTACACCGCAACGTTCAATACAACAAAAATTAAAATGATAGTATTGTTTTACTACGCTTGGCGAAAAAAAAGTGGAGGGGTAAGTACTCCCACATACCCCTCCATGGCGCCGCCACTGGCTGGAAGTAGACATTTTTTACTTTTTGTAAAGTACCAAAACACAAAAGTTTTCAGATTCTGTGGATGTGCTTAATATTATCAATGAAGTGAAATTATTTAACCTGTATGGATTTACTTGGTTGGAATTTTAAGAAGACAAGAACATGTGAACCAAGCCTGAAAATAAGCAGACTGTCATCTGTAAAATGAGGTCCCCAGAGGGTGAATTTGGTGATGCTACCCTGCACAGCAGAGTAGCATCACAAAATTTACTCTCTGTGAACCTCAGTCTGAATCAAGATTTCAAGCCAAAACAGAAAGATGTACCTAGAGGATAAATTGGCCCACTAGATGGGATAGCATCAGCAAATTCACCCTGCGGGGACCTCATTTTACAAATGACAGGTTGCTTGTATCCAGGCTTGATGTGAACCCATTTTTTCAGACCAAAACATTTTTTATTAGGCCTAATAACCTGTGGTTTGATAATAACATAACAATAACATGATTTTCAAGAGAATCTTACTTCATTTTTGGGCGGCATTCCTTTTTTTGGGGTTCCTATAGTTATGAACAGCTCATGGCAGAATCATAGGCCATGGAACTCCTGATCAGCCAGATGGTGGCTCAATGTTGTATGGTATCAAATAAAGCTGTATTATTGATATCAGCTGTTCGGGGCCATTAGATTGGTTTAATTTGAGCACAGCCTAGAAAGAAAAGGGTTTTTTTTCTAAAATAATACCCACGCCCTCCCCTGCAGCAATGAAATTTTTTAAAAGAACCTGGCTTATCGCACTGATACCTCACTTTTATCACATGCTTTCTCGGGAAAAAATACTTATTTTAAATCGGATCAATTCTATTGTGGTGGTGAAGCCATTTGTTTTAAATAAAAATGCGGAACTTCTAAAACAAAACGATAATTCAATGCCTAATGCTGTCTATCCCATTATAAATTAAAGCCTACTCTACTTCTGTTTATAATAATCAGTGTTATTCTTTTAGAAAACCATTGCTTTTGACGATGTATCCAGTAACTGTGATCGAACAGAACAATACTCAATATATAATAATGTAATCATGTTGTGGAAAAAATATTGAAGTTGAACAGCTAATAACTTTTCAAAGTTTGAAAATTAAAATTTTCACAAATGGTCAATGGTCATAATGCACAGTAAGTTGAAATGAACAGCTGTAGCAGTAACAGTTTTTGTAGTGATGTTATACAGTTGTAGCTACATTGCTACACTGTTACCGCTTCAAGTCAGTTATATTTCTACTCAGAACTGTCACAAACTTATGGCCAAAGAATATTCATAATTATTTGAATTACCGATTTCAAATTGAATATTGACCTCCCCCCCCCCCCCCCCCCCCCCCAATTTAAAGTACCAAGCTTTTGGCTTGTTTTATTGAAATTTTTTTTATAAAATTTCTTGGGAGTTTAAGGGGTCGTCCAACCTAACTTTGGTCAATTTTTTGACATTTTTCCCAATGCCTCAGAAACAGATAAGAGAAGTAAGGAAAGGCAAATTATATATCAAAATAATGAGTAAAGTGCATAGAAAAGGTACATATATTTTTTTTCAGGAAAAAAAGTGAATTTTATGATTTTGAAGAAGATTAATTTGCAAATGGCATAAGTAACGAACCGGTAAAACCACAAAATAATCGGTAATTCGAAAGCCTTGTCCTCAATATAATGATAACATACTACAGACTCGGAGAAAGCATTTTTTTGACACACACTCTGGTGGGTTTTGACGTTTGAATGTAATAACATCAACACAAATTTTTTGATGTTCCGGATGTGGACATGTTTCAACGATGTTTTTCCGGTCATGTGATTACGATGTGGTTCTTGCAGAAATACTCAATTTGGGCAATCGTAAGAATGCAAGGACGTGATCACGCCCTTTATTTGTTCGAGACAATGTATGAGCGTATTTGCAAACAGGTGACAGCAAGTACTTGAGCTGTTAATGTCATAACTGCAAAATATGGTTCGAAATTCCCTCTCGTGTTTACAGGCCGTCTGAACTTTTTTGTTGACAAAAAATCTGAATTATTGCGCACTAGAAAGACAACATGAACCACTTGTAAAAAAAATAACCGAGTGTATAAAATCGGGACGATACACATAAAATAAGGCAATATTCATAACAAAGTAAGCAGAATGCTTCAGAAATCACTTTTTCACGAAGTATATTCCAAGTGACCTGGAACTATATTGAGTGTGTTAATTTCCCCCTGTCGCTGCGAAGTTATTTACGTCCTGGTAACCATGGAATTTGAAGACGGGTATGTTTGATGTCTGCGAAGGACCAATTGAAGATGGGTTGAAAATGATGCATTCGTGCTTTTAAATAAGGTGCGCTTGGACGATGCTGAGAATTTAGTTTTTTCTTCCAACCAACCATAGTAATACAAGCGTCGATCAGTGTTTTTTTTTTATCGTTTTACACTGACAAATGTGACAAATCTCCTTCACCGGAAACCATCCCCCAATTTGCATATCACAATAAACATAACCGCTGTCACGGAGTGTCAGCGTGGCCGTGTGGTCAAAACCGAAACGAATTATCGAATGCACGGTCAATATTAGCTGCAATTGGCTTTTAAATAAATGAAATACACGAAATATTCGCAATTTCTTCATTATTCATGCCGAGTTACTTTTTAATCAAACCACATGCGTTCAGTTTCGTTTGTCGGCATCAAACTGATATTGTTTGTGGTAATTAAATAGTACGAGAAGGCGCAGGAAGCCAAATATTTTTACATCATCTATTATTTAATTCAAATTGATAATTTCTTTTATTTAACTGAAATTATGAACTGATAAGTTGGGTGTGTTGCGATTATTATGCCCCAGACCTGGAACTTAGTGGAAGTTGGAAAATCAAAGGTGCATCTAGGGCCGTGCAGTGGTGACCCCCTGTCCTCTTAATCTTAGTCTTACCCATTCATCATTGCATGTACCAACATTCCCCCTTGTATCTCAACCATTGCTACTCCAATTTGAAGGATATTTGGTTTTGTGATCGAGCATCATGGAGAAACAATGCCTGTGTAGCTGCTGTAGCATGTGTTTCTTCCCACATTTTTTCAGAGTTGTGGTACTTTTTCACTCTTTTGAGTTAGAAAATTTTGTTTATAACTAGTTGATTTGTTACAATTTGTTGCAGAGTGCCTGCTAATACCCTCAATTGTATTGCTGCAGAATTTTCTTGTGAAGATTTTGTTCCTATTACTTATCAAGCAGCAACCTAATGAATATTCTGTATAAAGCCACCAATCTGATGTTTGACACTTTTATTGGAGCTGTTTTGAAGGCTTATGGAACTCAAAATGTTGATTATGGCAGGACTTTTCTATTCACCCATGAATCGATAAATTAAGTGTTATAGTTGGAAGTAAGAAGCATGAAAGGTCCAGAACTAAAACTCTAAAAAGAATGTTTTGCAATGTAACATGATTTTTGCAGATACACTTATTTGGAGGTTTACCTGTCTGATAGTGTTTGGAACATGTGTGGCCAGGATCTTCAAAAAGAAAAAAAGAGTTAAACTTTGAGAAAAAAGGCATATGCCTTGAGTGCCGGAGGTAGAGTCATACAAGGAAGAAAGCCCCCCCCCCCCAAATTTTCTGTGTCAAATGGAGCTCACTTGTCATCTTTTGGGGATTGCTTTGTGTACTGCGTTCTTGAAAAAAATATGTGAGACCCTCTGGATGTGCCCTTCTGATCTCAATATGTCAGTAAGCCTCCTTGGGGAAAGTACATGCAATAATGGTTATGTAAGGTTGATTTGATGTGTTTTGAATAACAATGTACTTTTAAGTACATTAGATGGTTTATTGCAGTGACAGGTTACAGTTACCCTCATTTCTTCTCCAACAGATATCATGAGTGTATTGGTGTCCAAGAGTTAAACAAAGCTAATGTACTTATTGATAAACCAGACAAATTTAACAATTTAATCACTATCAAATTGATGCATGGGATAAAAGGGGTTACAGTGCAAGGGGTTTGTAAATATATTTATTCAACTACAATGTATGACTTTGCAGTGCATTCTACATAGGAGAATATCATATTTTCTTTCCAAACCATTACAGTAACACATACATCTTGATATTGGGAGACACTCTTTTGTCCTTCCATACTTCTTCTGCTGGACTCCTTCAAGTTGACCTTTGTTGAACTCCCCAAATCAAAACATAAACAAAAGAAAATGTCTGCCTTCAATCAGTGAGCACTCCACTTATAACATTTGGTCTCAATCTTCATTACTTTCATGAATTAGGAAAAGATTTCTTCGAGTATGTACTTAAATGTTTATAGAATACAGCTGTTATTTTATTTTGAGGTATTTTATTGTAAAAATTTTGTTCTCTTACTTATGCCATAGCAGACTTTCAGGTGGTGCTATTTACACATGGCAGCAGTTCCATGGCAAATTTCAGTTTCCACATGTTCTATGTTTCATTCCAAGCATTTTGGTATATAATTTATTGGGGTTATTCATTTTGGGCCTTTTTTAGACTTGAAAGAAAATTACATGAAATTTGACCAAAGTTAGGTTGGACGTCCCCTTAACATGTTACACAGAAAGTTTATTTTGCATATCCCCTAGGGTTACGTCCTCACCCTTTGGGTGTTTAGGCATTTTTGGTCATGCATTATACATCTAATGTATCGTTTTTTCTTCAGACGAAGATCTTGCCTTACATCGGATAGTTCAAAAATCTGTTACTGACTTCGGGCCGTGTTGCATGGGGTCCCGTTTCCGGTTTTCATTCTGATGTTGTTTACATTAGCAAGGGTCCTCCTAAACACAGGAATGACGCGGAGTGACATCTATTTCTTATTGACCAGCAAATTTTATTTAATTAAATTAATCATCAGCACATTCTAACATTGAAAAAATATAACCTGTGGTAGCAAGATATCTTTTTCAACTTGACGAGGGACAGTTTGAAAACACTGGAATAACAGATCTATAACCAAACAGAATGATAATACGGCAGTCCTACTAATTACTGACCCAAACAGTCCAAACGTGCTTATTACCGACCAAAAGCCAGTAAGTACCGACCAAAAAAATAAATGAGTCCCGACCAAAAAAAGAATTTTTTAGAATCTCGAAGGTTTTAGTCAGTGATTTGTGGGTGACTAAAAATAGAAGTAGTGGCCAGCCTTCAGCTCGAGAGAATTTTCAGGGAAGGGGTTATCGTAGGGGATATAAGGTGAGGCATTATTCATTCATAAGTCGGGGTTTTGTCTCCGTAAAATGGGGTTATTGTGGTGTCATATATTGTTTCATGTATATTCTGAAGTTGAAAATAAATATTGTTTAAACTAAACGAAAAGTGATGGCGATGAATAAATGAAAGGTTTTAGCGCGCCAAAGGCACGCTTGGACAATGTGGGAAGAAGAGAAAAGAAAAGAAAAAGAGGCAAGTGATGGAGATGAATGAAAGGTTTTAGCACGCTGAAGGCACCCAGGGACGATGTGGGATATAAAAATCCCTTGCAACCTGCTTAACCTAATTTTGTTTCAAATGAGATCTTAAGGGGTATCCATGCAGTAATAGTTTCCTTGCAGTTTTCGCTTGAAAAAAAATAGAATAAATAAAATGAAATTAATAAATAAATAACAAAAAAAGTGATGGCGATGAGCAAGCAAGCATTTAAGGAAGCATGAAGAAGTTGAATGAATGAAAGGTTTTAGCATGCCAAAGGTGCGCAGGGACGATGTAGAATTTAAAAATCCCTTGCGATCCGGTTAACCTTATTTTGTTTTGCTTGGATTACACAGACCTACCTTACCTATTGCCTCAAATGAGATCTGAAGAGCAATCCATGCGATTATTGTTTCCCTGCAGTTCACCTTTGGAGTGCCATCAAAACCCCAAGAGAGAGAGAGAGAGAGGTGGGGGGGGGGGGGGGGGGGGGGGGGCTCCAGTCAGTTTCGGCATGGCGATGGTAAAGGTTGAGTCCGCCACGTTTAGGGCGAGCCAAATGTTGTGCCAAAGCAAATTGAATGGAGGAAGAGAAAAGAAAACCAAATCCTGGTACGTCTGATTAGGTACCGGCCCTGGTATATTGACCATAGCGGTTACAAAAAAAAAAAGGAGTTGACAAGGCTCCAACTATTTAGTTTTGAAAAACCGGGAGTCAGACGTCAAACCTTCTGGGAAATGGGATGCTGTATGTAATATATGAGGTATCTGGTAATCCTTTGGAAAAATTTAATGAAGAATTTTGTGAAAACATCAGTTATATCACTCCCTCAGAAGTAACCAGTTTAGGGTTTAAAGTTTAAGGTGGTGTTAGCCAAGCTTTATTAGTTGTAATGAGGGGATATGGACTAATCACAACAACAACATTACACTTTCTGCTTTTTATGAACATCAACCTATGTTTAGCCGATTGTTTTCATTCAACAAACAATGGGATTAGTTAGCATTCAGTGATGAGTCTCAAGTAAAACTTCGGCCAATCAAGTAGGCTACTGCATTGTCGAAACACACTCCCTCGGGAGTTTCAATACCTGCCGACTTTTCAGTTTTCTTGGAACAAAACATGCAAAATTGTCATTCATCATGATGATACGCATTTTAGGTAGGTTTTAAACCCCATCTGGGGGCTAAAACTATTAATTTTGTGTGTCATTCCACGTCATTCCGTGTCATTCCACGTCATTCTGTGTCATTCTGCATCATTCCGGTGTTCAGGAGGACCGATTAGCAACGCTCTTTACATATATGTAGTTTCCCATTTATTATATGGTAGGTTGTAAGATACATTTATCAGTCCTGTAGTGTAGCAGTTAATTTTTTGGATAGAAAAATTAATACTTTTATACTGTACCAATGACCCAGACTTAGCTGATGCTAACTCTTAAATATTTAGGACCACACACAAATTTTACCCCCCAATCACCAAAATTTGCATCAAAAACCGAAAATCACATGTCCTATATGGTCCTCTATACTTTTACTCCACTGCGCATGCGCAGTGTCAAGGAGGTCTCGTAATTGGCACAGTTATCATTTTTTGTTTGGCCCTCAATTCAGTTACATCTCACTGATATTTGTGCTTGTAAATCTCAGTTTAAATGATGCCAAACACATAATTATGAGAGAAATGGTGGATCTAAGGAGGAAATAGAAGGATGAGAGGAAGAAACAGTGGCAGGAAATGTTCAGGGCTGTAACTTATAATTTTTTTTACGAAATTATTTCATGTTGCCTATTTTCGAGGCATGTCCCTCATGTTGTCATTCTTGCTATGAATGTACCATTGTTGATCAGCGTTTCCTCTCTCCCTCTCCTTTATTCCCCCCTAGCTATTCTCCCATGCTTTTGGCATATTTTTTTTTTTGCAATGTTGATTACTAAAATTCTTGGGAGTTTTAGCTTGGTAACAGAATAATATTCTGTTTTTTACCCATGTTTACGTCCTCACCCTTGGGTGTTTAGGCATTTTGGTCTGCATCTATCATCTGGTGTTCTCCAGTTTCTTCTCTGGAAGTCTCTGTTTTGCATCAGATAGTGTTTAAATTGGTAACTGATTTCGGGCCATGTTTACCAGTGCCTGGAGTCATGTTTCCGGTTTTTGTACACTTTTTGTTTATGTTGACAGTGGTTGCTTCTGATAGTGATTCTTGTCTTCTGCTTAGTTCAATTCATAGCAAGATGCATTAATATTGTCTGTAAGTGTTACATTAATTTTTTGAAATGGTTTAAAAAATTTTGTCCACACTTAGGCTTTTTGGGATCCATTTGGGCTCATCGTTCCCATTGGGAACTTGGGCTCTTCTGAAAATTTTTTTCAAAAAATGTTTCTTTTTGAATTATTTTTTCGAAATGTTATAATGGATTATTTTATTATGTATCTTTCTTCTCAAGGTTTGGTGCGAGTACTATGACTGTTTGTAATTTTTCACAATGAAAGATTATTGTTCAAATTGTAATGCGAGGAAATCTTCCACTGATTCTCATGATCAGTGTATTAATTGTAGTCAGTGTACTCGCACTAACCCTTGCTCTGTGTGTGTCAATTGGAATGACAAACGTTGGAGACGTGTGTCACGGTATGTTGTTAGCGGAGAGAGGTCCATGCCGGTCCTCTCTCCACAGGGTCACTCTAGTTTTTCAATCTCTTTTTCAGAGGAACAAGAACAGGGTGGTATTTCCATGATGTCTTCTTAAAGTGTGCTTCCGTCGTCACAATCAAATGAAGAGTTAGCGGCAAAGTGCTCATGCAGATACGTCAACTGCCTAAGAGGTCCCAAGTAGGATCGACGGCTTTTGGTGTCTGCTAGCTCGCCCGGTTTAGCGACCATTAGACCAATGGCTCGGCAGCCGGGTTCGTCGGTTGCGGTCCAGGAAGGAGATTTGGGAGATGCGAGCACTATAAAAATACAGCGTGCCCACCCAGTGACGACGGATCAGAGGATGGTATGGAGGAAGCCTATTAGTCCGGTTCTTAGCTCGTCCAGGTCCATCTGGACCGCGAGGAGCGAGAGAGGCCCCCTCTCTCTTATATCAACATCTGCGCCACGATGTTGTTGTATGTTCGTTTGTTAGTCAGAGCATATGTCCACTCCTCGTGCTCCGGACGCTCCGTCACATAGACAGTCCGACGCAGCTGTTCTAATGGCTTCCTCATCCTCACGTCAGCACACACGACCACACCTTGGCTATGTGACCACAGATTTCCAGGGGACGTTCACATATTATATAAATGCAGGAATGAACGTCCCTGGAGCTCTTGCTTCACCGACCAGAGAATACACGTCGTCCAGGTCACTCCATCTGCTTGCCAAGGACCTGAGGCCTTTCCAGTTGGGATGTTCGCATATTATATAAATGCAGGAATGAACGTCCCTGGAGCTTCCAGCGGCTAACTACGCAAGGCCGCGGCTCCACAGGCCTCATTGAGGAACATGAACAGGGTGATGTTACCGTGATGTCTTCGAAAAGTGTGCTTCCGTCGTCACAGTCAAATGAAGAGCTAGCGGTAAAAGTGCTCGTGCAGATACGTCAATTGTCTAAGAGGTCCCGAGTAGGATCGACGGCTTTGGCGTCCGCTAGCTCACCCGGTGTAGCAACCATTCACCGAATGGCTCGGAAGCCGGGTTCGTCCGTTGTGGCCCAGGAAGGAGATTTGGGTGATGCGAGCACTATAAAATACAATGTGCACACCCAGTGACAGCGGATACGAGGATGGTACGGAGGAAGCCTATTAGCCCGGTTCCTAGCTCGTCCAGGTCCATCCGGGCTGCGAGCGAGATCCCTCTCTTGTACAACAACATTTGGGCCCAGATGTTGTGGTACATAACGTTCCTCAGTCGGAGCATACGTCCACCGTTCGGGACGCTCTGTTATATAGACAGTCCAGAGAGACTGCTCTATTGGCTTCCTCATCCTCCTGGCAGCACACACGACCGCACCTTGGCTATGTGACCAGTGATATCCAACCAATCTCGACGACCAGGGATTCCACGGCGACCAGGTCACTCCATCCGGTAGCCAAGGGTACGAGGCCTTCATACTCTGGACGTTCGCATTAAGATGTATGCAGGAGTCAACGTCCAAGGAGCTTCCAGCGGCTAAATCCTGTAAGACTGCAGCTCCACAGGCCTCCGTTACGGACGTGCTACCGCAGATAGCACAAATTATCACAGCATCCCAGCAACCGACAGAAACTCTGTCGGATCAGGAATTATCCAAGGAAGCTGGGTCGGTAC
The DNA here is from genome assembly GCA_031216915.1 of Pictodentalium vernedei. NCBI lineage: Eukaryota > Metazoa > Mollusca > Scaphopoda > Dentaliida > Dentaliidae > Pictodentalium > Pictodentalium vernedei. Next base: position 83,035,661 of record CM062296.1, on the reverse strand, counting down.
GTTCCGCTGCAGGTTCAGGCAAGGACGACTAAGATTTACAAGTGGTCCGACAGGATGGCGAAAGGGATACAGAGTTGTAATTTTCCCTTTCGGAACAACATAAATTGCCGTAGAGTGCATCTGGCATTATCATCTGACATTGTTCCTCCGGACCAAAAATGCTGTGTTGCCGGATAAAAGACTGATAGCGCCACTGGACACAGAATTTTTTATTCGGTTTAGGGACATCGTCCCTGAGTTTCTGACACAGTCCAGAAATGTCTCATGGACATTTGAACTATTGAATGAAGCTATATATATAACTTGCTACCAAACGGGCAGATCCGGTTTCTTATCGGCAAATGCTCTACATCTGCCTTTCATCAATTCATGGAATAAATTCGAAACGGCAGGACAGGGCATTTCGAGAGTTCCTCTGCGTCTAGACGACCAGGCCAAAGACCTAGTATTTTCTATACCGTCGTCTATGTCAATTCCAACCACGACGTTGGAAACGACAATCCCGTCTAACAGGGCTAGCTTAGACGCATTATCATATGCACATCACCTTACCAGAGCGTTATCATTACGTCTCAATGGAAAAGAATTCCAGGATGTACAAACTTCCTTAAGAGTTCTTTTGAGGGCCATAGCATTCTCCTCGTATATCTCCGCCCTTTTAGTGGCAAACCTGGAGTTGGTTAGACGGGACGCGGCCCTGGCTACATCAACGCATGTGGATAGTAAGGTGAAAAACTCTCTCAGTGTCGCTCCGGTCTCCGGAGAGCTTCTCTTCGACGGCAAGCTTTTCGCAATTTATGATCTGATAACTAAGAAAGCTTCAGACTCTCTGCTATTCAAATCCGCTTCCAAAAAGTCGGATTCAGTCAGCGGAGAAGAGTAGGACAGGCACTTCTGGGGCGAATACGTCCAAGGGAAGTTCCTATAGAGGTTCCTTTGCGTCCTCTAGGTCTTACTCTAGAGACCGTCAGGGTAGCGACTCAGATAGGGGCCGTAATACTGGCAGAGTCAATCGTTCAGACGCCCCTAGGTCGACGGGGCGAGGTGCGGGCCGTGGAGGACATGGTTTCTCCTTTCGCAAGCCTCGCAGGACCAGGACGTGATTGTATAAACCTCTATTGTGTTCCAGTGGGCGGAAGACTGTCGAGTTTATCAACCAATTGGTAGTCGATTACGGACGTTCCTTGGGCTCGAGGGGTGATTTCGGAAGGACTAAACTGTCCTTCAAAGGAAACCTCCGTTAAACTCGAAGTCCAAGACGGACTCACCTTACGTCAAATCTGCAGAAAAGAGGCCCGCTTCTATCAGAAGTCCAGTATCTTCTGCAGAAGTTCGCGATAGAGATCGTAGAAAACCTGGAATCTCCAGGTTTCTACAACCATCTTTTTCTGGTTCTGAAACCAGGCGGCTCGTTCCATCCACTCATAATCTGAGCTGGATAAACAAGCTGATCGGGGCTCCAAAATTCTATATGGAGACCATCCGATCAGTCAGAGCAAGTATTCGGGTGAACGACTATGCCACATACATAGATCTCGAGGATGCGTACTTTCACGTTGTGGTACATCCGGCGTTCAGAAAATATCTTTGCTTCACCGTCATAGGAGTTGTGTATCAGCTCCGAGCAATGTGCTTCGGTCTGAATCTAGCGCCCTGTGCTTTCACTCGAATAATGAACTCGGTAATGACTCATTTCCGAGCTCATTCGTCTGCGGTAACGTCGGCCTACCTGGACGACATTCCTCAGAGGTATGGCAACAAGTTAACGCTTCAGAACAATGTGCAGAATCTGCTTCTATTGCTCTGACGTCTCGGTAAATGAGGAGAAGTCGGATCTGGTGTGGTCCAAGTCATTCACACCCCCCCCCCCCCCCCCCCGGGGATGAGCTTCGAGACACACAACAATCTTGTTCGTCTGCCGCCAACTTGAGCGAATTAATCAGTTGTTACACTCGCTATTGTCTTCACCCAAAGTTACAGCGAGAGAATTCATGAGACTGATAGGTCTGTGCGGAGCTGCCGCGGATTTTATTCCAATGGGGCGGCTACGCTCTCATCCCTCCAAATTTTTCTGACCCAGAATTGGAGGGTGAAGATTCATTCGCTCGATATGGACATTCTCTTGTCAAATCAAGTGAACAAGAGATTCAGACTTGGGCAGATATTCAGTGGTTAACTCAGGGAGTTCCACTGCAATTGCCGGATCCGAGTTTCACAGTTTTGACGGATGCCAGTCAAACAGGTTGGGATGCAACATTGAGCCCAGCGGATTTAAAGTGCCAGGGTCTTTGGGATCCGCAGTTCTAATCAAGCACATAAACATCAAAGAAATGATGTCAATTTGGCTTGCACTACGTCATTGGATGAACGTTATTCAGAATGCTCACGTGCAAATTCTGTCTGACAATACGACGGTAATAGCGTATATTCGGAACCAGAGAGGCACTCATTCCATTCTGTTATTCAAGTTAACGGAATGAATCTTTCTGTTTGTACTACAACATCAAGTTCTCCTATCGGTCCGTCATATCCCGGGTCGTCTGAAGGTATTGGCGGACTCCCTTTCGCGGAGGGGTCGCTTGTTGCCGTTAGAATGGACTCTCAACAAACGAGTATTCAATCAGATTTGCTACCAATGAGAGCGGCCAATGTTGGACTTATTTGCGACGCACCTCAACAATCAGTTGCAGACATATGTGTCACCATATCCGGATCCTCGAGCGTTTGCAGTAGACGCTCTATCGATCTCGTGGGACGGAATGATAGGATATGCGTATCCTCCAGCGCCGTTAATTCAGCAGATATTGCTCAAGTTATAACAATCTCAATGCAAAATTCTGTTAGTAGCATCTCTATCTCCGTGGATTAATCTACTCAGGTGTCTGTTGTGGGACATGCCATGGAAGCTTCCTCCACATTTTGGTCCATTCTATTGCTAGATAGATTCAATTAACTATCCGTACTGCTTATGATAAATTATCTTCAACTAAGCAGTCTGTGCTTAAGATTTCAGCTCATGAAGTAAGAGTTATATCTACATCTTGGGCTTACGCTAATAGTGTTGCTATTACAGATCTAATGGGGGCTGCATATTGGTCTCAGCCTTCCACTTTCACAAATTTTTATCTCAGAAATATTGAGTCCATTTCTGGAGATCTGCATTGTTTAGGTCCGTTGTCTGTTGCTCAGAATGTCGTCCACTAAACAGTTGCAACTATAGTTATGCAGGCTTTCTATTCCGGCAGTGACCCTGTCCTGCTGTCCTCTTCGCTCTGGGGTATCAAGGGGAAGGGGGGGGGGGGGGTGTTTCCTTAGGTCACCTGCTTTATAGTGAAAAGCAAGGGAATACCTCCTCTGGAGTCAGTAATTCTGAGTCGGTGCTGGGATGGTTTTAAAGTGTAAAGCTAATATTAACTCATCCATGTAATATTTTTAAAGTGTAGCTCGGGTGAAGCTTTTGTATATGTCACGTGTTATACGGGCGTTAATATACAATCCTCGGACATTTTTAATGAGTATAACGAGTCTCATTTCTCTGGACTTCCTTTATTTATTGGCTTTCCTTTAAAAATATTTAGTATAACGGGTTATACTGGATGTTAATAGAGATCATTAATGTTGTTGTGCTCAATTACAGAATGGTGTTGTGTCTTTCTTTTTTGATGCAAATAAGAAAGATACATGTAAAGCCTATTCTCCTTTTCTCCTCGAGGGGATAATTCTGTTATATGTAGTTGAGCCTATTAGATTTTCCTTTATGTCCTAGGCCCTCCAGCCTTTTTTTCTATTCAGCTAAGTCTGGGTCATTGATACAGTATAAAAATGTTATAAAATTTATAGTAATTTATATATTTTTTATACTTACCAATGACCCAGACGGGGATGGCCCTCCCATGAGTTGGGAACTCATACCTCCCCGCTGAGTACATAACGCTTACCGGGCACTGGTTATCAGAATGATAATAGCGCCAATTTCGAGACCTCCTTTACACTGCGCATGCGCAGTGGAGTAAAAGTATGGAGGACCATATAGGACATGTAATTTTCGGTTTTTGATGCAAATTTGGGGGATTGGGGGCAAAATTTGTGTTTGGCCCTAGATATTTAAGAGTTAGCACCAGCTAAGTCTGGGTCATTGGTAAGTATAAAAAATATATAAATTACTATAAATTTTTTAACATTCAGAGCAAATTTAGACTCACTGTCTTATGCAGATCATCTTTAAGAACTGTGACGCAATGTCTCTACGGAAAGGAATTGAGGACGTTCGTCTTTTCCAGGGCTATTTTATTTATCGCGTATAACTCTGTCTTAACAGTTGCTAAGTTGGCGTTAATTAGACGTGACGGAGCCCTTGCGTCGTCATCCTTAATAGATGGCAAAGTGAAAAACTCTCTTCGAGTTGCTCCAATTTCGGACACTATGTTTTTGACGATAAGCTTTCATTGGTTTATGACCAAGCTACAAAGAAAGCATCAATACTCTGCTCCTTAAGACTTGCTCTAATCGACCCACAATAACAGAAAGGGGTAAGGGAGAACGTCTTAGACAGAAGGTCGTCTATAAAGGACTCCTCGCGAGGGTATAGTTAACTCTCCTATAGTTACTCTAGGGATCGTCATACAGTGCCTCATATACGGGGCTTAGGTCTGATCGAAACTACCGGTCAGATGCCCCTAAACCGCTGGGCCAAGGCTCTTCACGAATGAGACGCAGTTTCTCCTTTCGTTGGCCTCGCTGGTACTACAGGTGTGGTTTAGGACCTCTATTGCTTAGCAGTTGACGGATGGTTATCAAGATTCGCATCAAACTGGATAACTGTTACGGAAGACAAGTAGGCGAAAAGTGTGGTCTCGGACGGCCTTCGGCTATCTTTCCGAGAGAACCACAAGTAACTTAATGTCTGATGGACAATGCTTCCGTCAAATCCTTGCATAAGAGTCTCTCCAATCGGAGGTAAAGGTTCTCTTGACAATGGAAGTAATAGAGGTCGAGAATCACGATTCTCTAGGATTCTGTAGTCACATTACTGAAGCCATTGAGCTCGTTCCGAGAGATAATAGACTGGAACTGGATAACACGTTTATTTATTTATTAGTTTTATGCGACTGATGGGGTTGTGCTGAGCGGCTACGCATCTTGTTTAGATGGGTCGCTTACGCACACGTCCCCTCCAGTTATTCTTACTCAGAACTGGAGTGTGATAACGTATTCGCTCAGGACCAGTATTGTTTTAATGGATCTAGTAAACAAAAGGTCCACATTGGGGCAGATATTCAGTGGTTAACTCAAAGAGTTCCGCTGCAATTGCCAGATCCGGCTTACTCGATTATGACGGGTATGAGTCAATAGTTTGGGGCACGACCCTGAGTCTGACAGACTCGAAATGCAGACCTGGGTCTTGGGACCCTTGGTTCCTGGAGAAACACATTTAAACATCAAGAATGATGTCAATATTGTTAGCGCTACATCATTGCAGACACTCCTGTTCAGATATTGTTGGACAGCTCGATAGTGGTAGCGTACATCAGGAGCCAGGGCAGCACCCTTTCATGTTCGTTATGATAACTAACGGAGAAGAATTTTCATGTGTGTTCTTCTCTCTATCCGTCATTTACCGGGTCGTCTGAACGTATTAGCAGACTCGGAAAGGTCGCCTGTTTCATTTGTATGGACGCTCAACATGCGATTATTTGGACAGTTTTGCTACCAGTGGGATCACCCCATAATAGTTCAGTTTGCGACGCACCGGAACAATTCGTTATCTTCATTTGTGTCGCCATGCCCAGATTATTGAGCGCATGCAGTAGGTGCTCTGCAGAATTCATGGGGATGAATGATAGGATACGTGTATCCTCCAATTCATTTGATTCAATAGATTACGTTTAAGATTAAACAGTCTCGTTGTGAATCCTACTAGTAGCACCCCTGTTGTCACAGAAATCTCGGATCAGTATTCTCAAGTGTCCGTTACGGGATGCTCCCCAGAAGCTTCCCGCACGAGAGGGTCTTCTTTCAGGGGAAGTTTTATTCTTCACGTCCTTCTCCGCCTTAGTGGCATAATGGAGTCGGTTAGATGTGAGGGAACCATTGTGGTTCATATATTTTTTGTTAACTGACACAAGACCGATTAAATAATGCAGGTGAGGAGATTTCCATATGACTTCTTATTAGGCCAACGCTTTATTGTATTTTGTGGACCTTGAAATCATAATCTATTTCGGGGGCGGTCCGTGTCGGAGCCTGTTAATCATACCTACTTACATTTCTAGATCCAAGTTTCTGTTATGTTTTGTACTCATCTAACACACGTTTTTTACAGGGTTGGAATTATTTCAGAAGTCCTAGGCCTGAACCTTTTTATGATTCAGCTATATCTGGGCCATTGGTATACTGTGTAAAAATATTATAAATTTATAGTAATTTCTATATTTTAGTTCACCTGAGCACAGCTCAAGGGGAGCTTTACTAATCACTTTCCGTCCGTCGTCCATCGTCCGTCCGGCGTTAACTTTACATTATCGACTTCTTCTAACAAACTACTGGACCAAATTCAACAAAATTTGCTATGCATGTACCCTATCATATGTCAATTCAAGTTTGTTCAAATCAATTTGACCCGCCCCTTGTTAGGGCCACGCCTAAAAAGTGTGCTTAAATCTTAAAATAATCTTCTTCTCAGGAACCAGCAGCAGCAGAGACATGATATTTGGTGTGCAGCTTCCTTTTGAGGTGTAGACTCAGATTTGTGCAAGAGAAGTTCGAGGAGCTATATTTGCCTTTGTTATGGGAGGGGCAAGTATTTTCACCCCGCCCAAAATTTCTATTTTCCAAACCGAGAGGCAGATTTGAACCAAATTTGATATGAGGGCTTAATGGGTCATAAGTACTTAATTTATGCAAAAAATTTTCCCGTCACCCCATGGGAACCTCAGGTACTAAAAATAGAAAAAAATAAAATGCCCATATCTCCAAAACTACACGGCACTGAGAATTCGTATTTGGTGTGAAGCTTCTTTGGGACCAACAGAATGGAATAGTAAAAAAAAATGCTATTATGGGGTACTTTTTGGGGACTTTGAAAAAGTGCTGAGTCAGCATTTTTTAACACTGGGTAATGGGAAAAACATTTAACACTACTTTTCTCCCAAACCACTGCTCCAAAACCTTTCAAATTTCACATATAACATTGATTGTTTCACATGTTTATTGAAATCAATTCCCTAGGTCCATATTTGGGATCTCTATGGGAGCCCAAATGTTTAAATTAGTGCAGTATGAGGAATATTTTTTAAAAATCTTCTTCAGATCTACCAATAGGAATATTTTGATATTTGGTATGCAGCATGCTTAGGGAGGTGAGATTCAAGTTTGTTCAAACCCAATCCCTGGGTTCATAGTTGGGCTGAAAATTTGGGGCCCTGGTCCGGACTTAGAAATTTTGGACCAAAATCCGGATATTAATTTTTCTGTTTTTTATGCATTTTGGGTCAATTTTTTGCCATTTTTCCCAATGCCTCAGAAACAGATAAGAGAAATAAGGAAAGGCAAATTATATAGCAAAATAATGAGTAAAGTGCATAGAAAAGGTACATTTAATTTTTTTGAGGAAAAAAATGAATTTTATGATTTTGAAGAAGATTAATTTGCCGAAGGCATAAGTAACGAAACGGTAAAACCACAAAATAATCGGCAATTCGAAAGCCTTGTCCTCAATATAATGATAACATACTACAAGCTCGGAGAAAGCATTTCTTGACACACACTCTGGTGGGTTTTGATGCTTGAATGTAATAACACCAACACAAATTTTGGATGTTCCGGATGTGGCCATGCTCCAATGATGTTTATTCCGGTCATGTGATTACGATGTGGTTCTTGCAGAAGTACTCATTTTGGGCAATCGTAAGAATGCAAGGACGTGATCACGCCCTTTATTTGTTCGAGACAATATATGAGCAGATTTGCAAACAGGTGACAGCAAATACTTCAGCTGTTAATGTCATAACTGCAAAATATGGTTCGAAATTCCCTCCCATGTTTACAGGCCGTCTGAACGTTTTTGTTGACAAAAAATCTGAATTATTGCACACCAGAAAGAAAACATGAACCACTTGTAAAAAAGTAACCTAATGTATAAAATCGGGACAATACGCATAAAATAAGGCAATATTCATAACAAAGTAAGCAGAATGCTTCAGAAATCACTTTTTCACGAATTATATTCCAAGTGACCTAGAACTATATTGAGCGTGTTGATTTCCCCCGATGTTGTGAAGTTATTTACTTCCTAGTATCCATGGAATTTGTCGCGGCTGTGTTTGATGTCTGCAAAGGACCGATTGAACGGTCTCCCTATGTATATAATTATTTTAAAATAAAACTGTCACAGTAAATGTCCGTGAATTTCATGTAACGGTAGTTATTGGTGAAACGGCGCAAGTTCAGTTTTCGAACATCATCTAATTTTCTCTGGAACAGGAGCGGGTACCTAATCTCAGGAATGCAAGAACAGAGAGAAAGTGCATTAATCCACGTAAGTGAATAAACTTTATTCAAATGTTTGCCCACCATAATAACATACTAATCATACATTTTAACCCCCTCGCCTCTCGACTGTATAATTTGTAAAATGTGTCTTTTTTTCTCGCCTTTATCAATTTTCATTGAATTCACAGGAACAGTTACCGCCGGAGGGGAGTAAATTTCAGCAGCCAAATATTTGGGAGCGGGTCTTTTCGGCCTCGGGAACATTCGGCCTCGGGAACATTCGGCCCCGGGAACTTTCGGCCTGGGAACATTCGGCCTGGGAACATTCGGCCTCCGTTTTAAACTAGAGAGACTAAGAGATACACGAGTTAAGATGAGTTGTTTAAAAACCTTTATTACAACCAAAAACAAAAATAAATACAGCGTAATATACAATATATACAATATAAAATACATTGACAGATATATTCTTCTAACTTCTTGGATATCTTTGTTGTTACAATTTCCAAATCGCCGTCAACCACATTCACACTCGCAATCTTGGCCTCGCCTAATAAGGTAGGTATCAGCAAGTAAGTAAGCGAGCCAGATTGATGTTGGATGAATGAAATGAAAAGTTTTTTGCCTGCCGAAGGCGCACAGGGACGATGTGGGATTGAAATCCCTTGCGACCTCGAACTGGAAGATGGCTAGGAATTTTGCATAACTTCAAGAGTTCTGCTCCGTGATGTTGAACTCTTTTCATGATACCCTTATATATGCGAGGAGTTGTTTTTTACGCTAGAAGTGTTCAAATAAATGTTCAAAGAAACCGTGAAGAACAGTATAAGATTATCTCATCAAGAACAATTACAGTCCACATAAAAGGTTTAAGGGTCCGTAGAAACTGTAAAAACAGTATATGATCTCCTAATCAAGTGCTATTAAATCAATCAAGATTCAGTCGCCCTGTAAAAACTCTGTATCAGTATCTCATCAAAAGCCAGAACTTTGATCACAACTTCATGCAAAAGAACTTATGAAAACAAAATTTTTAAGATGAGTTGTGCCAAACAACATCCAAGAAGAAACATATCATTTCGGGTTTGCTTGTCGTCATCGGAACACACACATATATTGTCATTCTGTTATTCAGTTCAGTGGATCGCAAGGGATTTGTAAATCCCACATCGTCCCTGCGCGCCTTCGGCGCGCTAAAACCTTTCATTCATTCATTCAGTTCAGTGGATTTTATACAATGGATTTTATATTTCATTATTCATTATGGATTAGTCTTGTGCTTAATATATTTCTACTTTAGGAATAAAGGTAGGTACGCCGTATATATTATTCTTTAAACAATATTCTAGAAAACCTCCTAATATAAAAAAAAACTAAGAAAATGAACTAAAAAATTATTTTTCAACTCCCAAACTCTGAAATTTTTTACCAAAAGTGGGAACATTCGGCCTCAAAAGTGGGAACATTCGGCCTCGACTGAGGCCGAATGTTCCCGCAAAAATGCCTGGGGCCGAATGTTCCCGAGGCCGAAAAGACCCGGACCCAAATATTTCTGCTCGACAGGTTTTATTTATTTATAAAACATTCACCAGATTAAAATTATTATATACCCACTAGGCCCACTCAAAACCGACAGTTCCATTAGGAAAAACGTATAATTAATTTATTTGAGGTCAGATTCGGTATCTGAAGTCAGATTCGGTCAGATTCGGTATATAGGGAGACACCCCAGGAAGGGCTGTCCTCGCCGACTCAGCTAAATCATTTAAAATCAAACGTCTTAAAGACACGTAATTCAGTAAGATCTAACGCCTATGAATTAACAAAATCGGGAATGGGGAGGTGAATAAACAGGTAGTAACTCAGGATGGACACTGAATTGAGGACTCGGACTCAAAACACATACTGAATCGAGGACTCGGACTCGGACTCAAGTTTAGTGTTCAGATTTTTTTTTTAATTACCAGTGATTAATCACACGTAACACGTCACCTACTCTGAATACTACTCACGAAGAGAGAAGAAAATTTTCAACTCGGAACTGTCTATAAGTATTGTTTTTAATATTAGTTTTATTTCAGGGAAGTTTTTATATATTTAGTTTTGCAAGTGTGTTTGGGAGGATCGTACGGTGTAATAAGGAGGTTTAGGTGATAGGTTTTTCCGGTTTTGTTGTTTGTTTGCCTTAGTTGCCTTTTTTCGTGTGTGTTTGTTGCTCTGGTGTTTTTGTCGTTTTTGTCGTTTTCGGTCATTGTATAATATTTGTAGTCATGAATGGTAAGTGCACGACGGGTGTTCAGACGGAGGTAAGTATGGGTGTTAAGGGAGGTTTGAGGGAGGTGAGTCGAGGGGTGCAGGTGGGGGAGAGTGAGGATCCGGAGGCATGCAGACAGTGTAATATGAGGTATGGCGGTGGTCGGTCAATGGAGAGTAGTGGGGTATGTGCGAATTGCAGGGATATTTTACAGTTGTTAGAGAAGTGTGTTGGATTTGAGCGGGAGATTGCAGAGCTGAGAGGGAGGTTGGGGAGGGCCGGTGTATCTGGAGTTACCCCGTTGAAGGTTACCTACGATGGTGAGGTGGAAGGTGGGTGGAAGGTCGTTGTGGATTCAAGGAGGAAAGTGGGAAGCAGGAAACGTGGGGGATTAATGCTTGATGTGGGGGGTTTAACTGAGGAGGGGGGTTCTAGTAGGAAAATCCGGAAGGTGGCGTCAAGTCAGGGCTGCGTCGAGTCCGGAAGCCAGAGTCGGCGTAAGGCTGCCAAGGTTGCTAGGCGGTGTTTAGAAAACAGGTTTAGTGTTTTAGACTCTGATACCCCTGGGGACGAGAGTGAGGGGGAAAGTGTGGGGGGTGAGATGGTTGGTGATGATGATAGGCCAGTCGGGGTAAGGAGGGCGGTCAAGAGAAAGAGGGGGCCAGGAGCTTGCAAAACGAGAGGAGGTGCAGATGATATAGGAACTGGGGCCAGAAGAAGAAAATTAGTTGTAGCGGGGAGCAGCATTGTACGTGGGATTGACAATGTTGTTTGTGGTCCTGATAGTTCCAATCGAACAGTCCTGTGCTTTCCGGGGGCGAAGGTGGAGGATCTCAGGGACCGGGTAGACGGCATTGTGGCAGGGTCAGGGCCGGAACCGGTAGTGGTGGTCCATGTGGGGACCAATAATATCAGGGAGAGAAGGTCAGTAAGTTTGGTGGAGTCGTATAGAGGCTTAGTCGGCAAACTGCTAAGTAGGAATGCAAGGGTAGTCGTATCCGGGGTCCTTCCTGTCCTTGGAGGGGGGGACGAACGGAACTCAAGGATTTTGGCACTAAATGAAGAGTTAGAGGACTACTGTGTTGATCTGGGAATTCCCTTTATCGACCATTGGGACACGTTTTGGGGCAATGGGAGCATGTACGGGCGTGACGGGCTGCATCTTAGCAGGGCGGGGAAACGGGTATTAGGGGATAAAATTCTACGGGTAGCAGAGCCTTTTTTGGAGAGGAGCGGGGTGGGAGGTCAGAGGCAAGTATAACGAGAGTGGACATAGGTGGGGTGAACAAGAGTGAGGGGGACAGAATAAGTTTACCAAGACTAGCACCAGAAAACAATGGGCCCAGTAGGCGGAAGCCAATGAACCTCGGTACCCTGAAAGTGGGTTATAGCAACATCCAGGGTCTCCACCGGAAAGTAAGTGAAATTGCTACATTGATCGAGGCAGAGGAGTTTGATGTCATGGGCTTAAGCGAGACGTGGGTAAGACACGAGGAACGGGTAGACCAAGTAAGCGGGTGTGTGTGGATAGGTGTAGGGCGAACGGAAGGCCAGAAAAAGGGGGGAGGGGTAGGCATGTACATTAAAGAGGATTTAAAACCGTCGCTGATTACAGATCTGGAAGATATCATCACCTCGGCTGATGTGTCAAAAGAAATTGGATGGGTAAAGATCAGTCTGAGAAACAAAAGTATTGCCCTTGGGATTGTGTACTGAGCGGTGGAGGGAAGTAAACCCGAGTGGAATGACTCGATATACTCAACACTAAGGTCCAATATCACTGAACTAGAAAACAGGGGGCTCGGTATAATTCTGATGGGCGACTTTAATGGACACATAGGTGACAAGGAAGAAGGCATAGAGGGTGGGGACAAGAAAGTCAACAGGAATGGAAGGAAGCTGTTGAACTTCACAAATGAGCTCGGTCTGAAGATTCTGAACAGGGACGCTAGATGTAAGGGGAAATGGACCTGGGAGAGAAACGACAGAAAATCAATAATTGACTACATTCTCATAGATATGAATTTATGGAGGGAGGTGAGAAGGGTAGAAGTGGATGATGAGGGCAAAATGGAGTTGGATAGTGATCACAACTTGATTACAGTGACGATGAGGGCCAAAAACCCAGAGAAAAGGAAAGGAAGCTTCAAGGAGATTTGGGAACTCAAAAAGGATGCCGACTGGGCGAAGTTCGAAGAAAAACTGAAACCAAAGCTTGCAGCCGTACACAAGGGGGGTAGTGTCCAGAAGATGGCCGACGCCATAGTTGCGAGCCTAGTGGAGGCAGGGAAGGAAAGTGTAGGAAAGATTAGGGTGCCAACACGGGAACTTGGGTACAGAGTGAACGAAGAATTGAAAAGGGCCATAAAGGTTAGAAAAGATAAATGTGCTGCATACAGGAGAAGTAGAAAACTTAAGGGGGTGGAAAGCAATGAGGCCATGGTGGCAAAGGAAGAATACCAACAAGCACGAAATAAAGTAAATAAGATTAAAGACGACAACCGGAGAGTGCGAAATAGCAGTCTTATTAGGACGATAAGAACGACAGGGGGGTCGAGTTCGAGCGTATTTTGGAAATGGGTGAACAAACGTAACAAAGGGAATAACCTCCAGAGCATTAAAGTAGATGGCAGAGTTACAGAAGAGCGAGATCAAATCGCATTAGAACTAGTCAAGCACTGGGAAAAGGTAAACGATAAGCGATGGGGCATGGGGAACCCACCGGAGTGTCCGAACCAGGTCGAGGAAAATCTCTCGGACTTCGTGTGCAGCGAAATCAAAACCGAGGAGGTGCGAAGGGTGATCTCAAAATTGAGGAATGGAAAAGCGGGAGGGGTGGACGAAATTCCTAACGAGTTTATCAAAAAAGGGGGAGAGGAACTCTTGGAAAGCCTGACTGCCCTATTCAATTTAGCCATAGAAAAACAAGAGGCCCCAAAGGAGTGGAGGGAAAGCAAAGTGACGTTTATTCACAAAAAGGGGGAAAAAGACGTTTTGGATAACTATCGAGGGATCTCTGTCAGTAGCAACATTGGAAAGGTTTTCTGTAAAGTCCTTTATGGGAGACTAGAGGAGGTAATTGAGGAGAAGGGTTTTTTGGGAGAAATCCAGAATGGCTTCAGGAAGGGAAGGAGAGTAACCGACCATCTTTTCACGCTATCCCAAATGATAGAATCCGCGAAAGCAAAAAAGAAAAAGATGTTTATGGCCTTTTTGGATGTCAAAAAGGCATACGATAGAGTATGGAGGGAGGGTATGTGGCGCAAGCTGGAGGCTCTGGGCTTAGGAGGCGAGTTTGTTGGAATTATGAAAGCATTATATAAAGATGTACAGAGTGAACTTAGTCTGGGAAACATTACAACAAAACGTGTGCCTATGGAGATAGGCCTAAAACAGGGGTGTAACCTTTCGCCAATCCTGTTTGCATTGTACATCAAAGGTTTAGGAGATGAACTCCTGCGTAGCGACGAGGGGGTAGCAGTTGGGAACTTGAAGATCCCAGGGCTATTTTTTGCAGACGATATGGTTCTAGTGTCAGAAAGCGAAGAGGGGCTAACGAAAATGCTGGGAATTGTTGGGAAATATGGGAGCAAATGGAGACTCGAACTTAATGAAAGCAAGAGCAAAGTTATACCTGTGGGCCGCCAAGTGGACCCCACTCGAAGGTGGAGAGTGGGTGAGTTCTGCATTCCGGAAGGGAGCAGCAAACTTCTCAGTGTAGGAGAGACAGGTGATTACGAGTATTTGGGGGTAAATATAAACATTACAGGAAGAGGCATCTACCGAAACCACACAAACAAATTGATTCTGAAGGGGAAGCGAATCCTTAACCAAATGAAACTTATAGGGAGAAACAGTTTCAATAAGGTTTTCGTGGGGAAAACCATTTGGGAAATGGTGGGGCTGCCAAGTATAACATACGGTACGGAAGTGGTACCT